>JABWTJ010000575.1:0-497380 GCA_016801875.1 Solanum sitiens | reverse complement strand
ACCTGGGAAAGCAGAAAGACAGAAGCAATGAATATTGCCGTATCCTCACCTCTTCCACACTGGTGGGAATGATCAAAAATGTTAGTGGAGGCATTGACAAGTAAGTCTTAAGTCTTATGTTCAATGTGATTCATAGTAGTACTAGCTTAGGCTTGAAAAACTTGTTAGCGCACAACCATGCTACATTCTGAGGCCGAATGTTTCAAGGGGGAAGGAGTGTAACGGCCTGTATTTTTGTATGTGTCGTTCTATTCATGTTATACTTGACATATACTTATAGTGTAGGTGAGGGATCATGTTTCTTACATGATTAGTGTTGGTTTAAACTAGCTTGGAAGGTGATGTAATGCCTTGCACGTTTTAGCATATGTATTGCAAGTTAACTCCGATGGAACGTATTTAAGTAATTATAGTAAGGTGGTAATTGAGCTAGCAGTTGCATCACCTACTTGATCTATATTATAGTTAAAGGGCCCAAGTTTGATTGACCAGATTTAGGCTTATATTTAGGGGCTCATTTGAAGCCCAAACCTATTAAAGAAAATGTGAATGAAAGAAGGCCAACAGCCAAATCTGCCAATTGGCCATTATGGATATAAAGGCCCAAGTGAAACTAAGTAAGTACATGACCTCCTAAGATTTGTTTTACCATGTTATTGGGCCAAGTGTGTACCACCTACTTGCACTAATCTGTCCCAAGCTGATTAAAAGAACAAAGGAAAAATGGACAGCCACGGTCCAATAATATTAAGTCCAAAAGGGCCCAAGTTAAAAGGACAAGCAGGTGGGGCACCTACTTGACATTATATGGACCAAAATTGGTCAAGAGTGTCGGCCATAACACCTCCTTTTTCAAAGGATAAGTATCAAGTCTTATTCTCCATTTTGAACTTGCAAAAATTTCAGATTTTCTTAAGTTTCTTTCTTGGTCTCTCTTGGCTTCCATAAGCAGCCCTAAAACCCTTAGGGATTCTTGAGTGCTGTCTCATTTTCAAGTAAGAAGTTTGACGGAGAGTTGAATCTTAAGTCCCTAGTTGGGTAGGGATAAATTTCCAGAATTAAGGTAAGACTTCAACCCATTTGTTTTCCTCTCTTTGATAATGTTTGGAGTGGAGAATTTTGTATATGTTTTTCAAGAATTCATGGATTGTGATAAATCTTTGAGTCAATATTCTCCTATTATGCTGAAAGATTTGAGATTGTTAGTGGCTTCCTTATGAATATTGTTGTTGAGGGCTGTTTGGGTATCTCTGGAAATGATGTTTGAAGTTGTATTAATGTGTAGAGGAAGGGTGTGGTGGTTCACCATTTATGTAAGGGTTGTATGGGCCTGATTTCCATCAAATATTTTTAGCTACTGTTTTGGAGAACCTTATTGTGATTAGCTGCTGATGTTAGCTTAATCATGACTTATGTTGTAGATTAGCACCCAATAAGGAAGGCTGAATCGTGATAGTGGTATTGGTCATAAATATAAGGTATGTAAGGCTATTCGATTCTATATCCTTTTGGCATGAAATCTGCCACCTGCAATTAATATCAATGAAGTGATTCTCATAAGTTCTATTTCTAGAAAAGAAAGCATGGTGGCAGCGTACTATCTCCAAATAGCTAACAATATTTCTTTCCCCATTCTAAGTACATGGAACTACTTCATTATATGTTCACTACTCTATACTTGTGTAATTTCCCCTTGTGCTGTTATAGAAATGGTATTTGCAAAAGAAAGTTTGATGAATCCTTCTCCTAAGCCAATTGAAGTCAATTGTGCCATTAAGGTCTTAAAGTAAGGTGTTGATGTTTCATAGCTCCTTATGTCATTGTTACTGCCTCAAAGTATTGTTTTCATGTATTCCACTACTGTTCCGTAATTTCATGTCTCCAAGATGATTATGACCACCAAATCAACATCTCAAAATGTTACGATTATCCAAAATAACATCTCAAAAGAGTTATGAACTGATTAACAATAATCTCAAAGATTAAAGAATCTAAGTGAAGAAATCTATTTAATTAAGGGTGGCAGCTTAGGGGCGAAAGCCTAGCATGGGACGATCCCTATTGGTATAGAAGGGTGGCAGCTCAGGGGCGAAAGCCTAGCATGGGCCGATCCCAAGTTGTGTAATAATGAGGACCGCATCCCAGGGGTTAATACGCCTAGCATGGGTCATCCTCTTCTACCACTGATCAGCTGGTCACTTGTATCACAAGCCCAACAAAGTTTATAACATACAAAGAAGGTAAAGAAAAGAATGTAGCTTACTTGATCCCACAAGAGTAAGCAAAGGTGGTCTTCTCTCCTAATCTATGCACTTATATGTTGCTACTTGATTTCATTTGTGCCTTGTATTACATATACTTTTTGCCTTACATATTCAGTATATTTTTCGTACTGACGTCCCGTATTGGGGACGCTGCATTTCATGCTGCAGGCTCAGGTACTCCAGCTAGTAGACCTCCTCAGTAGGAGCACTCGAAATTCTGCTACTTTTGGTGAGCTCTAAGTTGATTCGGAGCTTTATTAAGTCCTTGGTAAATTCGTTTGGTATTGTATCGTAGTTAAGGGTAAGGCGGGGTCTGTCCTGACCTACTCTAGTCTTCTATCTTTTAGAGGCTTTGTAGACGTATGTACATGGTTCAGTTGTGTCTTAAGGAGTTGTGGTCTAAACGGCCAAGTCTTGTATATAACTTTTGGACCTACTTACGTTGGTTTATATCGCTGCATCCAAAGTTAACTTGTCTCAATTGTTATAGTATATGCCCAGTAAGAACAGGTTGCAGGTTGGTTCTCTCGGGCCTTTAGGGCATCGGGTGCCTGTCCGTCTTAATGGGTTTTGAGGCGTGACAAAACTACAACATAATTTATAAATGAATAAAGAAGAATATGTAGTACTAGTTGTTAATTAATTCTTGAATAATGGTTGATATACCAATTATTGTTTTGTTGGAATAAAAACTTGGTATCTCTATTTTAGGTATCTCTTCCTGTTGTCCAATATCCTCGGGTATAATCATATCTTTAGTTAATCCTATCTTGATAACCTGTATTGGAGGTTTTATTTCCTCGTATAATATCTCCGCTGGTGCTGTATAGAATTTTATATAATGAATTTCCTTTTGTAACTCTTCTGTATGTGACAAATGCTTTATGTAGTTTCGGTATTCCACTAACTTCTTCTCCATCATATGTACATACAGTATTTAACAGTCCATAATTGTAACATGTTCTTACTAAATTGGCATTAGTTTTTGATTGTGCTATCAGTCTATTATATCCTTGTAATTTCTGGGTTAAATAATCTTGGTTTGGATCTTGTGTTGTAATAGATTTGGGGTTGAGGTTTAAATAGGTTTGGATTTTGTGTATATTTTCGATATAGGTTTGTGTAATGTAGTTATATGTCTTTTTCTCATTTTGGTTTTGTAAACTATCTGCATATGTAGATGTTTGTGGTTCTATGAACATATGTCTAGATGTCCTTTTAATAAATGGTTTTTCAAATAGTTGGTTTAAGTTTGAATTCTTTTGTTTTTCACTAACTCTTTTGCTCGTACCTGCAGCTGTATTTAAACAAATGTTATGGGTTTTAAGGAGTTTTCCATCGTCTCCTTTTAACGCTGGATTTTTTCTGTCTTCCGATTGACATAGCTCCGCATTTTTATAGTCATGCTGCTCACTTATACTAGCTTTAGACTTCAGATCATCTTCATTAGTCTTTAGCTTTTGTATCTCGTTATCCATACTATCCACTTTTGTACAAAGTGTAGTAATGGCTTTGAGTATCTTTTCAATTGTATCTTCTTCCTTAGTCTCAGTTTGAGTAGCTTTGTCGTGATAAGTAATCTTCATTAACATTCTTATCTGTTTTTATTACTTCAATTGTATATGTAAAATTTAATATATTTAATACCAATCTCCTTATTTCTTTTGTTGTTACCGAATCTTGTATTTTTCTTGTTAGCCACCATTTTACTTCTGTATTATCTATTCTTATAATAAATTTGTTATATACAATGTATGGTTCAAATGCTAATAAACATTTATATACTGAATATAATTCTTTCCTATTCATTTCTCATTTTATTTCCGTATTTGTAAATGTTCCTGAATAATATCTGCAATTATGTTCTATTTTATTTTCATCATAATTATATTTTAAGACTCCTCCATAGCTTTTTTCACTAGCGTCCGTTTCTATTATATAAGTAAATTTTTTATTTTCATCTGGAAAATATAGTTTAGGTAGGTTTTTACATAATAATTTTATCTTTTGTATTTGTGCTTGGTATTTTTTATCAAACTGATATTCTATGTCTTTCTTTAATTTTTGTTGTAATGGCTTTAAATTTTTTGCTTATTTTGGTATGTATTCTCTTACTTGGTTAACTAGTCCTAAAAATGATTGTAATTTCTTTTTTGTGTCTAGTTGTTCGTTAGAGTTGATTATTTTTTGTACTACATGTGTTTGCATTTTTATTTCATTTTTATCTATTTGTATTCCTAAGAATTCTATTTGTTTTTTCATTATGTCTGCTTTCTTTTTACTTAAGCTTATACTTGTATATTCTATAATATGTATGAATTTTTCTAATAATCTTATGTGTTCATCTTGGGTTTTAGAATATAGTAATATATCATCAATATATACTATACAATTTTCTAATTGTTTAAAATAGTTATCCATAAAATGTTGATATCTGCCTGGTGCATTTTTATATCCAAATGGTAATACATTTCATTCATAAAATCCTTGTGGTACAGTAAATGCTGTAAGTTTTTTAGATTCTTCTTCTAACTTTAAGTGGTAAAATCCTGATTTACAGTCAAATTTACTAAAGTAATTTTATCCTTGTATTTGTCTTAATCTTTAATATTTTATTTGGTATTGGATAATTATATGTTTTAATTTTTGCATTTAAATTTCTATAATCAATAACCATTCTACTTTTTCCTCTTTTTTGTTCACTATGTTTATTTACAATAAATGCCGGACTTATATGCTTACTATTACTTTCTTGTATATATTCTTTTTCTAGTAATTCATTTATATGTATCTTAAATTCAGTTAAATTATTAAAATTATATTTTAATAGTTTTTGTGTTATTATACTATTATTATCAACTAGTGTTTTATCGAAAAAGGAATTTTTAGTAAATTTTGACTTTTTTAGAGTCGCCACTTAATTTTTAAGAAAAATCAAGGAAACTTCTATTTAGATTTCAAAAGACTTAACAGAAAAATCTAGTGAAAACATTTAAAGGGTTCGGAAATTCAAAGTAACATCTTAGGAAGGTGTTAGGCACCTAAAACATTCCGCTAACCTACGGTTATCCAACAACTAATATAGTTTGGCTAAAAAATTTATTTTTAACTTGACTTGAAAAATATTTAGAAGTAGAGAGTTAAAATACTAACTTATTGTTTAGGTCATTTCATTTGCAAAATTATTTTAATTTTAAGTCGATAAAAACTTTTACGGCACTTGCGGAGATTCAGATTTTTCTAACTTTAAACTTAACGACAAATAAACAAGGAAAATAATTCAAAGCATGTAAAGAGAGATAGGGAAAGAGATTTGGGTCCAAATCCGAGTTTTCTGTTCGCCTTGACCGGACTTTGGACCCACCTGTTTTAGATTTTTTTGGCCCATTTGTTTTGTACCTGTCCTAAACTAAGCAAGTAATAATACAAGATAAATGCAGAAAGTAAAAAAAGGGACAAAGGCTTAAGCCCATTACAAATAAAAATACGAAAATATAAAAGGGTCTTCTGATCCCAATTCTTCGACTTCTTCAATCTTTTAAACTTTGGAGACCTGTCCATCAAATTTTATGGCTTGAATCGAAAAGGTGGAATTAAGCCTTTATGGCTTTCTCGAAATGCGGGGAGAGATGAGAGTTCTTGTCGAACTCCGACAGATTTTACATGCAAAACGACAAATCAATCATTGAATTAGCACTTCTTGAGATCGAAATGGAATAAAGTGATAATATAGAAACTTATAGCTGAACTAATCAATATAGACCGATCAATCATTTTCAACGCAACTTCCAAATACCAATATAAAGGAAAACTCGCGAAGACATATCATTTTTTTTTATGAAGCAGAGGGAAATGATAAGGGAATAATGCAAGAAACCAGTAAGAGAGACCAAACTGACAGAAACAGAGAAAACCAAAGTTCTGAAACCTTAACTGCTAATATTAGACATACTAATAGAATAGAGTGAGTTCATTTTTTTTTTATTGAAACACTATGATGGATACACAGTGGCATAACGTAATGAAGTTTATCACATGGACTAAATTAGACAAACAGCACAAATGAGGCTCAGATAGAATGCACTTTCAAAATATATACCCATTTGAATCAACATCTAGATATGCGGGATAAAAAGACAGACGAGATGGACACGTGATGCCAAAAAAAAAGCAAGCCAAGCTTTGGTATCTATACATCCTAGTTCATGGTTTTGTCTAAGGCAACATAACATGGCAAGAAACTAAACTGACTGATTTTTTGTTTAACCGGACATATGCATAATAGAGAAGATGAAATAAAAAAAATAAAAAAAAAGGCGACATGAACTTAATGCGAGTATTAGTTTGAGATATAAACAAATTTGCAGCCATGAAAACTTAAATAATAAGAGAGAAGAGTAAACATTCTAAGATAGAAAAGGCTTCGAAGTACTAGCTCGCAATCCATAGATGCACTTAGACCATATTCTCGAATAACCGACTCCAAAATATTAAAATATGACAGCACCCAAATTTATTTTACAAATCAATCTGACAGTAACAAAAGTTGTGAGTGATACTAACTTGACACAAGAGAAAAAATAAATAAATAAAAAAAAAAATAGGGATAGGACAAATCGATGTTGTTCATAACAATATGCTCACGAGGGAACATATTAACACAACAGATTACCATATTCAGGAGGTATTAAACTTGCCAAATTTCCGAGACAATAACAAAGGAGCTCAAAAAAATAAAAAAAATAAAACAAATAAAAAAAATAAAAGAAAAGAGCAAACACGAAAACGAAGAGTCAAAATCTAGCCGATTGTTACACAAAGCAAACACAAGTAACAACACGAACAACCAATCAACGCTTGAACATAGATGACGAATAACCCTAAAATAAATACAAAGAGTGACAATAGACCTGGGTACATCATAAAACACGACAGAACAAAAAACAAGCTTCCATACCAATGAGACAAAAGTATGCAGATTCCATGTTCAGTAACCTCCACATTCTGATGCTATTTTGAACAAATGAGAAAATGTTATGCAATAACAGGGAGGAAGGAAAAAGGACTAACCCAAAACCTTTAAATTAAAACGTTATTTATAAATATAAATGCATCTCAGCGTAGACAAAAAATTCAAGCTATTGGCATAACACACACAGTTAGTTCCATACTAAGCCGCAGAGTACCACGTGTTAACCCAACTTCACACAGAAGAACATCCAAACAATGAAAAGACCAGGTAACAACACTCAAATCTCAGAACAAAACCGTGCATTCAACCAAGAACATTGAGGTCGAAACAACGGAAAAGAATAAGAAATAAAATATGAGGGAGATGAAACGGGAATAAGAAACGGGGATGTTACCTTTTCTGGTGCAGCTGAACCAAGACTAGACAAGCTAGGTAAATGATCTTCCTCCAAAAAAGACACCGACTCAAGTTATCGAATGAACAAAGAGACGCCTGTGTAGAGACTTGAAACCAACGCTATTACTGTTGCTCTCCTCTCTCAAAATATAATTAATCTCTATCTCTGAAGTATCTTGCTTGAACTATTTCTATTCATGAAAACTCCCACTACAGAAAATCTTTCCCAGCCTTTTAATAGAAAACCAACTCAAAAAAAGAACAAATAAATAAAAAAAAAATCACGACAGTAAATCAAAAAGAACATTATATAGGAAAAAATTAGGGCACCCAACCTGGGGGAAGATGGATAGAAATTTTGATTCGCCGCAGGCCCATTCCGATTTTCAAAAATTAAAATCCCCTCATCAACCAGAAAACAAAAGCTTTTCGTGAAATTTACAGCCCTATTCCGAAAAGGGAAAGGGGATTGGACGCTCCCGATCGATTTGGTGTCCTTGGAAGACGACGTGGCTCCATCCTACGATGCGAGGGCGGTTTTGCGTGTCCTTCCAGCCTGTTGAAGTCGTACAAGAACAGGGAAGAAACAGGACAAATATGCAGGTGTCCGTTGTTGACGCGCTGGGGGCCTTAACTTGGAGTTTCCGTTCGTAAGGAAGAAGAAAGGAACAAAGCGTATCGCTACGCGCTTCATACAAGGAAAAGAAAAAACAAATAACGGGTCGGTTTCAATTGTTCGGTTCCCTTGTTAAAAACAAATGGGCTGGGATGACTAAACAGATTTGGGCTAGGCGGGTATATTAACGGGCTGGGAATATTGATGGTGTGGGCTGCAGGGAATAATAAAAGGGCCAAATTGATTTGCTCAAATGAATTAAAGTATTCAGGCAATTAGACAAAAGAGATTAATATCAATTATCTAAACAAACTTCTTAATGCTAGCGAAATAAAATAATCGACGTAATCATAAATAAAAAAAATTAACTATTACATAACTAATTAGTAAAATATTTAACAAAAATTTTAAATTTTTTGAGACGATTTCCACATATTCCTAAAAATGCGTATGTATGTATATGTATGCATATATATATATATATATATATATATATATATATATATGTATATATACATGTAAATTATTTGAATTTTCGTGAAATATTGATTATTTTATATCTCTTGAAATTTAAGAAGCTTGTGAATTAATTGATATCGGGGAGGATCAAAATTAGGTGTCAACAACTGTCCCTCATTTTACTCGGATTCATGCAAGAAATTCGAGGAAAATGAAATTGACCAAACTAATTTTGACCGACCACCTATTCATCTTAACAGGGATTTGGTACGGACTTTAGGAATTATGGCCGAACCCCGGAAATGGGTCTCCTACATATCTCAGGCTATATGAGAATTCAGGCCACTTGTAGTTCAATACGCTTGATTTAACGCACGATTTTGAAAGAGATCAAAAGTCATCTCGATACCGGATTATGAAGGTACCGAAATGCTCAAGAATAAGATTTGAGAGCGAATGTTGGAATACAGCCGAGTTTTCAACATTGAGCTGCCTACATATCCTTAAACCTTAGGAATCAGGATGCTTGTAGTTCGACTCGATCGGTCGAAAAGGAAATCTATTATGCTAGATAACCTTCGGTTCTGGAAGAGCGACAATAGATTGAGTATGAAAAAGAGGCTTGTAACCTCTCAGTCATGAACGTGGTGCACTTCACACCCATAACTACGAACTTACACGGACCTAATTTCCAAAGCTCTTGGTGCATTGTCACTCAGATTGGAAACTTGCTTCCGATAGACCAAAATTTCGGGTGCAAAACTGAAAATGACAAAACAAAGAAAAACCACATGCCTTAAGATAGGGGTGTGGTTTGATTGTGGTGGAAGTTGCTCCTCTGCTCGCGTCCTAAGAGTTTGATAACCTCTTTGGACTATGTCCCAGTTCGCTGCTAAGAAAAAGTTCCACGTTGTGCTGCATCCTTTTGATGTCGTCCGCACCTGTGGTATGTTTTGGAGAATTCATCCTTTCGGATGCTCTCGACAAAGACCGAGATAAAACTCGTCAGCATAAAATGCAATTTAAATGGGAGACAGTGTCTTTTACCGTGTCGACACTTAATTGTTCTCCTCGACGTTTGACGTCAACTCGATCGGTTTGACATAAAGCAAATAAAGCTTATGTCTGGTGTTTGCAATGTAATCTTCAATGTACTCTTTTGATGTCGAAATAAATAAAACTGATGAGGTGTCGATATTTTCTCTTGATATCGTCTTCGATGCTCTTCTTGATGTTTACTTTTGACATAAATAAAAGAAATGCAGTTGATGCCGGTGGGTGAATACTTCTCTTAAGATGCACAATTTTACTGTGGTAGTGCATGATTTCTGGCGGGGTATGTATATCTTCCGGCGATGCATAATTTCTCGCGGGGTATGAAATCTTCCCGCGATGCATAAATTCCGCAAGGTGTGAAATCTTCTTGCGATATATAAACTTTTGCGAGGCATGAAATCTTCTCGAAATGCATAAATTCCGCAAGGTATGAAATCTTCTTGCGATGTATAAATTTCTGCGAGGCATGAAATCTTCTCGCGATGCATAAATTCCGCAAGGCATGAAATCTTCTTGCGATGTATAAATTTCTGCGAGGCATGAAATCTTCTCGCGATGCATAAATTCCGCAAGGTATGAAATCTTCTTGCTATGTATTAATCTCTGCGAGGCATGAAATCTTCTCGCGATGCATAAATATTAACTTGCAATATATGATCTTCCGCGATACATGATTATTAACTCGCGATGCATGATTATTAACTCGCGATGCATGATCTTCCGCGATGCATGAGTATTGACTCGCGATGCATGATCTTCCGCGATGCATGAATATTGACTCGCGATGCATGTTCGATGCATGAATATTGACTCGCAATGCATGTTCTTTCGCGATGCATGAATATTGACTCGCGATGCATGATCTTCCACAATGCATGAATATTGACTCGCGATGCATGATCTTCCGTAATGCATGAATATTGACTCGCGATGCATGATCTTTTGCGATGCATAAATATCGACTCGCGATTAAATCTTGATGTCATCCTTGGTACCAAGTGAAGATAGTGCTTAAATCGAGCAACGTAGCAATCTTCTGAGTGTCTTCTAGATAATCATGTCATCCTAATTGACGGTAATGGTAAAATGACTTCCAGATAGTATATCGCCGTGATCGGCAATAATATAAATGACCCCTCCGGGTAATGTATAATATCATATCTGACATTATGATGCAAATAACGTCTTTTACGGCAACCGTAAACTCTTCCTCGCTTGATTCACCTTCGAATCTAGCTTGACGTTCCTTATAAACTTCACGTTGTTGGGAATTGACTGAAATAAACAAATCATATTCCCAAGCCTTCGACGTTATCAATATAACATGGTTCCTGCAATCCATGAAAACTATTATTTTTGGGAGAGTTTCTCCTCCCTTGACTTCTCCATATTTATTGATCGGAGGAATCTGCTGATATCAAAGCAAATATATAAACCTACATCCACATAAAAAATGTTAGTTTTAAAAACGAACTGATCTGTGTCGATTCTTCAATCGTCTGCTCCTCGTCCTGCTATCTCTGGTTGTTTTCCAGATCTCCCGACTCTTGATAGACAAGATAGAATATTTATGCCAAAACAAATGAAACATAAAAGGAAATTTTTTAGAAAAATAAATTTTTGAGAAGTAATATTTTGAAAAGGGGCACTGCCAAATGTCATGTCACGTCAGACTTATCGAACTTCTCTGAGCTTGATGATTGGGAGGTATATCTGATTACGCGATGGGGAGTATTCAGAGTCACTCTAGACTGTCGATAAATCCATGCTGAAATTTTGAGGTCATCCTCAAAATTTCTGTCCCAGTTACAAGTTTTGTTTATCATCGAATGTCGGTAAGTAAATCCGTGGAATTTTCGAGATTCTCTCGAAAATTCTGTCCCAGTTGTAAATCTCGAAATAGCTTCAGTCTCGACTTGCTGAGGAAAAATCTTTTCTTGAGAATTTTTGAGTCCCTCTCAAAAATTATGTCGCAGTTTCTATTGTAAAGAAAAATAGAAATCTTACGGGAAATATGACCGAACCCTTGTGGCGCCTACGTATCCCGTTGAGGCAGGAATCAGGTCAAACGTAGTTCCCCTCAAGGCTAACAACAGAAGAAATTTACAAAGAAACCGACCGAGGCCGACATAGGCCGCCTACGTATCTCATTCTTGAGAATTCAGGTCGAACGTAGTTCAAATACAAAGGAATATTTAAAGGGGATAAAGGGGTGACCGAGGCCGACATAGGCCGCCTACGTATCTCATTCTTGAGAATTCAGGTCAGACGTAGTTCATTACAAAGGGATAAAATTTATACAAAGCGAATACATGCAAATAGAACAATTACAAGTAAATGACAGAAATACAAACTGAAGCTTCACACGTAGTATCTTTTGACAGCATCTGAGTTGATCGGTTTCGGCCACGCGGTCCCATCCATCTCTGACAGGACCAATGCACCTCCAGATAATACTTTACGAACCACGTAGGGTCCTTGCCAATTTGGTGCAAATTTTCCTTTGTACTCGTCTTGATGAGGAAAAATGCGCTTGAGGACCCATTGACCGATTTCAAAAATTCTGGCTCTGACTCTCTTGTGGAAAGCACGAATCATTCTCTGTCGATATAGTTGACCATGACAAACGGTAACCATTCTTTTTTCGTCAATCAAAGTTAATTGATCGATTCTCTTGCTAACCCATTCAGCATTACTCAACTCAGCTTCTTGGATGACTCTCAAAGACGGTATCTCAAACTTCAGCAGGTATGACTGCTTCTGTTCCATACACTAACAAATAGGGAGTAGCTCCAGTCGACGTTCTGACTGTCGTTCGATAACCCAACAAAGCATATGGTAGCATCTCATGCCAACCTCGGTGATTATCAATCATTTTCCTCAGAATCTTCTTAATATTCTTATTGGCAGCCTCTACAGCTCCATTCATTTGCGGATGATAAGCGGTTGAGTTTCGGTGAGTAATCCTAAACTGCTCACATATCTCTCTCATCAGGTGACTATTGAGATTTGCACAGTTATCAGTAATGATGGATTCTGGCACTCCAAATCTGCATATTATATTGTTGTGAACAAAATCAGCTACAACTTTCTTGGTGACCGATTTGTACGAAGCTGCTTCCACCCACTTGGTGAAGTAATCAATAGCAACCAAGATAAATCTATGTCTATTGGAAGCGGCTGGCTCTATCGGACCGATGACATCCATGCCCCAAGCTACAAACGGCCAAGGTGAACTCATAGCATTAAGTTCGTGAGGCGGCACTCGTATCAAATCACCATGCACTTGACATTTATGACACTTCTGCACAAACTTGCAACAATCATTCTCCATAGTCATCCATAAATAACCGGCTCGAAGGATTTTTCGTGCTAAAGTGAGCCCATTCATATGCGTTCCACACACTCTAGCATGTATTTGTTCAATAAGCTTCGCGGCTTCAACAGCATCGACACATCTTAGAAGACTCAAATCTGGAGTTCTCTTATAAAGGACTTCTCCACTTAGAAAGAAATTGAGAGCCATGCGGCGTATCGACTTCTTTTGATTGGATGTAGCATCTTCTGGATAAATACCAGACTCCAAGTATTTCTTTATATCAAAATACCAAGGTAAACCGTCTGGTTCTGCTTCAATATGGGAACAATGAACTGGATGCTCTTTCAACTCTATATCCAAAGGATCAATATAATCAGTATCTGGATGTTTAATCATTGACGCAATGGTGGCAAGAGCATCGGCCAACTCATTTTGTATTCTGGGAGTATGTCTAAATTCGATCTTATTAAATCTCTTGCATAGCTTTTGTACATACTGCACGTACGGTATAATCTTTGGGTTCTTCACGGCCCATTCTCCTTGAACTTGATGAATCAAAAGATCTGAATCTCCAATAACCAACAACTCGTAGACATTCATGTCGATGGCCATCTTTAACCCAAGAATGCAAGCTTCGTATTCAGCCATGTTGTTAGTGCAATTAAATCGAAGCTTAGCTGCCACAGGGTAGTGCTGGCCAGATTCTGATACTAAGACTGCCCCAATACCTTTTCCCTGGTGATTTGCTGCTCCATCAAAGAATAATCTCCAACCAGGATATGCTTCAGAAATATCTTCACCCACAAATGACACTTCTTCGTCATGAAAATAAGTCTTGAGCGGTTCATACTTTTCATCAACAGGATTTTCTGCAAGATGATCAGCCAAGGCCTGTGCCTTTATTGCCTTCTGAGTCATATACACAATATCAAATTCACTCAACAGCATTTTCCACTTAGCTAACTTTCCTGTTGGCATGGCCTTCTGAAAAATGTACTTCAACGGATCCATCCTGGAAATAAGGTATGTAGTATATGAAGACAAGTAATGTCTCAACTTCTGGGCAAGCCAAGTCAAAGCACAACATGTTCTCTCCAACAGAGTGTAACGAGACTCGTATGGAGTAAACTTCTTGCTTATGTAATAGATAGCCCTTTCCTTCTTTCCTGTCTCGTCGTGTTGACCGAGTACGCATCCGAATGCACTATCTGAGACGGATAAATATAGCAGCAGAGGACTCCCTTCTCGTGGAGGAACTAATACCGGTGGATTTGACAAATAGTTCTTGATAGCATCAAAAGCAGTCTGACACTCTTCAGTCCACTTTGTCGGAGCGTCTTTCTTCAACAGCTTGAAGATAGGCTCACACACCACGGTTGATTGAGCTATGAATCGACTGATGTAGTTTAACCTCCCCAAGAAACTCATTACCTCTTTTCTCATCTTCGGCGGAGGTAACTCTTGAATTGCTTTAATTTTAGAAGGATCGAGCTCTATTCCCCTTCTACTGACTATAAATCCCAACAACTTGCCGGCTGGAACTCCAAAAGCGCATTTGGCGGGATTTAACTTCAAGTTGTAACAACGCAAATGATCAAAGAACTTCCTCAGATGTGTCAAGTGGTACGAACTCTCGCGGGACTTGATTATGACGTCATCTACATATACCTCAATCTCCTTATGAATCATGTCATGAAATATGGTCGTCATAGCCCTCATATAAGTAGCGCCAACATTCTTAAGGCCAAATGGCATCACCCTGTAATGATATACACCCCAAGGTGTGATAAAGCTGTCTTTTCTGCATCTTTTTCATCCATCAGAATCTGATGATAACCTGCGTAACAGTCCACAAATGATTGCATCTCATGTTTGGGACAGTTGTCAATCAAATTATGAATATTCGGCAATGGAAAATTATCCTTCGGGCTAGCCTTGTTGAGATCTCTATAGTCAACACAAATCCTGATTTTCCCATCCTTTTTGGCGACCGGAAGGACGTTGGCCAACCAGGTTGGATATTGTGTTACTTCCACCAATCGGGACTCTATTTGCTTGGTAATTTCTTCCTTAATCTTCAAACTCAGTTCAGGCTTGAATTTTCGAGTTTTTTGCTTCGCCGGCTCGAACCCTGGATTGATCGGTAGCTTATGAGATACGACATCGGTACTCAACCCTTGCATATCACCGACTTCCCAAACAAACACATCACTATATTCGGCAAGCAAATGAACCAGGCTCTCCTTCTGAACCTCATTTAGGTGGGTACTGATCTTAACCTCTTTAACACATTTCGGATCTCCCAAATTCACCGTTTCCGTTTCCTCTAGATTTGGTTTATGCTGATTCTCGAACTGACGAAATTCCTCGGCTATATAGTCTGGTTCCCCATTTTCTTCTTCATGATCACCAACCTCGTCGTCACCTGCCTCATTTTGTTCATTTAGCTCGTGACATGACATGACATTTGCAGGTCTGTAACTTATGTTACTGTAATCATAAACAAACAAAATTAGGAAAGTAAGGTATAACAAATGACTAAATAATAAAGTCAAAACAAAGAGGCTTTCATTTAAAACAATGCAAACTTTGGCCATGGCATGGGCCATGTCGCCTTTTTGAACATCACAATGAAAACTCAAAAATTTGAACAATTAAAAAAATGCAAAATGGTGGGTCTCGGGCCTCTTCCGGACTACCACCGATTTTAATGTGCATGAAATGACGCCTTTCTACCGAAGAGTTTGGGGTATCAGGATCGGCGTGGAGGTCCAGTTCCGCAGCACCTCCCCTGGCTCAACATCACGAATACCAGCTAGCTCGACCTCCTCCTCGACGACAACATCGATCTCCTCAAAGAGGTCACAGATTCCTTCCCTAAAGTCTTCAGGCTCGGCATACTCTCGGATCAGAAAGGATTGATACAGATGCGGGATTGGCTTGTCCAACTCTTGATCCTTTTTCTTCTTCATCTTCATGTCGTCATCTGTGGGGGTGTACCCTAAACCATATCTGGATCCCTTAACGAGGACCGGAACAGGCTCAATAATTCCTTGGGAATCTATTCCCAATCCGAAACCTGGCTCGAAATCATTCTGCAACATCACAGTGGCTATTATTTTGTATACGGCTGGCATGAGTGTCTGTGGGGCCAAGTCTTCACCAGTGGCATTCACCAGCTCCACCGTGTAAAAGTCTGTACCTCACGATATTTTATTAATGATCGGCACCTGTCTGCCCGAGTGACTTCCCTCACCGTGAATAACCAACTCTTCATTCTTCCACACAAGCTTCATCATTTGATGGAGAGTAGAGGGAACGGCTCCCGCCATATGGATGAACGGCCTTCCCAGAAGAAGGTTGTAACTGGTATCTATATCCAATACTTGAAATTGCGCGCTGAACTCTGCGGGGACCATTTGAATGGTCAAATTCACTGTTCCCAACGTGTCTCTTTGAATCCCATCAAAAGCTCTCACATTGACTTGGCTTTGCTCCATCTTCCCCAAGTCAAAACGTAACTGCTTCAACGTTGACAATGGACAAATATTTAAGCCGGATCCATCATCTACCAAGACGCGATTTATGACCTTCTCACGACATATCACAGTGATGTGTAGCGCCTTGTTATGTGACCTCCCTTCGACAGGCAGCTTATCGTCACAAAAGCTGATTCGGTGCCCTCGAATAACCTGATGAATCATGGCAGCCACATTATCACTACTTGTACCTGAGGGTACGTATGTGTCATCGAGAGCTTTCATTAAGGCCCGCCTATGTGATTGAGAGATCATCAGCAGGGCCCATACGGAGATCTGAGCCGGAGTCTTCTCTAGGTGTTTGACGATGGAATAATCCTTTGGTTGCATCCTTCTCCAGAATTCTTCCGCTTCTCCTTCGCTTATCGGCCTCTTAGCCTGGTCCTTCTTCTGTCCTCCGAGAGCAAGCTCGTCAGGAGTGTAACACCTTCCAGACCTGGTCATGCCTTGAGCAGCAGCGGTTTCAATAACAAACTTAGGCTTGACGAGAGTTTCTGATGGCACCAAGGCAACAACCTTTGTAGGTGTCAAAATAACAAACTCTCTCTTTTCTTTGACGCTTAAAAAAGCGACAGCCCTTTCCAAGTCCTCATGCACAATGGGGGTAATCATCTTTGTTCCACATCCGTCTTCATCCGTTTCAATCAAATTAACATTGCCCCCTCCATGATTCGGCAACGGGTTTGTATTGACATTTGGTGCCGCCGGTTAGAGAGAAACTACCTCCTGATCGATCAGGTCCTGGATTTT
The DNA here is from genome assembly GCA_016801875.1 of Solanum sitiens. Classification (NCBI taxonomy): domain Eukaryota; kingdom Viridiplantae; phylum Streptophyta; class Magnoliopsida; order Solanales; family Solanaceae; genus Solanum; species Solanum sitiens. The sequence continues at coordinate 480,009 of JABWTJ010000575.1, read as the reverse complement.
GTGCTTAAGGTTGATACAATCTTCCGTGTCATGTCCAACACTGTTGGAATGATAAGCACATCTTTGATCTGGCTTGTAGAACTTTGAATTGACATCCACGGGCTTGGGACCCACAGGGTGGATGTATCCAGCCGCGGCTAGTCTCTCAAATAGTTTGGTCCGCCTTTCAGCAAGTGCAGTGAAATTCCTTGGGGGCTTTTTTTCAAATCTGGGTCGGGAAGGGTCATAACCACTTTGCTGAGGGGGAGGCACCTGCTGATAATTTTGGGTATTCGGACGAGGAGCTTGGCTTCTAGGATAAGGGTTTGTTTGATAATTTGGCGATGGAGCTTGGTAATTCAGGAGGGGTTTTTGATATAATGGAGCTTGGACTTGATAAACGGGTGATGGTGCTCGGTAGCTCGACTGTATATTGGCACAGTTGGGAGCAATATTCTGATAAGGGGATGGAATCTGGTAAGGTTGAGGGTAATTTGGGTATATGGGGGAAAGATTTTGGAGATTAAGGGGTGGACTCTGATAAAACGGAACTTGAGCGTTTGGATAGGTGGAGGTAGTATTATTGTTATTGGGATGATTGGATTGCGGGTAGTAGGCTTGGTGAGACTTTGGGGAAGGCCTGGAACGATCTTGGGAATGTGACGAGTTTTTGGGGGGTTTTCTTCCCCCATACGAGACAGCGGCAACTTTCTCTCTTTTCTTCCTCATCAATCCTGAAGATCCAGGTGACGCGGATACACGGGCTATCTTCCCCGATTTCAAACCGTCTTCGATAGTCTCACCAACTTTGACTATCTCGGCGAATTTAGCTCCGATTAGCAATATGATTCTGTCGTAGTATTCCGGCTCCTGCACCCGCACAAACACTTCGACAATCTCTTTCTCTGTCATGGGCGGCCTTACTCTTGCTGCTTCCTTCCTCCATCTATAGGCAAACTCCCTATAGCTTTCAGTTGGTTTCTGCTTCATCTTCTCTAGAGAATACCGATCGGGAACTATCTCAACATTGTATGCAAATTGGTCAATGAAGTCTTTGGCCAGCGCATTCCAACTGGGCCACTGCCTGGTTTCGTGTGACGTAAACCACTCGAGGGCCTCCCCACATAGACTTCGGCTGAAAAGCCGCATCAACAAGGCCTCATCCCTGCCAACTCCCACGAGCTGGTCACAATATGCTCTTAGATGAGCCATGGGGTTGCCTACTCCCCCGAAGGTGTCAAACTTTGGAATTTTGAACCCTTCGGGAAGGTTCAAATCTAGGTGGATGCACAACTCTTCGTAACTGAGTCCAACGACATCTGGGATGCATTGTAGCTCTTTCATAGCCCTTTTGATTTCCTCTTTTATATCGATCTTCGCATCCTCCTTTGCCTTCCATTCTCTTTCCTGTTCTTCATAGTGATCCAACTCAGAACCGTGCACTTCGTGCTCGGTAGGAACGGGAACTTGGAAGGTGGCTCTTTTTGGGAGGGGTGGAGCTATGGAGGGACTTGGAATGTTTTGGGCGGTCTGGTAGTTCTGTGGGTAAGCCTGAGGATTGGTGTTCTGATTTAAATGGTGATGAGGTGTTTGGGGATTGAAGGCAGTTTGATTTTGATTTTGGTTTTGATTCTGTGGCGGTGGGGCGGTTTGAGTATTCTGAGGATGGGGTGGCATTTGAGGGTGGTTATTTGGAAGAGGCGATGGAGTTTGGTAAGATACAAAAGCGTATTGGCGGTTTTGGGTTGTTAGATCTATCACAGACGGATTATGCACAGGTGTAGAAGGCTGATTCTGAGTTGGATCCGTATTTTATGAAGGGAAGTAGATCGGAGGTCTTTCATCAGCAATATTAGGACCAAATCCAGGTGGAGGCATATCTTGTCTTCGTTGCATTTCAACTCTCATTTCAGCGATCTGTTGCATCAGCTGCATGATCAGTTCGTTCTGTTCCGCTACGGTGAGCCACCACAACGTCAGTAAGACTTACTTCGTTGTTGTTGTCTCCCATGACTGTCTTTTCTCTGTCTGAATTTTGTTTAGGGAAGGAATCTGTAGGACCTTTCGATCTGGTGAAGTAGGGATGATCTGCCAGCTTTGATCAACACAGATCAGTTTAAAAGGTACCTGAGAAGCGAAACAACTCAAAGGCAGATCTGTTAGTGCAGATTCAGAGTATAAAATGCATAATATCACACAGAGAGAAGATAAACACACAAGTTGCTTTGTTTGAGGATATCTTTAACCCACGAGTGAGGACGGGAATACGTTTTTTAACAAGCAGGAATTTGCTTGTTTTTTTTTTTTAGTTTTGACACTGTCTCGAGAAGGCTAAATCGCGTTGAGCTAAGGTCTTCTTGCAGTTGCTTTCTGACGTCCGTTGATCTGATCTTTGTATCCTCTGGTAATATGAAAAGAAAGAATGAAAATTTTAAAAGATAGGGGCCGGGCCTTGGAAGGCTGCCTACGTATCTCTCAAGGAGAATTCTGGCCCAACGTAGTTCGAGTTCGGGATAAAATATTTTCATTCATTCTTTCATTACGGTTACAAGGAAATTGAAAGACAACATTGGAATTCTTAAAAGATAACATGACGATGACACGTTAGTCATTTCTCTTCTTGTTGCAGCGTCACTCTCTTCCTTTCAGACGACCCAGAAATGGAGGCTTGTAGACGATTTCCTCACCGTCGTCCTCCTCAATCAATTCGGGGTGAGCGTTGTTGGGACAACTATTAGCCCTTGTTCACGGATTGAGTATTTTCCGCTCATTTTCTGAAGTTCGTCTATCATGTCATGGTGGATCGCCTTGTTCTTCTTCCTTAATGCCAACATCCTTTCTTTCATAGCGATGAATTCCGTCATTTCCGCTTTCAGTTCTACATCTAGTGACACATTTTTGGCCAACAGACTCGCGGTTTCCGAATCTATCTCCGCTTCTCTTGCCTCTCTTTCTTGAATCTGTAATAGAAGCATGTCCAATTTTTGGCTTAGATCCTCTTTTTCTTCCTCAATACTTTTCTTCCTCTTTTCTTTTGACATCAATTCTTCGTCTAGTGTTGCAGTCGCAGCTTTGTAGACTGACGTGGCAACTTCGACCCTAAGCCCCTCCTCTCTGACCTCTTGAATCTTTCGTGTGATTTGTTCTATCTTTCTTTGTAACTCCTCTCCAGTGAGCCTCATCTGGATATTCTTACCCTTATCCATAGCAGTGATTTGCTTTTCCTGAGACAATAGAGTAATGTTTAGGATTTGTCGTATGAGAGATGTCCTTTTGAGTGAGAAACTTAAGACTCGGAAAATTTTGTGACAGTGGATTCTATATATTTTTTTTTGGAAAATTTCTGGATAGGAGTAAGTTACGATATCCTCATTCATAGCAATATAACACATAAGCAGTTAAACACACATATATCGCGTCCTAAACATGCTTGTGACCCTTTTATGCCAAGGGTAGGCCTAACGAATTGAAGGATGCATATGCTTTTTTAAACCCTATTTATTATCCCCAAAAGTACTTCATTAATAGCATCCAAAATGTCTGACAAACATAAAACAGAGAAATAGTCCTGAAAATAAATTACAAAACAAAGTACAAATAAAACAGTCCCACGCAGGGGATGGTAAAATTCAAGCCTCCTCTGATCCTTCGCCAAGTCTGGTCCTCTTGGCGATGTTGACCTCTTCCCACATGGCATATCTGTTCGCCCAGAGATGATCTCTCGCCAATCGAGCTCCTTCTTGATGTCTGAACCCCTCTATCGACTGAATCTGTTGTTCCATGCTATCATCTAACTCTGTCATGCACTGTCTGGCTCTTAGTAGTTCTTGTTTCAATCGAGCTATGACTTTGGCGTCTTCTGAGTGACGACGTTGATGCTCTAATTCACTCCTGTCAAACTTCTCTTGAAGGCGGTGAAGCCGGACTTGATGTTTGGCTCCAACATCGGCAATAATGTGAGGAACGTTTGGACCAGGCTCAATAGTTCCAGCGAGACTCTTTTTTAACCATTCTTTGTACTCCCCCGAACATTCTGGACGAAACCTATCTGGTACAGGCTCACCCAACACTCTTCGAGATCTCCACATCCTATGCATGTCTTCAGCAAATGCAACTCGCCCATTCTCGTGGTCAGTTACGAACTTCTTCATATTCGCAATCTGGGGTAACTCTTGTTTCCCTCCTAGTTGCCTTAGGACTCGACCAGGAGCATATGGTCTAGTCCCTCTTAACCCAGCAAATACCAAGTAAGGGACTTTTTCTGTTCGAACCACTATGTTTTTAGTTACCACCAATCTGTCTATTGACCACTGTACGGCTTCTTCTCTCAGCCCTCGAAGCCTCGGATACCAAAAACTCTCTCCTCCAGTCTTGTTGCAACGATTGTAATACAACCACCAATCATGACCATGTAGCTCGTCGGACCGTCGTAGGGGATCTGGTTCTTTTGGGTTATGAGTCTTGATTAAATGTCGCATCATCCACCACTGTAGTATCAGATTACACCCTTGAAAGAAACGTTCTCCGTTCTGACACTTGTCTAAAGCCCTGTAGATGTCGGCCAGAATCATAGGCACTAAAGTGTAGTACTTTGTTGATGTTTTGTAATCGACTCCATAGAAAATGGCATGAGTGACCATAAATACGCTAGGATGAATAGTGTATTTTGGCCCTTGAGGGAAAACCATCGTTCCGAGCAAACATATCGCAAATGCGAGGGGACGCGTCTTTTTCCATTTCTCTTTTGAGACGAACTCGTCTTTATATTTCTCATAAGCCCTTGCACGCCCAAATCGATAATATAACTTTCTGAATGGTATATTTGGACCATGGAGCTTGTCCATCCATTCGGCTTTAACCAATGACAACTTTTCTTTAATTTTGGCGAAATCCCATATTACGGGATTTAGAAGATCTGTATCTGGATGTCGCTTCCTTTTGTTGCACATGGCGACACTTTCATAGCTGATAAGGACTTCTTCAATAGTTGGCGTCAACTCTACTTCCCCGAACCGAAAAACCATGTTCTCGCTATCCCAGAATTTCACCATCGTTCCAATTAAGCCAGGCCAAGCATTCATCTCTAGCAGCGACGGAAGGTAACCTATGTGTTTCTGAACGATCATTTTGTCGTCGTTGTTCATGAACCTCCACCATACTTTGAGAAAAGGGTCGGGGATAGTAACCATTCTTGTTTTCAAAGGCTCGTATGTCGGATTCATCCTACAAAAATAGCAGAAAAAATTTGTCAACCCCCACCCCCATAGACAATAAATTATTTTAAAAACACATATGCCTCCTTCAATCAACACGTAATCATGACTGTCTGTTTTTGGCAATTTAGGGCCAAGTAGACACAAGGTAGGCTTCTAATGGGCCCAACACGCCTTGGGTGTTGGGTCATCTTAGTTCAAATGCTCTTAAATTTGGAATTTGGCTCGGTTCTACGCTAGTTTACTATGAGTGACTTTTGAAAAGACCGGGAACCCAAACGGACAATTTGGGCTGAAACTCGCGACAACCATTGGACGCCTAATGAACCAATAAATTGCCGCTAATTTCGAAAAAGGGTGAGTATAAAAAAGTCCGGCTGCGATTTCGCAAACCGTCCTTTAATATACTATACATATATATCGAAAATATGCCATGATATGCAACAGTTCAATAAAGCAATAAATAAACAGATAAACAGTTAACTCACATAGCCAAAACACGTTAATTTTAAGGTTAGAATCCTCCTACATCCCCAGCAGAGTCTCCATTTCTATTTTATCGAAAAAGAAATTTTTAATAAATTTTGACTTTTTTAGAGTCGCCACTTAATTTTTAAGAAAAATCAAGAAAACTTCTATTTAGATTTCAAAAGACTTCACAAAAAAATCTAGTGAAAACATTTAAAGGGTTCGAGGATTCAAAGTAACATCTTAGGAAGGTGTTAGGCACCTAAAACATTCCGCTAACCTACGGTTATCCAACAACTAATATAGTTTGGCTAAAAAATTTATTTTTAACTTGACTTGAAAAATATTTAGAAGTAGAGAGTTAAAATACTAACTTATTGTTTAGGTCATTTCATTAGCAAAATTATTTTAATTTTAAGTCGATAAAAACTTTTACGGCACCTGCGGGGATTCAGATTTTTCTAACTTTAAACTTAACGACAAATAAAGAAGGAAAATAATTCAAAGCATGTAAAGAGAGATAGGGAAAGAGATTTGGGTCCAAATCCGGGTTTTCTGTTCGCCTTGACCGGACTTTGGACCCACCTGTTTTGGGTTTTTTTGGCCCATTTGTTTTGTACCTGTCCTAAACTAAGCAAGTAATAATACAAGATAAATGCAGAAAGTAAAAAAAGGGACAAAGGCTTAAGCCCATTACAAATAAAAATACGAAAATATAAAATAAAGGGTCTTCTGATCCCAATTCTTCGACTTCTTCAATCTTTTAAACTTTGGAGACCTGTCCATCAAATTTTATGGCTTGAATCGAAAAGGTGGAATTAAGCCTTTATGGCTTTCTCGAAATGCGGGGAGAGATGAGAGTTCTTGTCGAACTCCGACAGATTTTACATGCAAAACGACAAATCAATCATTGAATTAGCACTTCTTGAGATCGAAATGGAATAAAGTGATAATATAGAAACTTATAGCTGAACTAATCAATATAGACCGATCAATCATTTTCAACGCAACTTCCAAATACCAATATAAAGGAAAACTCGCGAAGACATATCATTTTTTTTATGAAGCAGAGGAAAATGATAAGGGAATAATGCAAGAAACCAGTAAGAGAGACCAAAATGACAGAAACAGAGAAAACCAAAGTTCTGAAACCTTAACTGCTAATATTAGACATACTAATAGAATAGAGTGAGTTCATTTTTTTTTTATTGAAACACTATGATGGATACACAGTGGCATAACGTAATGAAGTTTATCACATGGACTAAATTAGACAAACAACACAAATGAGGCTCAGATAGAATGCACTTTCAAAATATATACCCATTTGAATCAACATCTAGATATGCGGGATAAAAAGACAGACGAGATGGACACGTGATGCCAAAAAAAACAAGCAAGCCAAGCTTTGGTATCTATACATCCTAGTTCATGGTTTTGGCTAAGGCAAGATAACATGGCAAGAAACTAAACTGACTGATTTTTTGTTTAACCGGACATATGCATAATAAAGAAGATGAAATAAAATAAATAAAAAAAAAGGCGACATGAACTTAATGCGAGTATTAGTTTGAGATATAAACAAATTTGCAGCCATGAAAACTTAAATAATAAGAGATAAGAGTAAACATTCTAAGATACAAAAGGCTTCGAAGTACTAGCTCGCAATCCATAGATGCACTTAGACCATATTCTCGAATAACCGACTCCAAAATATTAAAATATGACAGCACCCAAATTTATTTTACAAATCAATCTAACAGTAACAAAAGTTGTGAGTGATACTAACTTGACACAAGAGAAAAAAAAAATAAAAAAATAGGGATAGGACAGATCGATGTTGTTCATAACAATATGCTCACGAGGGAACATATTAACACAACAGATTACCATATTCAGGAGGTATTAAACTTGCCAAATTTCCGAGACAATAACAAAGGAGCTCAAAAAAATAAAAAAAATAAAAAAATAAAAGAAAAGAGCAAACACGAAAACGAAGAGTCAAAATCTAGCCGATTGTTACACAAAGCAAACACAAGTAACAACACGAACAACCAATCAACGCTTGAACATAGATGACGAATAACCCTAAAATAAATACAAAGAGAGACAATAGACCTGGGTACATCATAAAACACGACAGAACAAAAAACAAGCTTCCATACCAATGAGACAAAAGTATGCAGATTCCACATTCTGATGCTATTTTGAACAAATGAGAAAATGTTATGCAATAACAGGGAGGAAGGAAAAAGGACTAACCCAAAACCTTTAAATTAAAACGTTATTTATAAATATAAATGCATCTCAGCGTAGACAGAAAATTCAAGCTATTGGCATAACACACAGTGTTAGTTCCATACTAAGCCGCAGAGTACCACGTGTTAACCCAACTTCACACAGAAGAACATCCAAACAATGAAAAGACCAGGTAACAACACTCAAATCTCAGAACAAAACCGTGCATTCAACCAAGAACATTGAGGTCGAAACAACGGAAAAGAATAAGAAATAAAATATGAGGGAGATGAAACGGGAATAAGAAACGGGGATGTTACCTTTTCTGGTGCAGCTGAACCAAGACTAGACAAGCTAGGTAAACGATCTTCCTCCAAAAAAGACATGGACTCAAGTTATCGAATGAACAAAGAGACGCCTGTGTAGAGACTTGAAACCAACGCTATTACTGTTGCTCTCCTCTCTCAAAATATAATTCATCTTTATCTCTGAAGTATCTTGCTTGAACTATTTCTATTCATGAAAACTCCCACTACAGAAAATCTTTCCCAGCCTTTTAATAGAAAACCAACTCAAAAAAAGAACAAATAAAAAAAAAAAAAACCACGACAGTAAATCAAAAAGAACATTATATAGGAAAAAATTAGGGCACCCAACCTGGGGGAAGATGGATAGAAATTTTGATTCGCCCCAGGCCCATTCCGATTTTCAAAAATTAAAATCCCCTCATCAACCAGGAAACAAAAGCTTTTCGTGAAATTTACAGCCCTATTCCGAAAAGGGAAAGGGGATTGGACGCTCCCGATCGATTTGGTGTCCTTGGAAGGCGACGTGGCTCCATCCTGCGATGCGAGGGAGGTTTTGCGTGTCCTTCCAGCCTGTTGAAGTCGTACAAGAACAGGGAAGAAATAGGACAAAATATGCAGGTGTCCGTTGTTGACGCGCTGGGGGCCTTAACTTGGAGTTTCCGTTTGTAAGGAAGAAGAAAGGAACAAAGCGTATCGCTACGCGCTTCTTACAAGGAAAAGAAAAAACAAATAACGGGTCGGTTTCAATTGTTGGGTTCCCTTGTTAAAAAAAAATGGGCTGGGATGACTAAACAGATTTGGGCTAGGCGGGTATATTAACGGGCTGGGAATATTGATGGTGTGGGCTGCAGGGAATAATAAAAGGGCCAAATTGATTTGCTCAAATGAATTAAAGTATTCAGATAATTAGACAAAAGAGATTAATATCAATTATCTAAACAAACTTCTTAATTCTAGCGAAATAAAATAATCGACGTAATCATAAATTAAAAAAAATTAACTATTACATAACTAATTAGTAAAATATCTAACAAAAATTTTAAATTTTTTGAGACGATTTCCACATATTCCTAAAAATGCGTATGTATGTATATGTATGCATATATATATATATATATATATATATACATGTAAATTATTTGAATTTTCGTGAAATATTGATTATTTTATATCGTTTGAAATTTAAGAAGCTTGTGAATTAATTGATATCGGGGAGGATCAAAATTAGGTGTCAACAACTAGCTCAATTTCTACTTTATTTTATGTTTTTCCCATCCTTGCAAAGGATCTTCACTATATAATAATTCTAACTTTTCTTGGATTATTTTTATTTTATCTATAGAGAATATGATTAATTCTATTTTAGGGTCTTCTTCTTTTATGTTTTCTAATTTTTGTGTAATTTTCTCACTACCTTTTATCCATTCCCTTGTTTTTCGTTTTTTATTATTTACTCTTTTTGCTCCTATTTTTTGTTTACATGGTGTTGTAAACCACAAGTGTGTTTTGTTATTATATGTGGATATAATTTTTCTAAAAATGGCATTCCTAATAGCATATCTTTTGTGGTTAATTCAAAATTATATATTTTTTCTATAATTAATATCTTATCCCATATTTGTATTTTTATATTTTTTGCCTTGTATGTGATCATACTTCCTTCATTATTAAATCTTGTTACTACTATTGGTGTTTTTAATTTTTCCCATTTCTCCTCTGGTAAACAATTGTATTTACATATATTAGCTTCTGCTCCTGTATCTATCATTGTTGTATAATATCTGTTGTAATATCCTTCTATTATTATTTTTGCAAGTATATATATTTTCATATTTTTATCATATTAAAGTTCTTTTTATTATTACTTTTTTATTTTCATAATTTATTGTCAACTGCTATCTTCTAGATTATATGGTTTTACTTGTTCTAACCATTTTATTCCTAAAGTGATATTTTTATTTCCTTGATATATTTTAAATTTTATTACTATTGGAATTCCTCCAATTATTATTTTCTTTTCTGTAGTTTCTTCAGTATTTATTAATACTTTTGGTAGTTTTGGGCATGATTGTTCAGTAGTTATTATTTTATCTTCCATTACTAATTCTCTTGTAATATAGTTTTCTTCTAGTCCTGTATTTATTAATATTAAATATTTTCGTTGTTCCATTATTCCTGTTATATAATAATGATACGATTTTATTTCTTCTTCTATTAATTTCTGTGGAGTTTTATCTATTCTTCTTGCGGTACTCATTTTTGATGATATTTGTGGTATTTCATAGTTTGTGTTCATTCTTTTTGATGTACTTAATCTTTCTTGTACTATTTATAAATCTCCTTCAATGTCAATCTCATTATAACTATAGTCATTATTATCTATGACTGTAACTATATTTTCAAAAGGATTTTTTATTTTTATTTTATTTATTTTATTTTTCGCTGTTATTTTATGTTTTGTTGTTAAAACATATAAATTTTTACATCTAGCTGTAAATATTTTACTTCCTAGTGCTAGTTCTATTACTGACATTTTCCAATATAATACTAGTGATTTATCTATGTTTCTGTCATTAATTGCTACTGAATAGTTAGCACTTATTATAAATTTAAATTTTTGATATATTAAATTACCTTTTTACTGCACTTATTATGCTTTTTTCTATAGGTTGTATAATTCTATCATCCGCTAAATATATTTCTATAGGTGTATCTATTCCTTCTCTAAAATATGCTTTTATTTTTATTTCCGTTCCTCCTAAATGTACATATTTAATTTGAATTTTTTCCTTAATTTCTTGTATTTCTTTATTTATTATTCTTTATTTATTATTGGTATTTTAGCTTTTCCTTTGGTATACTTACAATCTATTATATGTTCTCTTTGACTTACTACATAATATTCTTCTTTTTGTTTTTTGAACCAATTTTTTATTTTTGGTACTTCCAATATTTTTTCTACGCTTAAGTCTATTTCTTTTCCTTTTATTTGTTCAAATATACTATTATTGAATATTATTTTTCGTTCTAAAGATTCTTCTTCTTGACGTTCTTCTTTATTTATTATTTGTATATCTGCTTCAGTCACTTTTATTATAGACTTCATTATCTGATTCTAGTTCTAAGTCATTATCTATTTCATTTTATGATATTTTATATATGCTATCTTCTTTCTAATTCATAATCTACATACTCTATTTGCATATATTTTTCATCATTGTTTATTATTATTTTTCATATCTGTTTTTTCTTTGGATTTTTAGGTAATTTACAATCTTTAGCTATATGTCCTAGTTTTCCACAATTATAACAAGTACATTCCGTTAGTTTTCTCTTTGGTCTATATGGTCTTTTAGTTTTATAGTTTTTCACATAATATTTTTTTCTTGGCTTTTATACTTCTATGTTAATCTATGTTTTCTATAATTTTTGTTTTTATTATACTTCTTTTTATAATACCTATCCGTACAACCAAATTGAGGTGCTGTTTTATTTTTACAACATGCTAAGTTTTTTACTAATACTTTTTCCATTTTTATATCTTCTTTATATTTTTCACATAGTTCTATAAATCATCGTTGTAAGAATTTCATTCTAGCTCCTAAGGTATCTGTTAATTCTGCTTCGTTCCAACTTTTTATTATTTTCGAACTGAAGGGTTCTGGTAATTTTGTAAAATATAATTTTCTTATTTCCTTACTTTCTTCCATGTTGTATGTTCCTTTATAATAATACTCTCTAAATGCACATGTATATTCATCTATATAACACATATTACATATTGCTAATTTTGTCATTAAATTTCTGTTTATAATTTTTTCTTTATTTTGTTCTTCTACTTCTGTTGTCATACTACTAAATTCATTTCTTATAGCTATTTCGTATTTGTATAGTATTTCCATAGATGTAGTGGTTATTTCTCCATCAAATTTTTTATTATTCCTTAAGGTTTTTAAACTTTCATTAGTTAGATTTTGTAACCATAATTTCACTGTTCCTATAAGTGTTCTTTCGATATATCCTGATGTTTCTGCCATTCCTATTTTGTTATCTATTAATTATTGTGATATATATCCCATCCATAATTGGATTATTTTATTTATATCTGCTACACAGTCTAGATCTAAAAAATTATATTGCTCAGTTGTTGGTTTAGGTGTCCATTTATTTAACCTTTTATCCCATATAGTTTTTTCTCTATTGTATTTTTCATAGCTTGCATTATAATATCTCTGATTTAGATTTTTTGGATTCTTTATTCCTGATGTACTAGGTTTTTCATCCATATATATGTCTCCCGTATTTACTTCTAAATTTTTTGTATTACCTATATTTTCTAAAAGTTCCGTATATGTTTCGCTTGTCTCTGAATATTGTTCTTCTAGATCATTATTATTAATGTCATCAATTCTTATTTCAGGTAGAGTGTAGTAAAGGAATGAGTCCTTACATGATGTTATGAAGTAAGTGGCCTTATTTTTAGTAATAATTGAAGGGGTTATGACTTGTTAAGTATGTTATGCCTAGTAAAGGGTGACTTCTTGGGAACACTTGGTGTGAGTAGTATTGTAGGATACTAATTGTACATTGAACTTGTGTGACTTGGGGATTGTCTTAGGTGATGGTTTTATGTGAAGCTTATGTCTTATGATGTGCTTATCACTTTATGAAGATATATAGTTTTGTTGATGAAGCATATTCTAAAAGACTATTTTGAGTGACCTTAAGGTGATACATTGTACTAAGTACACTTGAGGGTTTCATAAGGGAAGAAGTTAAGATAAGAAGGTAGTTAATGAGTTTTTTGTAATGAATATACTTCAAAATGTGTTAAGTGGCTTTATATTCTATTATGAGTAGTGCACATTTCTATATGATGTATGTGAACTATATTGTGGTTATATGTGTCAATTTTCATAAAGTTTACTAAAAAGACATGTTGCATGATTTGAAATGAAATGTCATCTTTGAACGCATGTTTTTGCATGGTTGTCATACTTAGTGCATTCTTATACTAATATCATTCTTCTTCATCTTTTTACAAAGTGTAGGTGTTGATGGCTAGAGGATGTCTCCGAAGTGAAGAGCTTGGATAGATATTCCAATATCAAGTAAAGGGATCCTTATGATTCAATATTGCCTATGTTAAAGATGTTCCTTAAGTTTAGCTTAGACTTATATTTTATGTTGTTAAGGGCCGTGTCCCTATTCTATTCTATTGAGTTGGGTCTTAAGATTGCAAACGAGACTTACAGTCTAATTATGCATTATGATATTTTTATATATATGAAGTGATGTTCTAGCATATTATGCAATGAAAGATGTCCAAGGGCTTGTATAGGACCTCCGAGAGGTCAAGTACGTTGTGTTACCTTAAGGGGGTGCTCCCCGGACGTAACATGTTGAATCTTATTAAATATGATGTGCCTAGTCTAGTATGACTTTCTAGGAATACTTGGTGTTAATAGTATTATGGGATTCTACTTGTACATTGCACTAGTGTGACTTGGGGTTGTCTTAGTTTATGGTTCTTATGTGAAAGTTATATTTTATGATCTTTTATGTCGTTATGAATGCATGTGGTTGTATTGATGAATGTTTTATGGATGTTCACCCTTGGTGACCTTAAGGTGATACTTTGGTATGAATGGTTTTATGGGAAACGATTCATGCATTGCACTAAGTATAACTTAAGGGTTGCTTGAGGTAAGGAGTTAAGGTAAAAAGGAAAGCTAATGTATTAGAGATATTGAATATGTCTTTATGTGATAGAGGACTTTATGTCTTGTTGTGAATGGTATCCATGTCTAATAATGTATGTGAAGTATATTAAGGTTATTGTATCAAATGCTTACGATGTTGTGCTAAAATGACAAGATGCATGGTTTCCAACTAAATATGTTCTTTAAAACATGTTTTTCTATATTTATCATGCTTCGTGCATTCTTGTACTAATATCATTTTTCATCATCTTTTTAGACAAAGTGTAGGTGGTGATGGCTAAAGGATCTTTTCCTAGAATGATGAGCTTGGATTGCTATTCCCAAGTTTGGGTGTGTCCTTAATGATTCAAGGACCTTTATGTTCAGAGTTTCTTTAAGTTCATGTAATAGACTAATAATGTTCTTTTGTAATTGAAGGGTCGTGTCCATATTAATTGAAGTCGTGTGTAAGATGACAAGATGAGACTTAGTGTCCTAACTTTGTATTAATGGTTTTAAAATGAGATATAGTCTTGTGTTATATTATGAAAAAGTTTTAATTCCCACACTTTTTTATGACAATGCGATGAATGAATGCTAAGGGCTTGTATAAGACCTCCGAGACGTCAAGTACGGCGTGTTACTTCTAGGGATACTCCCGGGTTGTAACACTAACGTACCGAAATGGTCATGCATTAAATTTCGGGCCAATTTTTGTGAACTATAAATAGCCTAAAGTGGATAGTAATAAGTGTGCTAAATAGAGAGACTAGTGTGACGTCCCGCCACTATTCCAGTCTGATTCTGCATCCAGAAAGGGGCAAAACGTTCTAGAGTTGTGCGGAGGACTCTAGAACCTTTTGGAATCCTCAAGAAGGCTAAAGAGTTTCTTTGAATATGTAGAATTCTCTAGAAAAGGGGCCAAAGTGTAAATATTTTAGGGACTTTTAAAGTAAATTTGTAATTGCACTTTTGTCACAACCCAAAAGCATACCCTAGAAGTTAGGATACAATCTTGAATTGTAACAGGCGTCGTCGACCTCTCGGAGGTCTAGGACAAGCCTCTCATATCATTCATTGCATTGGCGTAGTAAATTTAGCGGAAAATTTAAAACTTTTCATATTACATCATATGCTAGAAACATCACATTATATATATATAAAACATAAGTCATAATACATATTTAGACTCTAAGTTTCTTTGCCATCTTAGACTCAATAACTTTAGAATACATTAGGGACACGGCCCATACGACACATTACATAACTATACAATATTTAAAGACTTTACATTAAAGACATTAGTAGGACATCCTTGAACTTAAAGATTTCTTTCCTTGAGCTTGGGAAATCACCTATCAAGCTCCTCAATCATAGATCTCCTTTAAGCATTCCATAACCTACACTTTGTGTAAAAAGTAAAGAAGAATGGGATTAGCACAAGAATGTACTAAGTATGGCAACCATGCAAAAACATGCATTTAAAAGGGATATTTCCTTTGAAATCATACTTCATGCCATTTTGAGTAAATCATCATAAAACCTTTATCAGTAGCATTTATATCATCCACATACTTCATAGAAACACAATCAAAGGCCAAACATCATAGAAAAGCACATATAGAATTTAATCCCCATTTGAGGTCACTTTACAGTGAACTCACTCTCCTTAACATTAACTCTTTCTTTTAATTCATTTGCTTATTAAGTAATCCTTTAGGGATACTTGGTACAATGCATCACCTTAGGAACATAAGAGAATTCCATACATAGCATCTACACAAGACAACACATGCCATCAAAGAAGTATAGTACAATATAATCATAGTCAAACCAAGACTACAATATCATACATAAATGACACATACATAATCATATCTATTAAGGTACCTTCCTAAGACTTCCTAAGGAGTCACTTGTGCAATGTCTAGATGGGTTCATTACTTCCACCTATTCTAAGTAACTTACCTTAAGTCCTCCTAGTTAGGATTTCATTCAATTACTTCCATTGTCCATTTTACCTTTAGGGAAACCATAACCTTAACCGACATAGACCATGGGTGCTAATCATGGAATCCGGTGTCATAAAACCTTACACCGATGGAAGGTGGATCTACCGGCCAAAGTAGAACCGAACATGACATAGCTATCTAGGTGGAAATCCACTAGCTAGTATCCTATGGCGGCAACATAGTTTATGGAACTTGGTGAATTCATGGAAATATCAACTCTACACCCTATGTTGGGTCATGAGGCTATCCACCCCGTGAGGACCGTAATGAACCCTACCTTTCTTATGTAAGAAAGTGTCACCCCTCACATGAGGACCGTAGTGAACCCTACCTCTCCTATGTTGGAAAGTGTCACTCCCTCATCTACAAGTTCACTCGGTGCTAGGCTAAGTTCACTTTATTGAAAAGCCTTTATTACGTTTGTTTATAAAACCATAAGCTTAGGACATTCATCATTCATATGCTTATAGAATATTCAAGCACCTATCTAGATTTGGAGTATTCTTTGGCACCCCTAGCAAGGCCCCTCTCACTAACTAGATCATCCATGTGTGTGAGTGTATACTTAGATGTGACCAAACCTTTCACATAACACATAAGGTCACACATATTCATATATCAATGCATAAGTCTATAGGCATAACTATATGAGCAATACTTTCATATAAACCTACTAAGACACTATACGCATTCATACTTCATTATATCATATTCATAACATATTCATATAATCATCCTTCATATGCATAAGAACCAAACCTAGGAACTATCCTATCAAGATACACATGTGCAATGCATAGACAAGGTCCCATACCCTTGCCCATACTAGTACACCTATCAAGTCATCCTAGTAAGGGAATACAAATCATACATTCATAAACATCACCTTAATATGCATAGTAGTAGACACTAGTGAATATGAGAACTACCTTTCATTTAGACACTATGACTTATACTAATTGTAATATGCATGTAAGTGAGAGTGTGTGTACATTGACCAACATGATCACATAATGACTATCAATAACTTCTAAAGTCAGCCACCCTATTAGACCACATTACACTTCCAAGCACATAACACACAACACATGATAGCATAGGAGACAAGACAATATATACCTCATAATCAAGACTCCTAACTTTAGCTATTCACACTTTCATATAAGGGGTACATAGGTAAGGGGTTATTACCATCTTAAAACATCAATGGCAGCACCTATACTTTACCCTAACATGGTTATACACATGCTCATGAAATAGCCACACAACCTAATCCACAACTAGAATAGGAAAGTAAGCATAATCTTCTCATAGTATCATCTTAAGCACATGTTCATAAGTTCATCAATATACCTTCAAGGCCATGGTCAACACGTATATAATGACAATAAAGTAAGCACCGCCACCATAAGTGGACCATACCACACAATGCCATACAAAGCTTCATCAATATTTCTATAAAGAATAGAGAAGTAGAAGAGTAAAGAGAATAAGCATTCTTACCAATTTCTCACCCTTTGATCATCATTGATCAATACACCTTATCGATCAATAAAACACATATATGGCAGTAGCTAGATGTACTTTAAATGTATAAGAAACCATGTACAAGTCACTACATGATTTTACCATAACATAATACCACATATCAACATTCTAGGAAAGTAGAATAACATAGATCATTAATCAATTTCATTCATATGGATTATAGGTCATATTTCATGAATCATATCACCCTAAGGCAGTAGCTAATGAAATCATAATCTAGATGAGACACTACTACAATTTGCCATTAAGGTCGATACAAGCATGCTTCATATAGGGAGTTCATGGAAAGTAAGTTTACATAGGTTAATCATATTCAACCTATCATGAATTGACCCATATTGTATTAATTACATATAATTCATCCTCATATTTAATTATAGGCAGCAGCTATAGACATTAACCATAATCAATTCTTATGGTGACTAACCTAACGTCAAGATCACAAGTTACAACTTCATGGACAAGAAGAACCTAGATTAATTCAAACCAAGCCTTCTCTACTTTGGTCATACATGATTTATATCCACAATTCAACCATGGTATTAATCTAAAACAGTAGCTACAAGAACCACAACTTAATCGAAATTCACTTTTGATCATAAGAAGGCCAATGTTACAGTGAACTATAGAAACTAGGCTAAACATGCTCAAATCTTCATACATTGATCCTCATGGATCATGCAACATCAACTAAACATAAATTCATGTAAATAACAGTATATACAATCAATTCAACGTAAGGGAATCATAATTCAATCGATAACAAGTCAAGATCACAAAGCCCATGCAAGAGCTAAACCTATTTTGGAAGGAACATGGGTTCATCATGCAATTGGAGTGAAATCACATTCAGATCACTGTATTAACTTCAATTCATCATGATTTAATCATAAAAAATGTTTTGAGAAAGAACCCATGGCTAGATTGGAGAAGAAGAACTTTGATCGTAAACTTTCTTTGAAAACATTGAGAAGAACTCTCCAAGTGAAAGGTTACTTAGAGATGAAGGATCACCATACCTTAATCTTCATGAAGACCTATAAAACTTGATGAAAAACCCATGATAATCCAATCTACAAGCTGTTCTTGAGCTTCAAAACCATGGAGGTTCTAGAGAGCATATCTTGGAGGGGAAAGGCTTTAAACATGTGAGAGGATTTGGGAATGGGTTGATCACGTTTTTAAAGAATTATATAGAACTAAAATTAACTAAATAAACCCTTAATAATCAGTTTAGGACGTGGGGTGAATTTCCTATTCACCTCTTTAAGTGGCAGCACGCAGCAGCCAACCTGCAGGCCATTCGCGACGAGGGGCCCGACGGGGCATCATGGCCATGACGGGCCGTGGCAGCCTCCGTCGTCCATGACTTAGCCAAATTCTTGAATCAAGACCTGCCCAAGGCAATCCCCCTTCGACTATACCTTCTTGACGGTCCGTTGGTGGCCCAACGATCCGTCATTGGGTCCGTCAAGGGACACTGCCCAGGCAGTGTCTTAGGCAGCCTTGGGTCCTTCTTTTGGGGCCTCTTGTGGGGCCCTTTAGAAGTCGTACCCAGATGTTTCCAACGCGATTACAAACATTAGCATGTTATAGACCTTCCACATAAGTTTCATCCAAAACAAGCACCTACAAGACGTCCAAACAGCCTTGACCCCAACATGACATACGATGAACGTCTTAGGGGCTATCTTTCGAACGCCTTGGACGTTCTTGGGCGTTTGACCTCCAAACTTCACAAAACTTCATACAATAACATTAAACATCATTATAAACCATTTAAAGACTTATTAGACTCAGTTCATACGATTTAAGGATGCATACACACATAAGGCACATAAGCGACTATTCGTCGAACGTCTTGGACGTCCCTTGACGTACGACTTCCAAATCACTTCAAACTTTGCACACTGCCTATATATAACATAATAAGGCATTTTAGGACCTTATAACATTAATACGAACATGTTAGGCTCTAGACACCTTATCTCATTTTTCGAGGTCTTACAACTTTAGTCCCTAGAAAGTAGTATAAATAGAGGTGCCCCTCATTTGCAAAGGCACCACTCATGTTGTAAAGCATTCTCCAAGCAATATACAAAGCTTCCTTCAAAGATCTCTTTATTGTTCTTTCTAAATCTTTCAAAGCATTTTCTTAGCGATCTAAGTCTTAAAGGCTTCCTTGAGCTTACAAGACCTTGAAAGATTAGTGAGCAAGTTGTAGAGGGCCGCACGAAACTTTAGCGAATACTCTAAGTCTGTGACAACATGGTAACAGAGCAAAGGTTTGCACTAAGGGAATGTCTACAGAGGGAGACGTAAACGACGCTAGCAACACCAACATCCTTTTGGATGGTGGAAAGAAGAATCGAAAGGGAAAGAACATTACCAAACAACATCAAATCCAATATTAAAGACTAGGAAATTAGGTCAACTTACCCATACTCCAAGACATGATCACCATTTACCAATTCTCAACAATTCAATATCAATTGATATATATAACATTAGGATTAAGAAATACACTATAATCAAATCATTATTGGATCATCATCTATAAAGATCACAAGACCCATATTATAGGCTAAATTGAGAAATTAAAAAGATCATAGGTTCTTAAAGGATTTTCATAGTAAATCATCATAAAAATAGTAATTCAACATTAAATCATCATTAGAATGATTTAGAAAATCGTTTGACAAGGAACCCATGCTTCGATTGAAAATTTGGAATTTTGGTCTTTGAATATCTTTTGAAAATCTTTCATTGAACTTCTTAGATGGAAGATTAACTAAGTATCAACGATTACCATACCTTATTGATTGAAGACCCATGAAAAATTGGAGAAGTAACCATAAAAATCCATCCCCTAGCTTCAACTTGAGATTTGGTCTCAAATGGAGGTTTCTCAGAACTTGGAAGAGAAGAGAGTTTTGGGATTTTTGATTTTCTTATTGGGTGTTGGGGTTTTGCTTTGGTAAAGGGGTTAAATAGGTGTTAAAACAGTTTATAACCGACACCCAAAGTTCCAAAAACATCGCCATACTAATTTGGACTTTTAGACATGTCAAAATTAACTTTCATTTTTGGAATTTTCGGCGGGAACCAAATCTGCATTGCGAAGCTGTTCCCACATGTTTTTTGGTATTAAATTTTGGTATAGTGGAGTCCGCTACACGTCCGCGACGCGAAGGCAGCATTTGGACTTGGGAGGAACAAGTCCGCGACGCGGACATGTTCCTTTCATGTACAAATTTTGCTGCCCTAGGCAACTTGTTGGCCAATGGTTGGGTCCTCCTCAAGGACCCCTAGGTTTGTACTTGAAGTGTCGTAACTGGACGTTTTGACCTTAAAAATGTTTATTATGAGACTAGGGTTACCTCCACTCTTTTTAGACTCCAAATAACACATAAAAAACAAGGCAAACATATAAGGACACACTAGCACGTCTGAAGACTAACTTTTGAATGTCTTGGTCGTTCTTGGATGTTTGACCTCCAAACCATTTGAAATAAACTATACAAGCTTTAAAAAACTTAATTAACATGTTAATAACCTTTTTAGTCACATGTGAGGCTCTATACACCTTAGTTCATTTTGAGGGTCTTGAAAATATCCCCCACTTGGGAACATTCGTCCTCTAATGACACTTGGAACTTTTAAAACACTTTCAAGGACTCAATGACCCATATAGCAGCTCACAACATTCAACATGTTTTAACGTATGAGTCAATGCGCGAACTTATAGGAACACCAACTTCCTACTATTATGCACTCAAGGCAAAATAATCAATCATGGACTACTTCTACAATTATTTCCATGCGCACATGCTTCTTCACACTCAGTGCCATTTGGAGGAACTACCTTCTCCAACTTTAGGCATGCTCATTATTTCATCACAAGGTTAGACATACAATGGATTTCAAATGCACACATAGGCATAATCCACACTTCAACTCATGAGAAAATTAAGCATTTCATTTAGTTGCACAAAAATATGAATAATGTATATCAACTACAATCTTATAGTCTAGACATAATACCTTTAAGATAATATATGACCTTACCATGTTTTACTTTTGTTCAAGGATGAACTCCCTTCTCCAAGTCACAACATACACACGTTGCATCATAGAGTTCACTTAAAAGCAATGCATAAGGGTCAATTCATTTTAAGGAGGAATTCTTTACTCCAAACCACATTATTCTCATACTCTCTTCCTGATGAAGTAAAAATGGCAGCTCACACCACACGCATCACAACAATAGGAAGTTATTTCACATAGTTTAAATTTCTGGCACAACACTAGCTTTCATAACCATGCATCATTTAGCAAAATTGTTAGAATTTATAGGCACACATTGATGACTTTGGCTATAGATACCATCACTTTTCAAGAGTGAGCCTACAACAACATTTCCTAAGTCATAAAAGTCACACATTTTTAAAGGGCTCATCATTTCTTATTTAAGGAAAACTTAACACCTCATTATTGGGCCAAAACACCCTCATATCGAAAGTGTTATTAAGCATGTTCATCTAGCCATCTCATGAAGTTTAATGCACATTTACCATTTCAAGAGGCACAACAACATGAGAAATATGCAATTTGATCAAAATCCCTTTTTCATGCAATAATTAACTTTCATAAAATGCATAACATAGTGTCATTTCAGACATGCATAAAATATGGTAATAATACAACTTACACTCATATGCAATACTCTCATCATAAAAAATCTACTTAGGAACTGTTTGGTTTCAAGATTTAGTAGGAATAGAAGGAAAATATAGGGACATCTACAACCTTAATACTCACATCATCATCCCCTACTTATGGTAAACCCATTTAAGAGAAACTTATCTCATACAAGGAAACTTGGACTCATCAATCCTTCTAGTCAATCATAATATAACCCTCTTGGGATCCATCTTAAACAAACCTTCCTTAAAATAACCTCCTTCAATCTCACAAGAAGGAAAAATTTCCCACTTATTTATTCACTCACACTCCACTAGGTGAGGAATTCAAGAGATCACAAGTAAGTATCTAGCTTACTCCACTTCATAACCATCACTCCAAGTGATTCGTAACATAGGGTAGTTCAAGGGAACTCTAACATTTATAACCTTGATATCTAGGCACATTATACCACACTAGGGGTAAGTCAAATCACACATTCATCACCTTATTCCTTTATCTACCAATGTTCAGGAAAGGGTAGACAAAACCTATAAGGGTCATTAGTTTTTGTGGAAACTTCCAACCAACAAACCTAGGTGCAATCTAAGCCCTTCTTTAATTACCATACTAAAGATTAATCTTCAAAGTCAACTAATTACTTCAAAGTAGGTCAACATCTATTTTCTTCTTTTCTTTGAGAGTTGAGGGGTACATACTACCCTGTAAGTCACTTTAGGGCAAAACCATAATCCTAGTTCATGGAATAAAACCCTTTCTCCCTTTTTCCCCACTCATAGAATAGGTTCACAAGAGAAATAGTCATAGAGTCAAAAGGGTTCTATAATTTGCTAGCATACTTTGCAACCAACTTACAAGGTCCAACACCCATCTTCCCTCATTAGGGGCAAGTCTATACAAAAGACTCCAATCCACACAAGGATAACTATAAAGCATTACACATATATAAGGGTAATATCCTTCTTTCACTATTTACCACTTTTCTCCAAAATATTTCAAGACTATTTCATAACATTACACAATCATCATTCATAACCATAATACAACCCATCATTCCAAAGGGAACTCCGTTCAACCATAACTTCTCTTAACAAGCTAGAACCATATTATCTCATAGCTTCTCAACATATAGCCTTAATTCTCATAAATCACATATGGAAATAAATGGCATCACCTCAGATGTACCAATTTTCACCCTCACAAATACTCATCAAGTCACAAAACCAAAGTAAACATCCAAAACTCACCTTTCATCCCTCAAGATTGAGACATCATCCTTTGCAAGCAATCACATCTAAAAGACCAGCTTACAAGGAAACATAAAAGAGAAATCATATAAAGCTAAGCTCTATGGCACGACACACGAGTAGTGAAGAAAGTGAAACTCTAGCATCCTATAACCTCTTGCTCATAGATGTGTCGCAACTCATCACCGATGAACAAGACACTAATAGACGTGGCAATATAATACTTTGGACTCTAAAACCATTTTCTATAACCTTATGCTCTGATACCAAGTTTGTCACGTCCGGAGAGCACCCTCTAGAAGTAACATGGTGTACTTTACCTCTCGGTGGTTTTATACAAGACCTTAGACATCTTTAATTGCATAATCGTAAAAATAGCAGAAAATTTAAAACTTTTCATAGCACAACATATGCTAGAACATCACTTCATATATATAAAAATATCATAATACATAATTAGACTCTAAGTCTCGTTAGCCATCTTAAGACACAACTCAATAGAATAAAATTGGGACACGACCCTTAACAACATAAAATATAAGTCTATGCAATTACATAAACTTAAAAAACATCTTTGACATAGCCAATCCTTGAATTATAAGGATCCCTTTACTTGAAATTGTGAGATCTATCCAAGCATTTAACTTAGGAGACATCCTATAGCCATCAACACCTACACTTTGTGTAAAAAGATGAAGAAGAATGGTATAAGTACAAGAATGCACTAAGTATGGAAACCATGCAAAAACATGTATTTAAAGAGGACATTTCATTTGAAATCATGCAACATGTCTTTTTAGTATACTTCATGAACATTGGCACATATAACCACAATATAGTTCACATACATCATATAGACATGTACACTACTCATAATACCACATAAATCCACTTAACACATTTTGAAGCATATTAATTACATAAAACTCATGACCTCCCTTTTTATCTTAACTTCTTCCCTTATGCAACCCTCAAGTGTACTTAGTACAATGTATCACCTTAAGGTCACTCAAGGTATACTTTTATAATATGCTTCACCAACACAACTACATATATTTATAATGTCATAAGCACATCATAAGACATAATCTTCACATAAAAAAGATCACCTAAGACAACCCACAAGTCACACAAGTGTAATGTACAAGTAGTATCCTACAATACTACTCACATCAAGTGTTCCCTAGAAGTCACCCTTGACTAGGCATAACATACTCAACAAGTCATAACACCTTCAATTATTACTACAAATAAGGCCACATACTTCATAACATCACGTAAGGATCTCATTACTTTACTACACATAAGTCACAACTCATTTAGTTCATATCATAGGTAAATCACCCTCACAACCCCTTCACAAGCTTACTTGTGCAATGTACACATGGAGTCCCATACCTCCACATATACCGAGCAAACTCATTTAGAAGTCATAAGTGTAATTCACATGCATAGTCATAATTAATGTTTTAGCTTAGCAAAGTCACCTTAATATGCATTCATACAAATCATACATAACATAAGTCTTGATTTCATAAAAGTACTAATCTTATCCTTTCTTGGAGGTCAGTAGTGCAATGCATGGGTAGGGACCATACACCTACATATACTAAGTAATCTCTTCAAGGAGTTGCGATTAGAGTCCATATTCTTATCTTAGTTCATTTCTTACTTTTCGGAGACATACACTACAAGAAACATGATTTATAGTGGAAATATTTAGCGGCGAACCTATTAGTTGCTACAAAAGTTATATCTCCAGTGGCGACATATGAAGGCGTCGCAATAGATAAACATTTAGTGGCGAGTTATGCTAATTTGCCGCTAATAGTGGTTGCTAATTCTCAATTATTTGTTCCTACTAATACCAAAATTTTGGCTCCATATTCTTCAGTGGCAACATCTAATTTGTCGCATCTAAATGAATTTTGTGGTGGTATGGACCGCTCCAAATAAGTCAATTTAATTTATACATAAAAATTTAAAAAGAAAACAAATGAAAAAATATGATAAAAAAGTACACACAACTCTTTCTCTCCATTAGCTCAACTTTTCTTCTCAAACACTCCTCTTCTCAAATTTCTGCTTAATTTCTCTCCATTAGCTCATTTTTTCTTAGAAATTCTTCAAATTGTCACTCTCAAATCTGTTAAATCGCTTCTATTTTCAAAGAATGTGAACTATATTTAGGTTAGTGCTCAAAGTTTTTCAGATGGGTTTTTCCCCTAATCTTACTTCTATTTCTTTAACCCATTCATAAATCTATAACAGATTGAAGTGTTTTGAAGTTTTAAGGCAAAGGTTCTCGAAAATCTACAGAAATCAGAAGTTGCTGGAAGGTTTTAAGAAGAAAGGTTCAATGTTTTTGAAGTTTTGAAGTTTTGAAGCTGCTCAAAAGCTTGTAAGGTGCTACTCATGTTAACATCTATTTATTTTTCATATTTTGTCGATTTTGAATCTTCACTGTTGTTTTTGAGCTACCTATGTCTCTGTGTTTATTGATGATTTTTTTTGAAATTCTACATTTGTAGATGTTGATAAGTACCTGTATGTTCATATTGATGTAGAAAAATGTACATAAATTGTTGTTTTAAAAGAAAATTGTAGTTCTAAGTGTGTTAGTTATCATTTCAATAGAACTCGATTTGTGTATATATATGGTAATTTGTTTGAATCCTTCTAAAAAGTTTTTAGAGTTTGTAATCTTTTGCCAGACATTAAAGCTTGTCTGTGATTTGGTTTACTAGAGTTCTTGAAGGTTATTATTTCAGTTGAAGTGTTAGGTTGGTCGTATATGTATGATGAGATCTTGATCTTACTGGATTAGATTTACAGAAGTTAAATACAGATGCAGATGACTTAAGAGTATAAATCAATGGCCGGCTAAATTTGCTTATATGTAACTTTAGTAAATGTCCTTGAAATGAAGTTCTAATGGTTTTGCTAGTTCTGGAATGTTGAGTTTGGTGTAGAATTACCTTTTGTTTGGGTCTCAAGGTTTTCAAATTCATTTTAAGGTATCTTCTTACTTATAATTAATTACTTTTTTCTTGAAAGTAGGAATGGATAAAAGTTGGTTAAATATTAGGAATAGAGTAGATCAAAGGTATACAGATGGAGTGGAAGGTTTTCTTAATTGGGCGTTTAGTAAACCCGGGGTGAACACTATGATTCGATGTCCTTGTAAAGGGTGTATGAACACATTGTTCAAGCTAAAAATTGAAGTAAGAGGAGACTTATTAAAAAAGGGCTTCTGGGATTCGTATAAAGTGTGGGACTTGCATGGAGAAGTGTTAGCTAGAATTGAAAATTCTAATGTCACACGTAGAGATGAAGTAGAAGATGATAACAATGAAGATGATGATATACTAAAATGATTCACGATGCTTGTGCATATAAAAATGTGGAGAATAATACAAATTCTTCAGAGGGTAATGAAGAGCCAAATATCAAAGCAACAAAGTTCTACAAATTGTTAAAAGATGCTCAGACAGAACTTTATCCTGGTTGCACAAAAGTCTCAAAGTTGTCTTTTATTGTTATATTACTTCACTTGAAGTGTCTTAATAATTAGAGCAACAAATCTATGGATGAGTTATTAAGCTTCTTTAAAGAAGTTCTTCCCGATGGGTCATTTGTGCCTACCTCTTTCTATGAAGCAAACAAAGTTCTTCGTGACCTAGGCTTGGGGTATACCAAAGTAGATGCATGTCAGAATGATTCTATCTTATATTGGAGCGATTATGCTAATGCCTAATCATGTCCTATGTGTGGTAATTCTAGATGGAAGTCACATGAACACAAAGGTAAGAAAGTAGCTCATAAGGTATTGAGACATTTTCCTATCAAACCAATGCTTCAAAGACTATACATGGCAAAAAATATATCAAAGAAAATGAGGTGGCACAAGGAAGATAATATTGATGATGGTGTCATGCGACATCCGTCTGATTCAATAGAGTGGAAATATTTCAATGAGCGTTATCCTACCTTTTTGGATGAATTAAGAAATGTCCGATTAGGTTTAGCAAGCGACGGATTCCAACCTTATGGAAATATGAGTACCAATCATAGCATTTGGCCTGTCATTCTAGTTACATATAATTTTCCACCATGGGATTTCATGAAAAGTTCATATTTCATGATGACATTACTTATTCCAGGCCCTAAGTCTCCTGGTAATGATATTGATGTATACTTACAACCATTGATTGAAGAGTTGAAAGAATTGTGGGATGGGGTGGAGACTTATGATGCACACTCAAAATCTAATTTTCTTATGCGTGTGGCTCTCTTGTGAAAGATTAACGACTTTCCTTCATATGGAGACCTTTCTGGATGGTCAACCAAGGGAAAGCTTGCATGCCCTTGTTGACATAAAGACACACAATCAATTTCTTTACGTAACAAGTTGTGTTATATGGGTCATCATCGCTTCCTTCCCACAAATCATCCTAGGCGTAGAAATAGGGTGTTATTTGATGGGTAAATTTAATTGGGTGTTGCACCTAGCCCTTTAATAGGTGATGAAGCACTTATACAGTTACAAAATTTAGGCAATGTGAGTTTTGGTAAAGGACAAAAGAGAAAGCATAATGTTTCTACCAATGCTTATAACTGGAGGAAGTAAAAATTTTTTTTTTCAATTGCCTTACTGAAAGAGTCTTAGGTTAAGACATAACCTTGATGTGATGCACATAGAAAGAAATGTGTCTGACAACATTTTATCAACTGTGATGAGTATTGTTGGAAAGACAAAAGACACATTAAAAAGTAGATATGATTTGGTGGATATTGGTATTAGGCAAGGGTTGCATCCAATTGAGGATGGGGATAATATTTTGTTACCAGTAGCATGCTATGCATTGTCCCCTCAGGAGAAATTCAAGCTATGTGATTTCTTAGCTAATTTGAAGGTTCCAGATGCCTTTTCATCAAATATTTGAAGGTGTGTTAATGTACTTGAGAAAAAGATACATGGGTTGAAGACTCATGATCATCATGTATTATTGCAAGACATTTTACCAGTTGTTATAGGTGGTTTACTGCCTAAGGAAGTGTGTAAACCAATTATAGCCTTAGGCAAATTTTTAAAGAATCTATACTCTAAGTGCTTGACAATTGAAGATCTTAATATCCTTGAGGCTCAAATTCTTATCATATTGCGTAAACTTCAAATATTTTTTCCTCCAATATTTTTTGATGTCATGATTCATTGCCGATACACTTGGCCAGAGAGGAAAAACTTGGTGGACCAGTTCAATATCGGGATATGTACTCTATTGAGAGGTATCATATAATTCTGTAATTTCGATGACAAGATGTTTAAAATATCATATTTTATACTTATATTAATGGAAAATCTATTGCTAGGTACTTGCAAACACTTAAATCATATATTCGCAATCCTGGTCATCCAGAAGGTGCAATTGCTGAAGGTCATGACGCAAATAAAGGAATTACATTTTTCTCACACTATTTTAAGAGTATCTCAACTCAGTTCAATAAACCAGCAAGAAATGATGATGGATTTGAATCAAACGGTGAGATGTCTATCTTTAAAAAAGTGGGCAAACAAAAGGTTCTTCTGATGGAAAGAAACTACTCCATGATGAATTCAACCAAGCAATTATGTATATTTTTTAAAATTGTGAAGTGGTTTCACCATTCATGGAGTAAGTCTCTTATTAATTCAGATTTAGTTTCACATTAAGATAATTTAATTAACCTTAACCAACACAAAATTTAGGGAATGCATGAGAGAGATTGAAATACAAGGTTCAACGAGACCTCATGGAATGATGAAAAATGATTTTATTGATTGGTTTCATGCACGTGTAAGAATTTATGAACAACACTTAATTAACTATTATTTTTGACATCTCAGTATGAACAAGTCTTTTTTTTGTAGATATTTGTGCTAGCTTCACAAGGACGCGCAACTGATGAGCTCATAAGCTTACCTGTAGGTCCAGAACCGTTGGTACATCGATATTCAATACTTATGGTGAATGGATTTATGTTCCAAACAAAAGAACTTGTGAGAAAAACACAGAACAGTGGATTTCTTGTGAGAGGAGATGATTCAGACACTAATAAGGAGTATTATGGTGTATTAGATGACATTTACGAGTTACGCTACATTGGACATATAACACTTCATCTATTCAAGTGTCACTGGTGGGATGTGGGTCGCCTAGGAAGAGGATATAAGATTGACAAATATGGTTTTACAAGTGTGAATACTCATTGTTCCTTAAATACAAATGATCCATTTGTGTTGGCATCTCAGTCTGAACAAGTCTTCTATTTGAAAGACATGATTGACAAAGATTGGCTCGTTGTTGTTAAAATAAATACTCGAGATCTTTTTAATATGCCTGAAGTTGAAAAAGCAATAATGAATGAATAAGCTTATCAACAAGAGGAAGTGGAATGTAATATTTTGTGTCCCAATGACCATGAACCTGATATTCATGTGTCTTCACACAGGGATGATGTTGAACCACAAACTGTTTTACGTACCAATGATCTAGAAAATAAGGAAGATAATTTCATTAGTGATAATCATACAGATGTATCTGGGAGTGAAGAAACTGAAGAAGAGCTACTAGATGATAATGATGGAGAAGACAGTGATGAATACTTTTGAAGATTGAGAAGCAAAGACTACTGAAATAGATGTTTAACTGTTGTGTTGATAAGTTCTCTATATTTTGTTCTTATTGGGATGACATGAAATTAATTTATGACGTTTGTAGCTTTAACTTTGTACATAGAATCAACATTTTAAGTAGAATCAGTATTTTACATTTCCATCAATGAAACAACAGTACTTGTTAGTAAAGTGTCCCACATTTTTTACTTATTTCATATAATACTCTGCTTTATGAATCGATAGTTTCATGTAATACTCTGCTTATATATGATGTCCTAGGAAATTAAAGGAATTGGTCGAGGACGTGGACGAGGTAAAGGTAATAGTGGAAGAGATGGTGCAGGTCGTGGGCGTGGAAATTTTTGAGAACATGACTGTTTTGGTACTACATATCAACCACCAATACAACAAATAAGAGTTGCTGAAGTATCATTAGACACAGGACAGACACCTAACCCAAGTCAATGACATCTATAGGCGGAACAAATATCACGTGATCCTCTCCAAAGAACATCTCCAGGGACACAATCATCAAGAAATCTAGAAGAAAGTATTCATCCCTCCCTGGAGGTTGAAATTGGTACAGGTTTGTTCACATACCTCCCTAGTATATAGACTCTATTGCTTAGTATCAAGTAACTTCAGCACATGATGGGTGAAGCTGGTTCAACACAGTTGACTGCAAGATGTTGATTTTGATTCTCCTTAGATAGTTCTTATTTTTGAAAGTATATTAGGTGAAGTAATACTAGTGTATATTAATTTTGACCAGGAATATAGAGCTACTTATTGTTTCATTCTTATTTACGAGTGTAACTGTCTTACAACGATGAATGTCAAGCAGAAAACATAGTTTGTTAAATGTTCTTATCTGTATAACGATTGAGTGTGGTTTGTTGTGTTAACTTTGTAACATAATTTCAAAATACTCAAATCCCTTTATGAAAACAATTTGGGGTCACTGAGTTTATACTGGTGAAGTAACTATGAAAACTGGGATACATAATGATAATTTTTTATATGAATATTCACTGATACGTATATTTTACCGATAATTTATTCTTTGCAGTTTCTCGCATCAATACAAAGAGAGGAAAAGGGAAATATAAATCTAAAACTGTTGATATTAAAACTACATATGGAGGAAAAATCAAAGTAATCATTCTAGATGATATTGATAGAGCTGTGGGTTCTGGGGCTACATATATTGTTAATTACTCAGTCTTGATCATGAGGAGCAGTATCTCATTTCAAGATGGAAATTGGTAGACTATTGTTTCAAAACTAGGAGAAGCAATGTGGTATAAGGTCAAGGTAATAAATCACTTTCAAAGTTGTATTTCTTTTATAT
The DNA here is from genome assembly GCA_016801875.1 of Solanum sitiens. Lineage (NCBI taxonomy): Eukaryota > Viridiplantae > Streptophyta > Magnoliopsida > Solanales > Solanaceae > Solanum > Solanum sitiens. Next base: position 448,581 of record JABWTJ010000575.1, on the reverse strand, counting down.
TACTTGAATTATCAAATTTAAATCCCAATTTGTTCAGGACAAATTTGAATTTTGTGGTGGGCTGCGAGAACATAATTTACAAGGCTTTGTGATAAGCAATATGCAAAGACTCTTTAGAGCTTGGAAAGCTAAATCACATAATCATTACTCTGCCTATAGTACAGAAGAAGACAGATTGTCTAATCGTCGTGAGAATGTTGAGTTGGAGGACTGGAAATACTTAATTAAGAATTTTGGCTGTGAGAAATTCAAGGTAATTTAATTAATAAACAGAGTTATTGAATTTAGAAAATACTTAGTGTGGTAGAATGCTAGTTTTCACTTTGAATAAATATTTTGTGATCTATTGTCTTAGTGCAGGTTATCAGTGAAAGAAACAAAAAAAATAGAGAAAAACAAATAACTAAGCATTCTTGTGGTACAAGATCATTTCCAGAAGTAGAAGAATCAACGGTGAAAATACATTTTTCTCCTATTACTACATATATGTGTTCTTGTGTGTTTTCCTTATATTGAATTATATTTTTGAGAGATCCACTATCGGGAGAAAAAGACACACCAGATAAGGTCTAGGAGATTCAACACACACGTAAAAGTGCTAGCGGAGAACGTGTATGGTTGGATCCACAATCCCAACTGATTCATGTAATTTTCTAAAATCATTCCCTTACTATCTTACTGACTTACTACATGTTAGTTTCAATAATTACATTATGTTTTGATGTAACTGGTACATATTATTATAGAGCCAACTTGAACAACTTGTTGTTGAACAACAATCTGAGGAGATCGAAAATCGCATGACTAGGGATAAGATTTTATCCTCAGTTCTCGGTGAGAGATCAAGCTATGTTTGCGGCAAAGGATATGGAAAAAATCATCCTAAAAAAACTCAAATACACCAGGCAGACATAGAGGCTAGTGTGTCTCAACAATGGAAAGTATGCGTCAAGAGATGCAAGCTGATATGGACCGAAATCTACAAGAAGAACGTGATCAAATGGAGGAAGATTTAAAAAGGAGTATGGAAGAAGATCTATAAAAAAAAATTGGAAGAGGAGCTTGAACACATGAATGGTGAAGTTGACAAAATGTTCCAAGAACAAATGGCCATTCGTTGATGGTTCTTCTTTCTTACTTATTATAGATATTGACTTGTTTCTTTGAATCTGATTCAGACTAACGTATACAAAATGTTTGATGAAATTATTGTGATAAATAAGAGTTAATCATTTGGTGGATGTTTTAATGTACAAGAATGTTTTCTTTGTTTGCTAATGCCTTGTTACATGCTAGTTGTTTTTTATACTGTGTCGTATGCTAACCCCTTCTTTTACTTTTGACTAAAGTGTAGGGAATTGGAAGTTTGATGTGCCATGGAGGATGGATAGGTTTCTAAGGGTTGAAGATGAAGTATTGGTGAGTCCTCATCGATTCGAGGACAATATCCACATGATCCGTTATGTCTTAAGTCTTTACTTTATGTCTTGTATGGGCTTAGTCCCAAGTGTTGTATATTCTAAAGTTTAGATGGTTCAAGGGGTTATTGTAAAGGTTTAATGTTTTAATGAAAGTCTTCCGCTTGTGTATTGTTTATGAAAAGATTTCTTCGTGTGTGAAGAAAGTTTTAAATTCTTACTCATATTAGTATGTTATTATGCAATGAATGATACGAGAGGCTTAGATGAGACTTCTTGAAGTTTCATTTGCCGTGTGACATCACAAGGATACTCTAACTTCTAGGGTGTACTTGTGGGATGTGACAAACTTGGTATCATAGCATAAGGTTTGGGAGTGTCGTAGTTGTCTCATGAACCATATAGTCTTGTTTATAACGTGAAGCGCGCCACATTATAAATAGGAGGCTATTGGGTGCTAGGAAAAGTTTCACTTCTTCATTAATCTAATCGTGCTTAAGATCTTTGTATATGGTGTCTTTCCCTTGTCTCCCTTATGTGTTTAGTCATTTGAGTGTGACTTTGTGAAGTTTTGGTTGAGAGAGAGAAAAAGATGAGATGTGGCTTGCTAGATGAGGTGTGAAAGATGGTGTTGATGATCCTAGGTTGGTTTGGTTGCCTTTGAAAGGTAGTATAGTTGCAAGAATGGTAAGATATTGAGTTAGAAAACTGAAGGAGTGGCTCTTGAGATGGGTTGAAGTTGGTTAAAACCTTACCATAGAAACGAAGTTGAATAGATGAGAAGAGTAAGGGTGAGTTTCTTTTAGTAAGGGGGTGTAATGGTTAGATGGTTGAACCTTGAGAGTCTTTAGTTCTCATGAGCTAGACTTTAAGTGATAAAGTATTAATGAAGTTTAAGGTGCCTTGAGGAAGTTCCTTGTAATAGATGTTATGTTGACCTTAGAATGGGTTTTTCCTAAGTGGGGGAGTATGGTGAAGAGCATGGTTGTTGGGAGTAAGGTACCCTTAACCTTTCTATATGTGTATATTCAAGCCTAAAACAAAGAGTTCTTAGTAAATTGATTTGTGTAGGAGTCTTTTATGGAAAATGAGTTCCAAACATTCTCCTTATGATATGCATGCTTGGTTGAAAATGAATTTCATTAACTTCTTGAATTATGTATGTTATGAAGCCATGATAATGTTGTAAAAGGTGTTTATATGATGTTACTTTGCATATTAGCATGTTTATAGCATGAATTGCCTAAAAGTTGCATTTTTGAAAAAAATTGCACAATTCACCGTAATGCACTGCCAGTTGATGAACTAAGATTTATAAAAAATTGACGAATTGATTATTTTGTCTAAAATTGTATTATGTGGTTAGAACTGATGTATATGAGCATGCTGATGAATATAAAATGAGTTTTTACTATTTGAAATAAAGGATGTCTGTTTTATAGAATGATGAGTTATAGAATCTATTCTAGTTTCTTGTTGTGTTGTGAATCTCTTGATTTTGTGAATTGATGTTTTCTCCTTGATAATGTGTTATATGGTTTGGTTTTGTGCTGCTAGTTGAATCTCTATTCTTGGAAGTGTTCGAAGAGTGGCAAGTGTCATTCGAGGACGAATGTTGTCCAAGTGAGGGAGATTGTAAGACCTCGAAAATGAATTAGGATAACTAGAGCCTAACATGTTGGTAATGATGGTCTAAGGTTCTAATATGGTCTATAAAGTGTTATTGAGGTAGTATCTAATAGTTTAGGTGCATTCGAAGTCAAACGTCAAGGGACGACCAAGACGTTCGACGACTAAGTCACCTATGTACCTCATATGTGGTTTTATGTGTTTATGTGTGATGAATGAGATTATATGGTCCATAAATGAGTTTATATGGTGTATATAGGCAGTGTGTCAAGATTCGTAAAGTTTGGAGGTCAAACGCACAAGAACGTCCATGATGTTCGAAAGATGTGCCTTGAAATGACCTTGTGTGTCTATGTATGTTTCGTCAAGTTTTACGTGTTCGTTTTGGATGAAACTCATGTGGTAGGTCCTAAACTCGTATACGTATATGTTTGGGGTTGAAACGTCCGGGTAAGACTCCACATAGGACCCACAAGGGGCCCTAAAGGAGGACCCCAACATTGGAGCTCAACACTGCCAGTCGGTGGCAATCGATGACCCAAACAATGGCCAGTCGACCAGGCAACGGCCTGTCGATGGGTCTCGTCGATGGAGCCACTTGTACTGCAGATTGCGGAGTTGCAGGTGCAGCCAACGATACCAAAACGATGGGGCGTGGGTGACACCACGGTCCGTCGATGCCTCCGTCGATGGGTTTGTGTGTCTGCTGCCAGTTTTCTGTTAAGTTAAGGGGTGATGTTGTAAATTCACCCCATGCCCCTATAAGTCTTTGTACGGTTGTTTTGAGTGTTTATGGGCATTTTAAGAGTATACAAGTCATTAAACTCTCATTTAACTCTAACACTAAGATCAAAACACATTCCCTCCAAAAGTTCTTTCGAAAACCTCCATGAGAGTTCAAAGTGAAGATGAAGCTTGAAGATGGATCTCCAATGGAGTTTCTTCTTCAATTAGCATTGGATTCTTCAAATAAGGTATGTGAGTTATTCATCTAAGGCTTTCTATCACCTTAGAGCCAATTTCAAAGATGATTTTCAAAGGATTTCAAAAAGATGAAAAAGTCCAATTTCTACTCTAAGTCTTGGGTTCTTGCATCAAAGGTTCTCAAATGTTAAGATATGATGTTATTGATATTTAATTGATGTTTTCTAATGAAATTATCCATGAACCCTTGATCTTCTCAATTCTCTAATTTTCACTAAAATATGGGTGAATTGATTATGCTTTGAGATTGATTAATTCATGTATAGATTGTTATTGGATTTTGATTCATGTATAGATTATGTATGTATGATGTATAGGTTGTTTCAATTTGATTAATTGAGTAATGAATACTCTTAGATCTATTGCATGTTAAGCTTATTGAATTTATATGAACTAAATGCTTATAGATTCTAGTGTAGTTTTCTATGGGCTTTCTAATGATGTAAGGATTGTATTCAATTGATATCTAATTGGTCTTAGATTTGTAAATCTGTATTGAATTGACTTATATTCATTGAGTATTATGATTTATGATTTGGATTGATGTTTATGGCCATGGGTAAGGGCCTTATGATATTGAATTGTATGATTTAGCTTGGGATTCAAGTGGTGAGATCAATTGGGTGGTATGCTTCCCTAACTCTTTTATTATTATGTATAGCTATTGTAATTTAGCTCTTGGATTATATGTGATTGGTATGGTCCACTTATGGTGGCGGTGTTATGTGATTGATGTGGCCTTGTCGGCGTTATTTTAAGTATTATGATGATAATGGCCTTGTCGGCACTATTTGAAGTATTATGTTGATGTGTATAGTTGATTAGTTAATGTATGATCATATCTACCTATATGTGAAGTAATGTGAAAGTATGAGACTTCTTCTATGAATGTTATTTAGGTAATCATGTTATGCTATGACTATGTGTTAAGTGTGTAGTCTTAGAGTTGATACATGGTTGTTCCTAACTTGGCTATATGAGTCTATAATGGTTATGTTGGTGATGTTAAGGTAATGAATAGGTTGATTAAATGATGTTAAGGGTCATTTCTAAGTATCTAAAGAATGTTATGCTATATGTGCTAAAGTGAAGTATGTTGTGTCTTGTTTAGGTAGACTTGTGTCCCTTACTTGATGCTTGTATGAATATGAATATGTGATATCTTCACTTAGGAACTAAAGAGTCTTAGTCTTGAATGTATGAATGTTATGTAAGACCTTGAATGATGACAAGAAGGTCCTTTATGTGAAACCTTGAACCTAGTGGTAAGGTTATGAAACTTGAAGTCAAAAGCCGTAATGGTATCCTTCATGTAATGAATGATGGACTTAAGGTTGATTGGCTGGAACGACATCATATAAAAACCTTAGGAAAGTCATAATGAGCTTATTGTCGCCATTGGAAGGCACCCCCTAGAGGACCTCTTTGGTAGGGTAAATGTAATTGGGTTATGAACTAGATATGGAACCCCATTATATGAACCTTAATGTGAAAGTACTCTATGAGAACAAAGGCTAGCACCGATTGAGTATGATAAGGGAAGCAGTTCTAGTGAAGTACGAGACTAGAATACAAAGAAACCCTTCATATTTCATAACCATGTGCCTACATGGGATGTGTCCTAGTTCTACCATTGGCAAGTAGAACAACCTCATCGGAGTAGGATAGAACTCCGGATTCCATGCTTTTCTACCATGGTCTATGTCGGTTATTGCCTATTCTCATCATATGGGATACTTAATAGCTTTAGAGAAGTTCTATGAAGTTTAGGTGGTGGTATGGGATGCTATTTAGACATTGCACGATAGGCTTTGAAGATGTTACTGAGAGTCCCTAGGTCTTCTTCAAGACCATTACTTGAATGTCCTTTATGTGATGAACGTCTCATAAATGTACTAAGTAATATAATGACTTAAGTTAAGGAAAGAATGTTAAATGAAGTAGTACTTATCTAGAGTAGTTAACGGTTGTTTAGTTAAGGCGAGAAGGCGGCATATGAATGGTCACTTCTTATCTTACCTAGATAAGTCATAAGAATGACTCTAGTTAGGGAAGATGGTTGTTTATGTAGAAAGGATCCTAACTTAGGTAATCTTAAGGATTTCTTAATTAATCTTGAAGAGGTCAATCATGAACGTTATCTTCTTGATTTACGTAAGTAAGTCTTTTGATAGCCCTTGGAAGGAAAATGTCATATTATCTATGAGTTGATATATTAAGTGTAAATGATTCTATCTTAGGTAATCTATAGGATCTCTTGTGTGTGTTTTATAGTGATTGTATGGGCGGTCGTTCCACACTCACCCAAGTGAACCTTTGAATCACCTTTGTTAGAAGGATCTCATGTTGATGTGCTTGATGTATTGTAATTGAATGTGTCTCATTCTAAGTAGTCTTGAGGATCATTTAGGTGGCTAGAGAGGGTGTATGGGAGGTCTCTCTTTGTATTACTTAAGTGAGTCTTAGGATAGCTTTTAGTGAGGGAATTATATGTTAAAAGGTATGCAAGGTGAAGCTAATGAACTTCACTGTAACAGTGGAGAACTTCACTGTACAGTGAAGTAAGTTCACTGTAATGCTTCTTAAATTGTGATTATTTGTTTAAATGATTTCTTATGTGTTTCTAAGTTGGTAAATGTTTTTCTTATGATTATAGTATGATGTTTTAATCAAAATTCATGAAAAGCATGTTATTTACTAAATGTCCATTTTTCATTGTTTTTGCATGGCTTCCATACTTTAGTATATCTAATGTGCTAACCCCTTCTTTTACTTTTGACTAAAGTGTAGGGAATTGGAAGTTTGATGTGCCATGGAGGATGGATAGGTTTCTAAGGGTTGAAGATGAACTATTGGTGAGTCCTCATCGATTCGAGGATAATATCCACATGATCCGTTATGTCTTAAGTCTTTACTTTATTATTGTATGGGCTTAGTCCCAAGTGTTGTATACTCAAAAGTTTAGATGGTTCAAGGGGTTCTTGTAAAGGTTTAATGTTTTAATGAATGTCTTCCGCGTGTGTATTGTTTATGAAAAGAGTTCTTCGTGTGTGAAGAAAGTTTTAAATTCTTACTCATTTTATTATGTTATTATGCAATGAATGATACCAGAGGCTTAGATGAGACTTCTTGAAGTCTCATTTGCCGTGTGACATTACAAGGATACTCTAACTTCTAGGGTGTACTTGTGGGATGTGACATCAAACATAGAAAGCAATTTCCCTAACTAGAGTCATTGTCAAGACTTCCATAGAAAAGACATGAAGAGATCATCCTTTATGCCCTCTGCACACTTTAACTAAGGAATTCTTAAGTCACTTTAGATTAGGTACTCATCATTTACATATTTTATATCATTAAGTCATTAGTTCATTAGTTCATTTAAGAGACATACATTATATAAATGACATTCAAATAATGGTCTTGGACAAGACCTAGGGACTCTTACTAACACCTTCAAAGCCTATTGTGCAATGTCTAGATAGCGTCCCATACCACCACCTAAACCTCATAAAATTTATCTAATGGTAATAGGTATCCCATATGATGAGAATAGGCAATAACCGACATAGATGAGGGTAGCAAAATATGGAATCCGGAGTCCTATCCTACTCCGATGAGGTTGTTTTACTTGCCAATGGTAGAACTTAGACACATACCATGTAGGCACATGGTTAAGGAAATATGAAGGGCATGCTTTGTAATATAGTCTCATACTTTAACTAGAACTACTTCCCTTACTATACTCACTCGGTGCTAGACTTCGTCTCATAGATTAAGTCACACTAAGGTTCATATAAATGGGTCCCATATCATGTTCATGACACATATATATTTACTCTACGAAAGCAAGGTCTGCTAGGGCTATCTTACTATGGCGAAAAGAAGCTCATCATGACTTTACTAAGGATTTATATGATGCTTTTCCAGCCAATCAACCTTAAGTCCATTATCCATTACATGAAGGATACCATTACTGTTTTCGACTTCAAGTTTCATAACCCTACCACTTGGTTCAAGGTTTCACATAAAGGACCCTCTTATCATCATTGGAGGTCTCACCTAACATTCATTCATTAAAGACTAAGACTTTTTAGTCTCCTAAGTCAAGTCATAACATATTAATATTCATACATGCATCTAGTAAGGGACACAAGTCTACCTAAACAAGACACAACATTACATCAATTTAGCACACATTACATCTATTCATTAGACACTTAGGAATGACCCTTATCAACATTATGTCAACCTATTCATTACCTTAACATCATCAACATAACCTTCATAGACTCATATATCCAAGTTAGGAACAACCATGTATCAACTCTAAGACTACACACTTAATACATAGTCATAGCATAACATGATTACCTAAATAGTATCAATAGAAGAACACATACTTTCACATGTAAGTAGATATGATCATACATCACTTAATCAACTATACAAATAGCCATATAACTTCAAGTAGTATCGACAAGGCCATGATCATCAATATACTTAAAATAACGCCGACAAGGCCACATCAATTCACATAACACCGCCACCATAAGTGGACCAAACCAATCATAACATAATTGAAGTCTAATTAACATTAATTAAAATGGATTAGGTCAGCGTACCACCTCTTTATCCTCAACACTTCAAGCCAATACCAAATCATCCAATTCAACCTCATAAGGCCCTTATCCATGGCCATGCACACCAATTCAATATACAAACTATAATACTCAATGTAATCTAAGCCAATTCATTATAGATTCAAAATATAAGACGAATTATACATCCATTAAATAGAATTCTTACATCATTAGAAAGCCCATAAAGAAACTACACATTATTCACAAACATTAGACCAATATCAAGTAACCCATAAATTAGTCAAAAACTAGGGTACATCAATTACATGGGTTCATAGGTTAATTGAGTTAAAATCACCTTAATAACCACAATTTAATCACTAAACAATGATTAAAAACCATTAATTCAAGAACCCATGGTAGAGCATGAAATAGGTCAATTCATCTTTTGAAAACTTTAGAAAACATCTTTGAAAGTTGGGCTCCTTGATGAAACGAGTTTCAAGGATCAAAAGGAATACCTCAACAATGCTAATACTTCAATTTGATGAAAAATCTTCACTCAATTCACCAATCCAAGCTCTTCCTTGAGTTTTATCTTTAATGGAGTCTTGGGAAATATCTAAGGGATTTTGGGGTTTTGATTTTGAAGAATGAAATCTTCTAAGTGTTTAAGACTTATAAACACATTTAAAATACCCAAAAGACCCTTAGGGAACCTCCAAAGTCCTTATATGGAAGTGGGGTGAAATGACAACTTCACCCCTTAACTTAACCGTGGCCTGTGCAGGGAACCAGTGGCCATCGATGGTCGCCCATCGATTGGACGTTTGTCCACCCATGAACCGTCCTCTCCTCCTTAGATGGGTTCTATCACACCCGGGTCCTCGACCCTAGATAAGACCGGCGTCGTTAACATCTCAGAGGTCGCAGACAAGCCTCTTCTTAGCTTTCATCATCATCATACAATTAATTTTAGTGGAAAATTTAAAACTTTACTGAAGTATACCTAGACTTCATATAATTCTTGCATAAGAGTGATATACTAACAACTCCAAATAAACAACCATCTATTAATAGATTGAACAATTGAAATGAAGAATTCATAATATCTTTAATAGTTGCCAAAGCGGCCTTAATACAAAAGCTTGAACAAGTGTTTGGAAGGAAACGCTAGGGATAACATCCACTAGCTATGTCTAATCTAGTAAAGATAAAAGATAAAGTGTAGGCATCCTCAAACTCTAGAGGACCTACCAAAGTCTGTAGGTACTAGTCCAAACAACTTCAACTGATCTTCAATCTCCTTCAAGGACCTGCACCTATAAAAATAGTAATTGTATATCGGTTAGTACACACTTGTACTAAGTATGGGTATATGCACATAAACACATAAGGACTATGCATGATCAAGGAAAGCTCTTCCTATAGCAACATGCCATTTTTGGAAAGTGAAGTCACTTCACTTTCCTAATTCGTTATTTATGAATCATGCTATGAATATGACATACTTTCATACATTTAAAACACACAACTCATATTCTATATGAACATAAGACTTGGAATCATGAAAATAATTTTAGAACAACTCAAGCAAAAATTAATATTTTTGCTCCCCTTAGGCCGAGAGCTCCCTCTCCCAGCCTTAGTTAATTTTTCAGTCTTTTCTTCTTTTTGTTGTGTAGTTCAATGATCTCCTTTGATCCTATGTTTTAATTACGAGTGCAATGATTCATTGTAGTCCCATACCTACTATGAATGAAGTAAGTAATCCAAAAGACTAAAGAAATGATTTGACTACCCCACTACAAGTTATTCTTTCCATTCTTATTAAATTGGGCATGAAGTCTTTATAAGCCAATCTTTATTGGCTATGCCCATTCTTTGATTATTTGCATAATCTATAGATGCTGGGGCATATATTCATACTCCAATTGATGAGTCATTATGTTTTGCTCCCTTTATTGGCATAAACCAATAACTTTTAAAACTTTATTCTTATTAAACACTAATGATTTGATATTCTTATGCTTTTGCTTACTTAGTTCACTTTGAACATACATTTATTCTTCTTTGATCTCATGTTCACTTTGAACACGCTAGGTTGACTTATGATATTCTTTTAAGACTACCATTGGGATCTTTCTGTGTAATGACTAAGAATGACTTACATCATTACTTAGTCTAACCTCACCCTTTGGTCATCCTATCCGAACACCCCTCATCTTCCTAGTTCTTTGTTTCTTTCTTTCTTACTTTCTTAAAGAAATCTTGAGCATTTAACTGACATAGATCATGTGATTTAACATGAAATACAGTGTCTCCCCACACTGAAAAGAGGTGGTTCACCGGCCAAAGTGAAAGCGAATACTTTCTAGCTTTCTTAGGTGGATCCACTAGCTAGTAACCTATGCTGGAGACATAGTTCAAAGACTAGGAGAATTTGGAGACCCTTATCCACCTTGGTGGTAGTCTCATCTCATGAGGCTTACATGTTCTTGCACAAGCTCATTACTAGTCTATCGGTGCTTAGCTTGATTTATAATACTTTATAACTTTTAGAGTTGACTCATACATTATGAAAGCTTGCTTCTAGTATGAGGTATGCTTACCTCAATGGATGACTTGTCATTGTAACAACCTGAAAATGACTATGCTAAGTAATGCTTAAACGTACCTAGAATGCCTGCATTAGACCGAGTTTACACGGCTTGTTGCGCGTAGAACCAGACCTCAGAACCAATGCACTAGCCAAGCCAACAAACTTGGTGAGTTAGTTGGGCTAGGCAAGGTGAGAACCAACCATGTAGGGCACCCGAATTGAAGAGATTCACCCGGATGAGTTTTACCGGTCTTAAAAGGGGTAATCTTAGGTTTGGAGGGTCTAGGGGTAAAATGGTCTTTTCCAAGCTAGGGGTAATATTGTAATTACCCTATGTAACTAATTAATTAATTAAACAATTTGATTAGAGGAACGGTTTGGGTCGGGTCGACCCGTTTCGCAATGGAGGCTTCACCCGGGTTTGAGCCTTGGTGGAAGCGACGTTTGGGTGGATTTAATTGATGTTTATTACCTGATTTTGTAGGGGCATGGTGGTCATTTCACGTAGCCTTTGAAAAAAAATCAGATTTTTAAACAATTAAGAGAAGTCCTAATTTGACAAAGTCTCCATCTAATCTCCTAATCCTAAGCTAACACTAACTCACGTTTCTCTCTACTCCTCTCTCACTTCACGATCAACGTTCTGTAAAAACTAAAGAACAGAACAAAAAGATAAAAAAAAGGAGTTCGTCCACACTCAAGACCTTGAACGCTCAAACTCAAAAGCAAAATAAGCTTCAAAACAAAAAGCAAAAAACCAAATTCTCGATGGATTGTGCTTGCGATTTCGGTGGTGATACGTCGGCTTAGTGGGGGGGGGGGGGGTTTCAGAAGCACATAAGAACATCTTTAAACGACTTCAGGTATGGGTTTTCTTCCCTCTTGGTCCCTTTCCCAAGAGACCTCTAAGGTTCAGTCTATTCACAATCAAAAACTAAGGTTGTCCCCGTTGCATGCCCCTGTCATTAGATCCTTTGAAAGATTCAAGTATGCGTTGGTATGACTTCTGGTAGATGATTTTAGGGCTGGTTGTGATTACATGTTTGAATGTGTATTCGGAATTATGTAGAAATTAAAGAGGTGTTCCGAAAATGTGAAGTTCGTTAACTTGTTTGTGCATGTGTGTGCCGTGAATTAGCCACGGTTTGAAGCTTGATATTGACATGTTAAAATGTTATGAATTATGTTTGTGCGAATATGTTAAAAACGCGATGTTCATATGAGTTCAAAGTTGCGGAATTGAATAATAATTCTTGACTGAAAGTAACCTTGAAAATACACCTAAAGATCTCCCTAAAAACTACTCGAAATGTCTTAATGCTTAACGTGAAAGAGGGTGAGAAAACAGGCTGCAAAAATGTGGTCAAATTCCAGTTTTCTGGAAATTGGTTTCGGTCACACAATGAAGTTTTGGAAACTTGTAAAAAGAACCAAAAATAATGTGAGGTCATTGGGGATCAAACCCGAGACCTCACTGCACGAATATTATATAAAACATTTAAGTTAAAGAAATGTGGCATGTGGGATTCGAACCGTGTGCCTTGACCGAAAACGAATCATAAAAATAAAAATGAGGTGTGTGGGGTTCGAACCCACAACCTCTCGGTCAAACATGAGAAAAATGAAATAAAAGAAAAATAATAAAATGAGGTATGTGGGGATCGAACCCACAACCTCTCGGACGAATGAGAAAGTAAGGAGAAAATATAAATAAAAATAGGGTGAGGTTGTGGCGAATCGATCCCACACCCTCTTGGTCTAAATGAAGGAATCAAGTAAAGAAAGAAAATGAAAGGAATGTGGGCGTGGGGATTCGATCTTGGGTCCCCAGGCTGAAATATTTAAGACAAAGCAATCAAGAAAAGAAAAAAAGGAAGTGTAAGTGTGGGGGATGGATCTCGGGTTCCCTAGCCAAGAATTTTATGTCAACAAAAATTATAAAGAAAACTAACTATGTGTTATACAAGGGATTTGAAATAGGGTTCCCTTGCCCAATTTCGTAGTGACACATAAGTCGTACGTGAATAAATAATTAAATGAATGCTGCCTTTAAGGATCGAAACTGAGATCTTGGCATACTTACAACATGCATAAGTCTTGTACCACATAACCTTGGGTAAGTATGATTCACTTAGACGAATTACGAATGAAGCATTATGGCTTGTATGTATGGATCCATAAGTCCAGCATACGTTTAAAAGTAAGTGAACCTAAGATATTATGTAATGAATGATATGACCCCAGAAGGGTTAACTAAGAGTGTGAAACACACTAAACGGCCAACTGCATTGGCATACGATGAAATAAACATTCACGTAAAAAGGGGTGAGTAATTATGAAGGTCAAATGTGCTAAGACTAATGAATGTGGTGACAACATGATAAGAGGCTAATGTGAAATATGAGAGCAATCTCAAATGAGCCTAAGTAAATGTTACCAAAACGTACTCACCTATGAGAGTGTAAAGTTAATGAAGAGATCAGTCTCTATGAACACTCTAATGAAAGTTTTAAAGTTAATATATAGTTAATACTAATGATGAGATGAGAAATCATCTAATGAGCTATGATGTCCTCGTGCTAGAAGCCAGCTTCTATGATGTATGAGGTGAATGTAATAGAACTTTATACTGAGCACCCATAGGCTAGCTATGAGTGGCGATTCCTTCTTTTGGGAAGGCAGAGGTTCGTGTAATTCTCATGAGATGAGACTGTCTTTCCAGACGGGTATGGGTCTCCTTATATCTCCTAGTCTTTGAACCTATGCAGCCAACATATGGATCTAGCAGGGTTCAATTCCCTATATAAGCTAGCATGTTTTGGTTTCACTTTGGCAGGTGATTCCACCTTTTTTTGGTGTGTGGTAGACACAGGATTTCATGGAGCTCACATGATCTATGTCGGTTAAAGTTAAAGTTTCCAAAGAAAGAATGAGGCCAACCTCATGTAATGCACACAATGATATGAACGATACCAAAGGTGTTTGGGTAGGATAATCAAGAGGTGAACTAGACTTATGTAATGACACTAGGTCATTCTTAGTCATTGCACAGTGAACCCAATGAGAGTCTTAAACTACATCCTAGGTATAGCTGGTGTTTATACTAGCCTATGAATGAAATGAAATGAAGTACGTATGAATGAATGAAGCAGACTCTGTGTTTGCTAAAGAAGTCTTCCTACTTGAGGTCCCATATGTTGAGCCCTCATTTTGAAAAGTCCTAATGCTGAGTCCAAAATTCCAGGGTCTCATGGCATATGAACGAATGAAATGAAATATGATATGTGCTATATGCAATATGATATGTACTATATGCAATATGTTATGTGTTGTGTTCAATATGATACGTATAATCATGCATGTTACTCTCATGGCATGACTTTCCTAATCCAATTTTGGCAAGTCCACTGACTTGACTTTCTATAACTCATATCGTTAGGAGAGAGCTATTCTAAATCATGCATGTCCGTGGTGTGTGCTTGCATATACCCATACTTAGTACAAGTGTGTACTAATTCTATACATTTATCTACTTTTAGGTGCAGGTGCAGCTGGACGTGAGCTTACGAGTCGACGCAGAAGTTATCCGGACCTAGAGCTTTCATCCGGATTTGCTAGTCCCTCATGCTTTTGAGGTTGCTTACTCATTTATTCTAGCGTAGACATAGGCATGAGCTAGTGTAGTATGTTCCACTAGCGTTTCTTTCGTATTTACTTTCAGATGTTGTATTGGTTCCATTTTGGCAACTCTATATTTATGACTATATCTTTCATTTGATTATCTTGATTTAGATGGTTGTTGTGAACGCTTATGAGTTTACATAGATAGTTCTGTGCGAAATCAATGTTTTCCAATATAAATTTAAGTAAACAAAAGTTCAAATTTTCTGCTAAAATTAACTTAGATGAAGTAACGACGACGTATGTAGGCTTGTCTGCGACCTCTGAGAGGTCAACGACGCCGGTCTTGTCTGGGGTCTAGATTCCGGTCGTGACAGTCATCCCTTTCTATACTTGATGAATGTGAACTTAAATCTTACATTATCATCATGGTGTTAATGAGACTTGTCTAAGGATTTTTAACACCCTCTTATGTGAGTTTCTTTAACATAATTGCTTAGGTGCAAGTGAGACTTCTCTCACTCCCTTTAACACCCCATTCTAGGTCAATTTCATAACTCATAAGCTTTTAGTTATTTCATTACTCACCTTATCTTGTTCAATGTTATTTGGTAGTCTTGTACCATTCTTTATGAAAGTCATAAGGACTTATTCAATGTGCTACTATGTTCACAAGTTCATTTAGATAGGGTATGTTGGGACTTGTCCCAATCATTGGCATATCCTAGGTTATGAGTTCATTGAGTTACATCTTGTCAAGTCTATTCTTAAAATGTATTTGGACTTACAAGAAACATCATAATTTACGTTGGCCATATAAGATTGGTATGACTTAGTCATTGGCCAATTCTATTACATATTTTGGAAATAATATTGCTGGCCAATTTATTGGCATAAACCAAACTTTCACTAAACACTTGTCATGATATTATCACTAGCCAAGTCAATTAACTTCATGTATATACTATAGTCGTTTTGAGCAAGCCAATTTTTAAAATTTCATTAGCTTATAAGAACAATTCAGTGCTTACTTTGGCAAAGCTATAAAGTTGATTTGGCATTGAAAATTCATTAACTAGCTTTTATTCTCATTCTTATTTCTTCTTGGAAACATTGCATTCCAAATACTTACAAACATATCTACTGTAAACACAGACAGTAAACGAAACCTTCATTCCTTTCAACAGTAAACTGAATTTCATAAACGACTTATAACAAATTCATCTTCTCGAACACAATTAGGCAGTACAACATTTCTTATCTCATGTAGATGATAATCTAATCATACGAATCTAACCTATAGGTCTCATTCGACATTATCAAATCACAGAAACCTACACATAATGATCAGTTAGCACCACATACTAATAACATGCTCGAGATTTGCATTATACATACTACTAGAATCGGAAATAGGGAGAACTAGGGAGATGAACATTCGAAACCTTACTTTTGGTTTTCTTGAATTCAAAATGTTTGAAAAGCCTCCTGAGGAAAGAAATCCAAGAGAGGAAACCCATACTTACTGTAGAATTGAAATCTACGAAGATCACCCTGTACTTTGCACGAAAAAAATCTTGAAGAATTGCCTTGAAATCGCCTAAGGAGAATAGAAAGTAATTTTTTGTTTTTCTGACGCTCGCTTACTATTTTTCAGTCGAGAGTTTCAACGTGAGTCTAAGTCTTAGAACTGAATATTGACTAATTCAACTTAGGTTAATTAACTTAATTAAATAATTTAATTAGAAAATTACCAAAACGCCCTTCCTAAATTGACTAAAAATAGGAGAGCATTTGACTTTGCCAAATTCTGAAAATTTGCTAAGGGTCTCGTGTTTGACCATGAATTTAAATTAATTAATTAAGTTGCTAATTTAATTAATTAAGTGACCTAGGGTAATTACTAAAGTACCCCTAAGTCACTAGGACCATAACCAACCCCTTTAAACCATCCTAGGTTAGGTACTAGGATGTTTATTTAGTTAGATACTCGGCTAGTGTCACCCGGTTAGGTCTTAGGATTTTGGGCACACTAGTTAGTTCATTTTAGTTAGTCTACGACTCATCATGTCATAAGATTCTCATCCTTTAATTTAAATAGCAAAATTCTTTTCCACATTCCTTATCATGTTCATATTCATAAATTCTACACATATTTCAACAACATCCAATCAAAATGACAATTTAGTAGGTTCTACGAACATGATACAATAAATTGCCTAGTCTTTACAACGAGCATGCTTCCAAATACCCACAAGTGCAACATTTAGACATTTGATGGAACAAGCATGGAATTATAAGATACAAAGCTTTACCAACTCATTCCTCATAAGCATGCATACTATATTTACAACTCACGTCTCTACAAAAGACTCCACTTTATACTAGCAACTCATCAAGTACCACTTATATATGCAAAGTAAAACAATGCACACTTTTAATCACCATAACTCCTAGCATGCTTCAACTATATCATGGCATACATCATTCGACATAACATGCTATTTCACATAGATTTCATATATTGCCATAATTGGCATCACATCATCAAATAAGAGATATTTCATACATAACAAGGTAAAATAACCAATAATAATCCTCATAGAGTTAACATGTCCAATGATCAAGTAAAGCTCCATAACTTCACTAAACCAAGTAACCCAACAAGAACTACAATTAGCACCATACTCCACTCATCTATAACCTTCATGCATGGATAACTCCATACCTTTAGCACATAGTATTAACCTCCTAAGGTCTCCATCAAGGCAAACTAGTGCAAGACATAGGTAGAGTCCCATACCCCTACCTAAGTCTAGTTAACCCTTCAAGTTCCCTTAGTTAGTATATACATCATCAAATAAGGACACGTTTCACCTTCACACATACTCATTCAAACCATAAAACAAAGATAAGCATTTTAACTCACCTTTTCTCCCTCAAGTATAGAGCAATCTCATCCAAGCAACCATATCTAAAAGACTACCGGACAAGAAAACATAAGAGAGAGATCTTATAGAATTAAGTTCTATGGCACGATATGAGATTGATGAAGAAGGGAAACTCTATCGTCCTATAGCCCTCGTACCATTTGATGTGTCACGACTCACCACCAATGATACAAGACTCTACTAGACGTGGCAATATGAGACTTCTTAGAACCTAAAACCGCTATATAAGCCTCATGCTCTGTTACCAAGTTTGTCACAACCCAAAAGCATACCCTAGAATATAGGGTACAATCTTGGATTGTAACCGGCGGCGTCGACCTCTCGGAGGTCTAAGACAAGCCTCTCATATCATTCATTGCATTGACATAGTAAATTTAGCGGAAAAATTAAAACTTTTCATAGCACATCATATGCTAGAAACATCACATCATATATATATAAAACATAAGTCATAATACATATTTATACTCTAAGTCTCTTTGCCATCTTAGACTCAATAACTTTAGAATACATTAGGGACACGGCCCATACGACACCTTACACAACTATACAATATTTAAAGATTTTACATTAAAGACATAAGTAGGACATCCTTGAACTTTAAGGATTCCTTTCCTTGAGCTTGGGAAATCACCTATCAATCTCCTCAATCATAGATCTCCTTTAAGCATTCCATAACCTACACTTTGTGTAAAAAGTAGAGAAGAATGGGATTAGCACAAGAATGTACTAAGTATGGCAACCATGCAAAAACATGCATTTAAAGGGGACATTTTCTTTGAAATCATACTTCACGCCAATTTGAGTAAATCATCATAAAACCTTTATCAATAGCATTTATATCATCCACATACTTCATAGAAACACAATCAAAGACCAAACATCATAGAAAAGCACATATAGAATTTAAGTACAATTTGGAGTCACTTTACAGTGAACTCCATCACCTTTACAGTGAACCCTTACTCTTAATTCATTAGCCTCCTAAGTAATCCTTTAGGGATACTTGGTGCAATGTATCACCTTAGGAACACAAGAGAAGGCCATACATAACATCTACACAAGACAACACATGCCATTATATAAGTATAGTGCAATATAGACATAGCCAAACCAAGACTACAATATCATACATAAAGGACACATACATAATCATATGCATTAGAGAACCTTCCTAAGACTTCCTAAGGAGTCACTTGCGCAATGTCTAGATGGGTTCATTACTTCCATCTATTCTAAGTAACTTACCTTAAGTCCTCCTAGTTAGGATCCTATTCAATTACTTCCATTGTCCATTTTAACTTTAGGGAAACTATAACCTTAACCGACACTAAGACCATGGGTGCTAAACATGAAATTTGGTGTAGTAGAGCCTTACACCAAAGGAAGGTGTTCCTACCTAGCCAAGGTTTAACATATTTCCTAGCATCCTAAGTGAAATCACTTTGCTAAATCCTATGTGGCAAGCATAGTTTATGGAACTAAGAGATAGGTATTCCCTCTATATACCATTTGGTAATGGTGCCTCACCTCATGAGAAAACATGAGTGAATATTCCTCAAGGAAAGTCAACACTTCATGTGGGTCCATAGGTGAGTATTCCTCTAAGGGAAGTCGACACCATATGTAGGTCCATAGGTGATTATTCCTCTAAGGGAGGTCAACACTCTATAAGGGACAAATAGTGAATATTCCTCCAAGGAAAGTCAAAACCTCTCAATGTCAAGTTCACTCGGTGCTAAGCTAAGTTCCCTTTATTGAAAAGCCTTTATTAAGTTTATTTATAAAAACATAGTCTTAGGATATTCATCATTCATATGCTTATAGTATATTCAAGCACCTATCTAGTTTTGGAGTATTCTTGGGCACCCCTAGCAAGGCCTCTTCTCACTAACTAGATCATCCATGTGTGTGAGTGTATACTTAGATGTGAGCAAACCTTTCACATAACACATAAGGTCACACGTGTTCATATATCAATGCATAAGAACCAAACCTAGGAACTATCCTATCAACATACACATGTGCAATGCATAGACAAGGTCCCATACCCTTGCCCATACTAGTACACCTATCAAGTCATCCTAGTAAGGGAATACAAATCATACATTCATAAACATCACCTTAACATACATAGTAGTAGACACTAGTGAATATGAGAACTAACTTTCATTTAGACACAATGACTTATACTACTTGTAAGATGCATGTAAGTGAGAGTGTGTGTACATTGACCAACATGATCACATAATGTCTATCAATAACTTATTAAGTCAGCCACCCTATTAGACCAAATTACACTTCAAGCTCATAGCACACAACAAATAATAGCATAGGAGACAAGACAATATCTACCTCATAATCAAGACTCCTAACTTTAGCTATTTATACTTTCATATAAAGGATACATGGGTAGAGGCTATTAACCACTTAACACATCAATGTCAGCACCTATACTTTACCCTAGCATGGTTATACACATGCTCATACAATAGCCACACAACCTAATTCACAACTAGAATAGGAAAGTAGGCATAAGCTTCTCATAGTATCATCTTAAGCACATATTCATAAGTTCATCAATTTGCCTTCAAGGCCATGATCAACAAATATATAATGGCAATAAAGTAAACACCGCCACCATAAGTGGACCATACCACACAATGCCATACAAGGCTTCATCAACATTTCTATAAAGAATAGAGAAGTAGAAGAGTAGAGGAAATAGGCATTCTTACCAACTCCTCAACCTTTGATGCTCATTTATCAATACACCTTGTTTATCAATAATTCATATATATATGGCAGTAGCTAAATGTACTTTAAACATATAAGAAACCATGTACAAGTCACTACACGATTATACCATAACATATACATCACATACTAGGAAAGTAGGAGAACACAGATCGTTAATCAATTTCATTCATATGGATTATAGGTCATATTTCATGAATCATATCACCCTAAGGCAGTAGCTAATGAAATAATAATCTAGATAAGACACTACTACAATTTGCCATGAAGGTCGATACAAGCATGCTTCATATAGGGAGTTCATGGAAAGTAAGATTACATAGGTTAATCATATTCAACCTATCATGAATTGACCCATATTGTATTAATTACATATAATTCATCCTCATGTTTCATTATATGCAGCAGCTATAGACATTAACCATAATCAACTCCTATAGCGACTAACCTAACGTCAAGATCACAATTTACAACTTCATAGACAAGAAGAACCTAGATTAATTCAAACCAAGCCTTCTATACTTTGATCATACATGATTTATATCCACAATTCAACCATGGTATTAACCTAAAGCAGCAGCTACAAGAAGCACAACTTAATCGAAATTCACTTTAGATCATAAGAAAGCCAATGTTACACTGAACTATAGAAACTAGGCTAAACATGCTCAAATCTTCATACATTGATCCTCATGGATCATTCAACATCAATTCAACATAAATTCATGTAAATAACAGTATATACAATCACTTCAACGTAAGGAAATCATAATTCAATCGATAACAAGTCAAGATCACAAAGCCCATGCAAGAGCTAAACCAATTTTGGAAGGAACATGGGTTCATCATGCAATTGGTGTGAAATCACATTCAAATCACTGTATTAACTTCAATTAATCATGATTTAATCATTAAAAACGTTTTGAGAAAGAACCCATGGCTAGATTGGAAGATTAGAAACTTAATCATGAGATTTCTTTGAAAAACATTGAGAATGGCTCTCTAGATGAAAAGATAACTAGAGATGAAGATGACCATACCTTAATCTTCATGATGACCTATAAAACTTGATTAATAACCCATGAGAATCCAATCTACAAGCTGTTCTTGAGCTTCAAAAACCATGGAGGTTCTACAGAGAATATTTTGGAGGGGAAAGGCTTTAAAAATGTGAGAGGATTTATGAATGAGTTGATCACATTTTAGAAGACTTATATACACCCAAAATTACTTAAATAAACCCTTAATAATCCATTTAGGACGTGGGGTGAATTTCCCATTCACCCCTTTAAGTGGCAGCACGCAGGCAGTCAAACCTGCAGGCACCCGCGATGAGGGTCTCGACGGGGCGTCATGGGCATGACAGGGCGTCATGCCCTCCGCCGCCCATGAATTAGCCAAATTCTTGGCTCAAGACCTGCCCAAGTCAATCCCTCTTCGACGAGACCTACTTGACGGTCCGTTGGTTGCCCAATGATCCGTCATTGGGTCCGTCAAGGGACACTGCCATGGCAGTGTCTAGGCAGCTTTGGGGTCCTTCTTTTGGGGCCTCTTGTGGGGCCCTTTAGAAGTTGTACCCGGACGTTTCCAACGCGATTACAAACCTTAGCATGTTATTGACCTTCCACATAAGTTTTATCCAAAACAAACACCTACAAGACGTCCAAACAGCCTTGACTCCTACATGACATACGATGAACGTCTTAGGGGCTATCTTTCGAACGCCTTGTACGTTCTTGGGCGTTTGACCTCCAAACTTCACGAAACTTCATATAATAACATTAAACATCATTTAAAACCATTTCAAGACTTATTAGACTCATTTCATACAATTTAAGCATGCATACACACATGAGGCACATAAGCGACTATTCGTCGAACGTCTTGGACGTCCCTTGACGTTCGACTTCCAAATCGCTTCAAACTTTGTACACTGACTCTATACGACATAATAAGGCATTTTAGGACCTTATAACATTAAGACTAACATGTAAGGCTCTAGACACCTTATCTCATTTTTGAGGTCTTACAATATCCCCCACTTGGGAACATTCGTCCTCGAATGACACTTAGGACTCTTTCATCACAACAAGGACTTCAATGCACATAAGAGCAGTTAATAGCATTTAAAATATCATCAAATCATTTTAGAACTCGATGCACACAAGCAAGCAAAACCATTACTCACTCACTCTTTAATGCATCAAACACAAAAGTTCTTTTTCATTTTCATGGGAGAACATCCTTATCCTAATCATAACAAGATCATTACACCTTAATTCATTACAAGAAAAACGTTGATAGCTACTAATAGCCAGATCATAACTCATACTCAAAGTTAGTTAAATGACAAAGATCTTCATTAGTTAGACCTAGTACCATGAAGGTCATACTCAATCATACCATGCTTAGTGGTGTACATGGAGGAATATCTTACTCCCCAACACATTACATGCATCATGAGTTCACACCTAAGCAAAGTACAAGATCAATTTCTTTAAAAAAAAATGAGAAATCTCAACTTTCAAGCCAAGACATGCATATATTTTTCTTCCTAGTGAAGTCTAAACGGCAAGTCACACCAAATACATCACAACAAAATAGGAAGTCATTCCAGAATTTCTTTTCTTAACATAATACTCACCCTTATAGTAAGCCTTATTTTGGAAAAATAACACAATTATAGGCATACACATGAACACTTAGCTTGACATGCTTTCACCTTTCAAGAATGAGCCTACAATTTTGCATTACAAATCATCAAATCACTAAATTTTTAAAGAGAGTCAACATATTTCATTGTAAAAGAGACTCAATTTCCATTACAAGGCTAAACAATTTACCCTACAAGTGACTATTACCAAGTTCCTTGTCTTACCTCATGAAATGCAAGTCAACAAGAGAAAACATGGATTTTATCAAAAACTTCTTTACATGCTCTTTGGAAAATTCACCATGTCTCTAAGATGATGTCAATCAATTCATACCAATTACATAAAGATCATGCAATCCACACTTTATGCACGACTATTTTCATGAACAAGCATACTAAGAAATTCATATTTTCCAATTCAAGTAAGAATAGAAGAACAATGTAGACAATTTCTACAATCTCACTACTCAAAAACCATCCCCCACTTAGGGTAAACCCAATTAAGAGTAACTTAACCAACATATAGAGGATCTCAAATACACAACCTTCATATTCATCACTTAAAGTGATTACTACTTTAGAGGAAATTTTCATTAATTCAATTTAGCAACACCAAGGCATTCCAAACCTTATAAATTTAGACAAATCATCCTCAACCATCAATTTTGATCATACTATTCTATTCACATAAGGTCTTCCTACAATGCAATATACACTAAGGCCATACATCATTAGTGGGAAACAACAAGGAAGTTCATAACACAACAAGAAGTATAGAAATAATGTCTACGACTCATCATGTCATAAGATTCTCATCCTTTAATTTAAATAGCAAAATTCTTTTCCACATTCCTTATCATGTTCATATTCATAAATTCTACACATATTTCAACAACATCCAATCAAAATGACAATTTAGTAGGTTCTCCGAACATGATACAATAAGTTGCCTAGTCTTTACAACGAGCATGCTTCCAAATACCCAAAAGTGTAACATTTAGACATTTGATGGAACAAGCATGGAATTATAAGATACAAAGCTTTACCAACTCATTCTTCATAAGCATGCATACTATATTTACAACTCAAGTCTCTACAAAAGACTCCAATTTATACTAGCAACTCATCAAGTACCACTTATATATGCAAAGTAAAACAATGCACACTTTTAATCACCATAACTCCTAGCATGCTTCAACTATATCATGGCATACATCATTCGACATAACCTGCTATTTCACATAGATTTCATATATTGCCATAATTGGCATCACATCATCAAATAAGAGATATTTCATACATAACAAGGTAAAATAACCAATAATAATCCTCATAGAGTTAACATGTGCAATGATCAAGTAAAGCTCCATAACTTCACTAAACCAAGTACCCAACAAGAACTACAATTAGCACCATACTCCACTCATCTATAACCTTCATGCATGGATAACTCCATACCTTTAGCACATAGTATTAACCTCCTAAGGTCTCCATCAAGGCAAACTAGTGCAAGACATAGGTAGAGTCCCATACCCCTACCTAAGTCTAGTTAACCCTTCAAGTCGCCTTAGTTAGTATATACATCATCAAATAAGGACACGTGTCACCTTCACACATACTCATTCAAACCATAAAACAAAGATAAGCATTTTAACTCACCTTTTCTCCCTCAAGCATAGAGCAATCTCGTTCAAGCAACCATATCTAAAAGACTACCGGACAAGAAAACATAAGAGAGAGATCTTATAGAATTAAGTTCTATGGCACGATATGAGATTGATGAAGAAGGGAAACTCTATCGTCCTATAGCCCTCATACCATTTGATGTGTCGCGACTCACCACCAATGATACAAGACTCTACTAGACGTGGCAATATGAGACTTCTTAGAACCTAAAACCGCTACATAAACCTCATGCTCTGATACCAAGTTTGTCACAACCCAAAAGCATACCCTAGAAGATAGGGTACAATCTTGGATTGTAACCGGCATCGTCGACCTCTCGGAGGTCTAAGACAAGCCTCTCATATCATTCATTGCATTGACATAGTAAATTTAGCGGAAAATTTAAAACTTTTCATAGCACATCATATGCTAGAAACATCACATCATATATATATAAAACATAAGTCATAATACATATTTATACTCTAAGTCTCTTTGCCATCTTAGACTCAATAACTTTAGAATATATTAGGGACACGGCCCATACGACACCTTACACAACTATACAATATTTAAAGACTTTAAATTAAAGACATAAGTAGGACATCCTTGAACTTTAAGGATTCCTTTCCTTGATCTTGGGAAATCACCTATCAAGCTCCTCAATCATAGATCTCTTTTAAGCATTCCATAACCTACACTTTGTGTAAAAAATAGAGAAGAATGGGATTAGCACAAGAATGTACTAAGTATGGCAACCATGCAAAAACATGCATTTAAAGGGGACATTTTCTTTGAAATCATACTTCATGCCAATTTGAGTAAATCATCATAAAACCTTTATCAATAGCATTTATATCATCCACATACTTCATAGAAACACAATCAAAGACCAAACATCATAGAAAAGCACATATAGAATTTAAGTACAATTTGGAGTCACTTTACAGTGAACTCCATCACCTTTACAGTGAACCCTTACTCTTAATTCATTAGCCTCCTAAGTAATCCTTTAGGGATACTTGGTGCAATGTATCACCTTAGGAACACAAGAGAAGGCCATACATAACATCTATACAAGACAACACATGCCATCATATAAGTATAGTGCAATATAGACATAGCCAAACCAAGACTACAATATCATACATAAAGGACACACACATAATCATATGCATTAGAGAACCTTCCTAAGACTTCCTAAGGAGTCACTTGCGCAATGTCTAGATGGGTTCATTACTTCCATCTATTCTAAGTAACTTACCTTAAGTCCTCCTAGTTAGGATCCTATTCAATTACTTCCATTGTCCATTTTAACTTTATGGAAACTATAGCCTTAACCGACACTAAGACCATGGGTGCTATACATGAAATTTGGTGTTGTAGAGCCTTACACCAAAGGAAGGTGTTCCTACCTAGCCAAGGTAGAACATTAACATATTTCCTAGCATCCTAAGTGAAATCACTTTGCTAAATCCTATGTGGCAAGCATAGTTTATGGAACTAAGAGATAGGTATTCCCTCTATATACCATTTGGTAATGGTGCCTCACCTCATGAGAAAACATGAGTGAATATTCCTCAAGGAAAGTCAACACTTCATGTGGGTCAATAGGTGAGTATTCCTCTAAGGGAAGTCGACACCATATGTAGGTCCATAGGTGATTATTCCTGTAAGGGAGGTCAACACTCTATAAGGGACAAATAGTGAATATTCCTCCAAGGAAAGTCAAAACCTCTCAATGTCAAGTTCACTCGGTGCTAAGCTAAGTTCCCTTTATTGAAAAGCCTTTATTAAGTTTATTTATAAAAACATAGTCTTAGGATATTCATCATTCATATGCTTATAGCATATTCAAGCACCTATCTAGTTTTGGAGTATTCTTGGGCACCCCTAGCAAGGCCTCTTCTCACTAACTAGATCATCCATGTGTGTGAGTGTATACTTAGATGTGAGCAAACCTTTCACATAACACATAAGGTCACACGTGTTCATATATCAATGCATAAGAACCAAACCTAGGAACTATCCTATCAACATACACATGTGCAATGCATAGACAAGGTCCCATACCCTTGCCCATACTAGTACACCTATCAAGTCATCCTAGTAAGGGAATACAAATCATACATTCATAAACATCACCTTAACATACATAGTAGTAGACACTAGTGAATATGAGAACTACCTTTCATTTAGACACAATGAGTTATACTACTTGTAAGATGCATGTAAGTGAGAGTGTGTGTACATTGACCAACATGATCACATAATGTCTATCAATAACTTATTAAGTCAGCCACCCTATTAGACCACATTACACTTCAAGCTCATAGCACACAACACATAATAGCATACGAGACAAGACAATATCTACCTCATAATCAAGACTTCTAACTTTAGCTATTTATACTTTCATATAAAGGATACATGGGTAGAGGCTATTAACCACTTTAACACATCAATGGCAGCACCTATACTTTACCCTAACATGGTTATACACATGCTCATACAATAGCCACACAACCTAATTCACAACTAGAATAGGAAAGTAGGCATAAGCTTCTCATAGTATCATCTTAAGCACATATTCATAAGTTCATCAATTTGCCTTCAAGGCCATGATCAACACATATATAATGGCAATAAAGTAAACACCGCCACCATAAGTGGACCATACCACACAATGCAATACAAGGCTTCATCAACATTTCTATAAAGAATAGAGAAGTAGAAGAGTAGAGGAAATAGGCATTCTTACCAACTCCTCAACCTTTGATCCTCATTTATCAATACACCTTGTTTATCAATAATTCATATATATATGGCAGTATCTAAATGTACTTTAAACATATAAGAAACCATGTACAAGTCACTACACGATTATACCATAACATATACATCACATACTAGGAAAGTAGGAGAACACAGATCGTTAATCAATTTCATTCATATGGATTATAGGTCATATGTCATGAATCATATCACCCTAAGGCAGTAGCTAATGAAATCATAATCTAGATGAGACACTACTACAATTTGCCATGAAGGTCGATACAAGCATGGTTCATATAGGGAGTTCATGGAAAGTAAGTTTACATAGGTTAATCATATTCAACCTATCATGAATTGACACATATTGTATTAATTACATAAAATTCATCCTCATATTTCATTATAGGCAGCAACTATAGACATTAACCATAATCAATTCCTATAGCGACTAACCTAACGTCAAGATCAAAATTTACAACATCATAGACAAGAAGAACCTAGATTAATTCAAACCAAGCCTTCTCTACTTTGATCATACATGATTTATATACACAATTCAACCATGGTATTAACCTAAAACAGCAGCTACAAGAACCACAACTTAATCGAAATTCACTTTAGATCATAAGAAAGCCAATGTTACACTGAACTATAGAAACTAGGCTAAACATGCTCAAATCTTCATTCATTGATCCTCATGGATCATTCAACATCAATTCAACATAAATTTAGGTAAATAACAGTATATACAATCATTTCAACGTAAGGAAATTATAATTCAATCGATAACAAGTCAAGATCACAAAGCCCATGCAAGAGCTAAACAAATTTTGGAAGGAACATGGGTTCATCATGCAATTGGAGTGAAATCACATTCAAATCACTGTATTAACTTCAATTAATCATGATTTAATTATTAAAAACGTTTTGAGAAAGAACCCATGGCTAGATTGGAAGATTAGAAACTTGATCATGAGATTTCTTTGAAAAACATTGAGAATGGCTCTCTAGATGAAAAGATAACTAGAGATGAAGATCACCATACCTTAATCTTCATGAAGACCTATAAACCTTGATGAAGAACCCATGAGAATCCAATCTACAATCTGTTCTTGAGCTTCAAACACCATGGAGGTTCTAGAGAGAATATTTTGGAGGGGAAAGGCTTTAAAAATGTGAGAGGGTTTATGAATGAGTTGATCACATTTTAGAAGACTTATATACACCAAAAATTAATTAAATAAACCCTTAATAATCCATTTAGGACGTGGGGTGAATTTCCCATTCACCCCTTTAAGTGGCAGCACGCAGGCAGTCAAACCTGCAGGCACCCGCGATGAGGGTCTCGACAGGGCGTCATGGGCATGACGGGGCGTCATGCCCTCCGTCGCCCATGACTTAGCCAAATTCTTGGCTCAATACCTGCCCAAGGCAATCCCCCTTCGACGATACCTGCTTGACGGTCCGTTGGTGGCCCAACGATCCGTCATTGGGTCCGTCAAGGGACACTGCCCAGGCAGTGTCTAGGCAGCTTTGGGGTCCTTCTTTTGGGGCCTCTTGTGGGACCCTTTAGAAGTCGTACCCGGATGTTTCCAACGCGATTACAAACCTTAGCATGTTATAGACCTTCCACATAAGTTTCATCCAAAACAAACACCTACAAGACGTCCAAACAGCCTTGACCCCTACATGACATATGATGAACGTTTTAGGGGCTATCTTTCGAACGCCTTGGACGTTCTTGGGCGTTTGACCTTCAAACTTCACGAAACTTCATATAATAATATTAAACATCATTTAAAACCATTTCAAGACTTATTAGACTCATTTCATACAATTTAAGCATGCATACACACATGAGGCACATAAGCGACTATTCGTCGAACGTCTTGGACGTCCCTTGACGTTCGACTTCCAAATCGCTTCAAACTTTGTACACTGCCTCTATACCACATAATAAGGAATTTTAGGACCTTATAACATTAGGACGAACATGTAAGGCTCTAGACACCTTATCTCATTTTCGAGGTCTTACAAGGTTTACATAGACCTCTCACATACACATAATATAGTCTTATAGAGTATACATAGACCCTTCTTCTAAGAATATTATATAGTCTTCTACTTTTATAGTCTTCTACTTTTATTGCATATATACATATATAAGATATCACATAGTCTTAAACCTAGATGTCTCATCTCATAACCATCTAAACAAGATTATGACAATTGGGCATAACCCATACATGAATACAATAAAAGCCACATATAGGCTATACAATCTAAATGCAATTTACCTTTAAAAGTCTTATGCATATTCAAGAACCAATACAAATCAGTAAGACATATTCATTTATTCAATATCATGTACATCACAAGACCAACAATACTAAGTCTAGTCAAGTCAACATACATATCAACATAATAGAACACATAATCAAGTTAACCCTATCATCAAGTCATAACATCAACTAGCATGTATGAGAGTGCATAACATCATAGCCAAATCAAGACCATTAATCATGACCCTTAATAAGTCCACTAGTACAATGACTAAGCAAAGCCCCCTAACACTCGATAAGAAAACCTAACAAGAACCATGAACTATGTCCAACTTCATATACAATATCATTAAGAGTACATGTCATTACACTTTAGCAATAGAGACCAAACACATGTTCATAAGTGAAACCAATCATCATATATTATCATCAACGTGTAAGATCATCATATACATATCATTTACATTTATAAGCATATACATTAATAAGAACATCCTTCTAAGACTTCCCTCAAGGCTAACTAGTGCAATGTTTAGGTAGAGTCCCATACCCCTATCTAGACTAAGCTAAACCCCTTAGGTTATCCTAGTTAGAGTTCATTCCTTTAGTTCATTTTACCTTTTGGGAATATCTTGCCATACCCGACATAGACCACATGAGCTAATGTGGAATCCGGTGTCATGGAACCCTACATCGAAGGAAGGCGTACTACTTGCCAAGGTAGTACCATAACAGGAACATAAATTCTAGGTGGATCCACTAGCTAGTATCCTATGGGGGAAACATAGTTCAAGAACTAGCACGGGACACTCCTCACTCTAGTTCACTAGGTGCTAAGCTAGAGTCCCTTTTGAAATGTCTTTAATGCCTTTATTAATCATCATAGATTAATATAGGTCATAGGGTCCATCCCTTATATAATCATCATCATCATGTCTCAACAAGAATTGCATGAGTATTGTCCTTTTATTATAATTCATACATGTGTGGTTAGCACATTTACATAGTCTCATCATAATAAGGCACATTGGTAAGTTATCACCATCCTTATAACATTTACATCTTAGCCAAAAACTCACAATCCATAGTTCAAGACATTTAATTCACCATCATAACAACCCTATCAATATAAATATAAGGTATACTTCAATATAACATCATCACTTAATCACAAGTAACCGTAATTGAAGTAAAGAACAAAGATCCCAAGACTTACTCAATCTCCTTCACAATGCCATCATCAAGGTCTTACCATCAACCATCCAATTCAACACAAAAATTGTATAATATCATCACACAATAATAACCAACATAATAATGAAGTCAATTGATTCACTACACAACAATTTATCACTAGTTCATAGCCTATAATTAGAGACTTATATCAAGTTCATAATCTACTTCACAACCTAGGTCAATTACTCAGAACTAGCATAATTGGATTACAATATATCACAATCCACTCATAAATAAGCATGATAAAAACATAGATAGTAATTCACACACTAACCAAATCAATGTATTAATACTATACAATTTAATTCAAGATCACAACCTAGGGTAAAGGAGAAAAGGTCATCTTCGAGAAACTAGGTCAATTCATCAAGAATTAGTATAATATAACCATATACATGTTAATCTACTTATAATAACGAAAAGGATTCATAAACAAAGCAATTCACAAGATCAATTTCGTATTGGAAGTAAACCCACTTGAATTTCATACTTTTGAAATCAATTTGAAGGAGCCCTTTGGGTAAAGACATCCCAAAGGTGAAAGGAATACTATTCCTTACTAGTTTATGAATTTTGATGGATAAACTTGATCCTTAGCATTCCTAGAATCCTCTTTTTGCTTTGTCTTTAATGGGGTTTCTTTAGGATAGAGAAAGAAGAGATAAGGAAGAGCAATTTTGGTTTACGAAATTATGAGGGTTAGGTTAGTTTAATTAGGTTAGGGTCGTTATTTAGGTCATTAACTAACTTAATTAGATCTCCCTTAGACCCTAAATAATTAACTAACCACCTAATTAATTAATTTAGCAAGTCTTATAACGTGCAACAAAAATAGTGTCTTTGACAGACGAGACCACGACCACGCCCCGTTTGTCAATTGACGGCCAAGGGACCAACCATTCTGTTGGTCCGTCGTTTTGGTCAGAGATTTTTCAAAATGGCTTCCCACAAATTTGTCTAAGTGACCATCAATGGTAGCCATCGATGCCCCGTCGATAGGACCACGAACCGTCGCCTGTAATCCATCGTTGGACACTGCCTTTTGGCAGCTTTTAGCCACATTTGACAGGGTCCTCCTCAACTGCCCTAGGTTGGTCCTTGGGATGTCGTACCCAGACGTTTTGACTATAAACTAGCTCTAATACGTGTTAGACACCTTACCACAAAATTTTATCATTTTCCAGCTCTGAAAACTTAGTCAAATAGGCTTAGTCACACTAGCACTTCATTGCACTACTTTCCGGACGTCATGGACGTTCTTTGACGTTTTGATTCTAAAACTTCCTAAATGACTGAAATACATTATAATTTACTTAGAAACAGTGTTACAACTCTTAGAATCTCTTGTTAGGCTCTATATTAGTCTTTAGACTTCCGGAGTATTACACATTAGACCCAAGGAACATTGGAGGGTTCATCCTAGTGAAAATTTTCAAACGTGAAGCCATGGTACTGGTATTTTAATTCATACGAGGTGAAACTTCCTGATTTCCTTGGGTCGTCATAGCATGGGCTTGAGTAGTTATGGCTTAAGCTTGATTAGCCATTACTTGAGAGTTAAGTTTAGGAAAGCCGCCCTTATCTCTCCATTCGACATGACCGGAGGATTTACCGGAGCTTTACCACCTAGAGGAACTTGCTCTTGAGGTGGAGCTTGGTTGTCTTGGGGTGGAACTCCCACATTTCAAATTTCCTCTTCAACCTTTCTTGCGACTTCCCTTCTAGTAGTCATAGCCTATATCCACAAGAAAAGGATTATAAGAAAAGGGCACATAGAGTTAAGACTCTTGAGGCACAACTTAAGAATACAAAAAGAAGTGAGAATTTCCTAAGCATCGCATAGGAACTCATTCATAAGAGTGGAGCGTTTCACAATTATGAACAAGACTCTACGTAGACGTGATTTTGTGAGACCTTATTCCTAATATTATTCAACTTCACGCTTTGATACCAAGTTTTTCATGATTAAAGAGCGGCCCCTAGTCGTAATCGACGTCTTCGTCCTTGAAGAGGCCTTATAAAAGACCTTAGCATTCATCATTGCATCATAGATAGAATAAAAATGGAAAATTTAAAACTTTTTTATTTGAAGTTCATAACCAACATAATAATGAAGTCAATTGATTCACTACACAACAATTTATCACTAGTTCATAGCCTATAATTAGAGACTTATATCAAGTTCATAATCTACTTCACAACCTAGGTCAATTACTCAGAACTAGCATAATTGGATTACAATATATCACAATCCACTCATAAATAAGCATGATAAAAACATAGATAGTAATTCACACACTAACCAAATCAATGTATTAATACTATACAATTTAATTCAAGATCACAACCTAGGGTAAAGGAGAAAAGGTCATCTTCGAGAAACTAGGTCAATTCATCAAGAATTAGTATAATATAACCATAATACATGTTAATCTACTTATAATAACGAAAAGGATTCATAAACAAAGCAATTCACAAGATCAATTTCGTATTGGAAGTAAACCCACTTGAATTTCATACTTTTGAAATCAATTTGAAGGAGCCCTTTGGGTAAAGACATCCCAAAGGTGAAAGGAATACTATTCCTTACTAGTTTGTGAATTTTGATGGATAAACTTGATCCTTAGCATTCCTAGAATCCTCTTTTTGCTTTGTCTTTAATGGGGTTTCTTTAGGACAGAGAAAGAAGAGATAAGGAAGAGCAATTTTGGTTTACGAAATTATGAGGGTTAGGTTTGTTTAATTAGGTTAGGGTCGTTATTTAGGTCATTAACTAACTTAATTAGATCTCCCTTAGACCCTAAATAATTAACTAACCACCTAATTAATTAATTTAGCAAGTCTTATAACGTGCAACAAAAATAGTGTCTTTGACAGACGAGACCACGACCACGCCCCGTTTGTCAATTGACGGCCAAGGGACCAACCATTCTGTTGGTCCGTCGTTTTGGTCAGAGATTTTTCAAAATGGCTTCCCACAAATTTGTCTAAGTGACCATCAATGGTAGCCATCGATGCCCCGTCGATAGGACCACGAGCCGTCGCCTGTAATCCATCGTTGGACACTGCCTTTTGGCAGCTTTTAGCCACATTTGACAGGGTCCTCCTCAACTGCCCTAGGTTGGTCCATGGGATGTCGTACCCAGACGTTTTGACTATAAACTAGATCTAATACGTGTTAGACACCTTACCACAAAATTTTATCATTTTCCAGCTCTGAAAACTTAGTCAAATAGGCTTAGTCACACTAGCACTTCATTGCACTACTTTCCGAACGTCATGGACGTTCTTTGACGTTTTGATTCTAAAACTTCCTAAATGACTTAAATACATTATAATTTACTTAGAAACAGTGTTACAACTCTTAGAATCTCTTGTTAGGCTCTATATTAGTCTTTAGACTTCCAGAGTATTACACATTAGACCCAAGGAACATTGGAGGGTTCATCCTAGTTAAAATTTTCAAACGTGAAGCCATGGTACTGGTATTTTAATTCATACGAGGTGAAACTTCCTGATTTCCTTGGGTCGTCATAGCATGGGCTTGAGTAGTTATGGCTTAAGCTTGATTAGCCATTACTTGAGAGTTAAGTTTAGGAAAGCCGCCCTTATCTCTCCATTCGACATGACCGGAGGATTTACCGGAGCTTTACCACCTAGAGGAACTTGCTCTTGAGGTGGAGCTTGGTTGTCTTGGGGTGGAACTCCCACATTTCAAATTTCCTCTTCAACCTTTCTTGCGACTTCCCTTCTAGTAGTCATAGCCTATATCCACAAGAAAAGGATTATAAGAAAAGGGCACATAGAGTTAAGACTCTTGAGGCACAACTTAAGAATACAAAAAGAAGTGAGAATTTCCTAAGCATCGCATAGGCACTCATTCATAAGAGTGGAGCGTTTCACAATTATGAATAAGACTCTACGTAGACGTGATTTTGTGAGACCTTATTCCTAATATTATTCAACTTCACGCTTTGATACCAAGTTTTTCATGATCAAAGAGCGGCCCCTAGTCGTAATCGACGTCTTCGTCCTTTAAGAGGCCTTATAAAAGACCTTAGCATTCATCATTGCATCATAGATAGAATAAAAATGGAAAATTTAAAACTTTTTTATTTGAAGTTCAACTTCACTTTACATATTTGAAAATATACTAACTTGTCTCACATAGCCATATAAACATAAGAGTATGAGAATTGGGACTTTATATCAATAACAAGTCTTCTTGTACGAATTACAATATAGTCTTCCAATAAAGAAAATGAAGCTAGAAGTAAATTCAAGCATCTCCATCTTCGGACTTGAGGACTCACAGAATTGGGGATATCAATCCAAGTTTCTTTAAGAAAGGACTACTATCATTTCTATTGCCCGAACCTACACTTTATGTAGAAAATAGGAGAAATATGGGTTACTACAAATCACATGTACTATGTATAGAAACATATGCTATTAAAACATTTGAAAGAATGCACAAAGGGACATTTTGTTATAAACATGCTAAGTTCACTTTAAAAGCTTTTATGCACATTCCAAGAGTACAACTCCATATAACCACAACAATAAGACATATTCATATTCATGTTCAAGAGTAACATCATAATAAAACCATTGTCAACATCATATATTTAGAATTTCATCAATACATCACAAGACCTTACTTATAACCCCAATCCAAGTCCACTAGTGCAATGTTTATATGAAGCCTCATATATCTTCTTAACAAGTGTAGTCATACCATGCATAACAATTTAGACCAATCATCGTGTATATCAAGTGAAACCAACATCATCGATATTATATGAGACCAATATCATGCATTTCATTCGTAACATATATATATATATATATAAAGAACCCACCCTAGAATTCCCTCAAGGTCACTTGTGCAATGTATAGGTAAATTCGCATACCCTTACCTACACTAAGTAACACCTCTTTAGTAGTCCTAGTTAGTGTTCATCTTTTTACTTTCATTCATTCATTTCAAAATTTGGGAAACTTCTCCAAAATTGACATAGACCATGTGAGATAACATGGAATCTGGTGTCATCCCCTCAAAACCTCATGATAGATAGAAAACTTTTAAATTTTCCGCATTTTAACCTATGAATGTAATGATGTAAACAAAAAGGCTAGTCATAGTCCTGTACGAGAACGACGACGCCCATGACGTTTAGGGGGTGCTCCCCGAATGTGACAAACTTTGTATCACAGCATGAGGTTGAATATCTTTAGAGTTAATGTCTCCTTCAACCACGTCTATGTATATTCTAACTCATAATTGTGAAGCATGCCACACTTATGAATAGGAAACTATATGATTCTTAGGAAATTCTCACTTTCTTGGAAATGCAATGTCATGCCTCAAGAGTCTTGGACTCTATGTGCTCTTAGCATTTAATCCTTTTATTGTGATTATAGGCAATGAATACTCAAAGGAACGCGACACGAAGACTTGATGAAGATAATGCCAATACGAGAGTTCCTCCCCGTAGTGATCAAGTCCCTCCTCTTGAAGAAGATGCTAATGATGGCCAAACTCTGGTCAATTCTGCACCTATGACAGATGGTGACATAAGGTCTACCTGTCTCCAAATGGACCAAGCCATTACTACACAAGTAGAAGCCGTCACAACTCAAGCACAAGCCATGATAGTCCAAGCTAATCGGGAGGTGGTACCCCAAACAAACAAACATGTTGGCACCATGTCCTCCCGCTTGAGAGATTTCACTAGGATGAATTCCCCAACTTTCTATGGGTTAAAACTTGAGGAAGACCTCTAAGAATTCATTGATGAAATCTACAAGATTATTTATGCAATAGGGTTCACTACTAGTGAGAAAGCCGAGTTAGCTACTTGCCAACTAAAAGATGTGGCCCAAACATGGTACGTCCAATGGAGAGACAGTAGGCCTTTAAGAGATGGACCGGTGACATGGGAAATATTCAAGAAAGCATTTCTTGATCTATTCTTTCCTACAGAGAAGAGGGAAGAAAAAGTTGAGAACTCATCAACCTTCATCAATGAGGTATGAGTGTACTTGACTACTCTCTAAAATTCACTAAATTTTAAAAGTATGCTCCTTCTTTGGTTTCCGGCCCTAGGAATGAAATGAGACGCTTTGTGATGGGAGTGTCGGATGACTTTAAAGAAGATTGTCGTTCGAATATGCTATATGATAATATAAACATTTCTCGTCTCATGGTCAATTCTCAACAAGTGGAGGAGACAAGGGTTAAGAAAAAGAGTAGAGATGCAAAAAGTACTAAGTCTTTTGATGGTGGTTCTTCAATGGGTAGGCTTGTATCCAATACAATCCTAGGTTCAAGAAGATGTTTTTGAACCAAGTTCCCTAAGGCTCTTGATGTTAGGGTGTTGATACGCTCAAATTACACCTCCCTAAAGAAGTATAAGCGGTCGTATCAATTAAAGAACCCAACTATTAGGTTGGGGTCGATCCCACGTGGAAAATGGTTTAGATTTAACTTCAATGTACGATTACTTCTATTTAGTCAAGTCCTTTCCGAAAACAAGTAAGTAAAGGGGGGGTTTTGTGAAAAAAAAGTCTTGTAATATTTCTAAGTAAAACAAGAAACAGGAGGAAATCTTTGGCGTTTATCAAGTTGCGAGAGAAACTAGGGTGAAAGTGTTCCCCAAAGGTTCATAATGTCGTATTCATAGCTATAAAAATTCATCCATAGTGTTTTGAATGCAAAGTGATAAGTTAGGTATCTCTAAGTCCATGGTCCGGTATTTAGAGAATTTCACCCTGTATCTTGGTCCGGCTACGTGTGTCTAAGTTACTAACCCTTACCTTTACTTCATATTAAGTATCGTATTCGATGTATGGCTTAGTTATTACTTCGCAACAATAGAGACTAGCCTATTAGATAGTATCCCACTAAGTCTATGTTGATAATTTTTTTTCTATTAACTACCTCTTTGGTCGGACAAGTAGCAATAAGGCCAGTTTTAATGCGTGCACTCGTTAAAAAGACTTCTAAGCGAAAGAATTATCAATGCATGCAATAAACTATTTGAGAATTGTTTTTAAGCTAGGTTTACTTTTTTAATCACCCATGGTTACCAATACCCTAGTTGTGGATTTAGTTACCCATGCCTAGAAAACACAATTCATAGTATAAACAATAATTCATGAATTTACTTTGACAAATTAGTTGAAAATCCTGAAATTCAACTTGAAACAACAAGATTCACTTGAAAACCAAATACGGAAAGTTGAATTAAAGCCAAAGTTCCAAAAACCCAATCTCCAAAAACAAACAAAGAAAATAGTAATAGAATCCAACCCCAAAAATGAGGTTTCACATTCTATTTATAAAAAAGCATTGTCCTAAAATAAAAGGAATTCATATAAGGAAAGTTGTCCAAAAACGCATCTTCAATCGACGACCCCCACAGACGGACCGTCGATGAAATGACGGTCCGTCGACTTCCTCTGTAAGTCTAGACTTGACATCTTTTTTCATCCTTCACTTGACATCTTCTCGAATTCAATCGACGGACCAGCAGCACGGTTCGTTGATACATCTACAGTCCGTCGATGCCTTCCGTCGTTCCATACTTAGCTTTTCTTCAACTTTAGATTCCTGGACATTCTCTGATCTGTTCGACGATTTAACAGGATGTTCCGTCGATCGTCGATACTGATGCCGGAACTTTCAGTTGATGGTAACCATCTACGTTCCATCTATGGAACAACGGACCGTAGATGCCCTTCATTGGTCACCTTTGGACTCAATCTCAGCAGCCTTCTACGTTTTATTTTTGGACACATTTCCTGCAAAACAAAGATAAAACATATTAAAATTACTACAAAAAGGCTCTAGACACACACTAATCTTCAAGAAAATGCATTGAAAGTACCATGAAAACACGGTACATCAACACCCTTAACTTAAATTCGTTGTTTGTCCTCTAGCGACGCACTATGATTCAACACAACACTTTGTAAAAAAGTATCCTCTTTTAAGTTTCCGCAATCACATGACTATCAATCCCAACTTCTTATTTGCTTTAATACATGCTTCTACTCTTAGGGTTGATAAGCTTACTCATGTGGATCATACCATGACATAGACTCACCATGCACCGACACCTCTACTATGTGGCCTCTCGCCAAGGTACAAACTTTCCGATATTGCAGCTAGTGCCCTCACTTCAAAAAATATCCTCCTCTTTCACACAGTTATTTTGACTCTGGGTATAAGGATCATTATTCAACACTCACACTCAAAAACAATTCACACCTAGGTCGTACTTGTCGCCATAGGCTTGCCCTTATTTTCACTGCTTAAGTTCACCATATTAGACTCTTAGGATCACGATAGGACTTTCCTGGCTTGTAACGTAGGCTCAGGGTCAAGTATGATACATATGGGTACATTTTAGTGACTTTTTTTCCTCCTTGACATTACGGTTAATCATCCTACCTCTTTCATTATCTATTATGCCCTATTGTTTATTTTCTTGTCATCTTTGCCTTGCTTTCTCCTTTGTTCTTTGTGGAAGTGACTCTTACTTCTTTTTGTTCAACACCATTTTTCTTTTTCTTTTTCTCTTTTATTTTCCAATCTCTTTCTTCTTTCAATTGATAATTTTGACTCAATCACTTCTATTGATCAATTTTTTACTTTCTTTTCCACATTACTCTTTTCGTACCCCCTTTTCGGGTCATCACCCATAATATCCACCCTCAACATATGGCTTTGCCATGAGTCGAGGTACACATTACCCAAGGTTGGGTCAGGTCCAAGACGAGTTAAGTTTCTGCATTATCCACCCTCAACTTATGCTTTTGGCCTAAGTTAAGGTGCACATGTCCAATGAGGGACCAGGGCCAACATATTATACCAAGGGAATGTGAGTTGGTGAAGAAAAGAAAGGTCTATTATAGGCTCAACATATTCGGATCAAAAAGGGATAATAATTTCATTTGGTTCATTTTACTTTAGGCTAGATGTTTTGCAAATTTGAACAAGGGACTATGATCATTTCCTAGTTGTCTAACACAGATTCCTTTTTGCAGGACTAACTGGGCAAGTTCTAGGTAGGTACCAACAGTGAAACAATCAAATTTGCTCACATTCTCTTGACACCTCGTTACCCTATTAGATTGTCGGACACCTAGTTTGAGTGTTAGATTGAGGGTCATGCAATGGGTGCATCTCTATGTCATGATTATAGCCAACACATTCAACTTATTTATACCTATTCATGCAACATTTTCTTTGAACGAGACATCATTCATGTTTAGTCATCATGCTTCATATTTCACTTTCATACTTTGTACAAGTTACGACATGCTGGTTCAACAATAAAGTAATCAGTCTCTTGGGGAAAAAGAACACGGGCAAAGAATTCCCTAAGTGAGGATCGTGAGTTGGGCTACTCAGACTTCACCCTAACACTCACTTTCCATTTACCCCACCCCACAAAAAAAATGCAATTGTCCCCAATGCATAAGAAACATAAAGACCGATTGGTAGGTGAAGAAAACTTGAGGTGCAAAGCTGTGATGATCAACAAGCAG
This sequence comes from Solanum sitiens, assembly GCA_016801875.1. Taxonomy (NCBI): domain Eukaryota; kingdom Viridiplantae; phylum Streptophyta; class Magnoliopsida; order Solanales; family Solanaceae; genus Solanum; species Solanum sitiens. The sequence continues at coordinate 407,867 of JABWTJ010000575.1, read as the reverse complement.
GCGGGTCCGGTTTCTCGAAACCCGCAGCCTCAGTATTAGGGTCACCCTAAGTGGTGCCCACAAAAATCTCCACACCCTCAGTGGTGATCCTCTCAACTTCCTCAAGTATGGAACTAGATGCCCCAGCAACCAACTCTATAGCCCTCATCTGACGGGTCTCCTCATCAATCAAAAAGGCTCTCCTCGCAGCCTTAAGATCCGTCCGCTCCTTCTTCCTTACACGGGTATCTTCTCCCTCTATCGTGCGGCTGGAACGGTTCCTCTTGGCATGCTCACATGGCTCAGGAGGCAATGCGGTGGAGGCAGTGAATAGTGTTGCAAACACTGTTTCCTCTGCAAGCTTGACTTGTGCAGTCTAAGGCTCGGGTCCCCTCATCTATAGTATACTATCAACATCTGCTCGCAGACTCGCCACAGCCTCCTGAAGAGTAGTAAAACCAATGGTGGGGGCTGGGCGTGCAAGAACTCGCAACTCAAATGCATTGAGGCGTTGGTGAACCGCCTAAATCTTTCGATCCGTCTGCTGAGCCACCCTCTTCTCAATCCGGTCCTCAGCCTCGGCAATTGAATTCTGCATCCAAGGATGGATATGATGCAGCAAGGTGGCCATCTGGGCCTCTAACTTCTGATCCTAGCTATCGAGACCAGTGCTGGTGAAGGTGGAGTAGACCGGGAGGAACTGGGTGCTCTACTAATGTGAGGGACCGACTCCGGTGGGGTGGTATCAGTGGGCTCTGAATTAGCAGGATCAGATCCTTGAGCTAACTCTATCGTATCCGCCAACTTCTCACTCAGCGGCTGCAACTCAACCCTAGGCCCTCTCCTCGGTGCCACCACATTGGCCTCATCCCTAATGAGACCTATATCAAGAGTCACGGTTGCATTACGGAGGGCATCACAGTTCCAAATAGGCACTCCAGTATTCTTGCATAGCTAAAAAATCATACACGCGAACAGGTAAGTAGTAGAGGTCTTAAAAGCTCTCTCATGTATCACAGAGATCAACATCTTCGTGAAGTCGATCTCGAACATGGCCACCGATGTTGCTACCATTACCGCTTTATCCCATGTAAGAATGTCATCTGATGTAGTGGGGGATAGGCGGTGGCGGATTAACAGCCAGAAGAACTTGGTTGTGAAGGTGAGGTTGACCCTTTTGATAAGGCCTCTAGGGACTAACACCGAGTCTGCTCCCTCACCGTCAACCGACAACTGCTGTGCAAGACACCTCTTGGTGGAATCTCTCTACTCTCTTGTCCTCTGAAACTATCCACTCTTGACCAAAACCCACCTATAATCAAATTGCGGAGTAAGGGGAGTCCACGCAGTACCAGTGGGTACACCGTACAGGAAGCGGCGAATGGAAGTAGGACAAATGTCCACCCGATATCCTCGGACTAGAATCTCTATGAGTGGGTCTTGTTTGGTAGGTCTCGCCTGCTTGTCCAAAGAACCTCTGAGAGTCTCCACATATAAGGCATAGAACTCTCGAAAAATCTCCTCACTATACGACCACACACTTCTAGCCATCCATTCGATTCTGTGGTGGTTAAACAAGCTATGCACATTAGGGACAGTGAAGGCTCCCTGTGAGGACTCTCCGCTCTACTGTCACCAACCGAGTCATCACCCCATTTTCATTCAGTAGTTTTGCATCCCTTTAAACCTAATATTGACCTTCTATGCACCACCGGTTTGGCTCATTATGAACCGGTGCAGGGATATCATCCTGGGGTGCCAGAGCAGACTCCAAACTATAGGCCTCATCAGACGAGGTATGGTGGGCCGGCACCTCTAGGTGAGTGGCTCCAAGTGATCCGAAACCAGAGGAAGTGGCCTTATTCGACCCTATAGAGTGGGCCGACTCTGAACCTGAAGCCGCTTCGAAGCCAGACGCTCCATCAGAACCCGAGGCAGACCCAGACGATATGCCGGTCAGTGTGCGCTCCTCATTAGACTGGGAGGCAGTGACTACCCGGACGGCACCTTCTTAGGGGTGCCTTGAGTGGCTCTTGCAGCTGGTGTAGGGGTATGGGTGCCTGGGGGTACGTATTCGAGATCCCGCTCATCGTCGGAAGTGACAATCATTCAACGGGATGGTGCCACGGACTTGGACCTACCCCTAGAATAGACGATATCCAATTTGGGGATCATATGTACCTGGAAAGCAGTTTGTTACTCTCATTGCAATCATCCTACACAAGATAAACAATCAAAACAGAACCCTAAAACATAAATCACAGTCTAGTGCAGAACTACAGTACTGGTTGCCGGGCACTATCGACGGCCTGTCGATGAATCGACGGTACGTCGATTGTGTTTGTAGTTGGAAACTTATAGAATATTTTAGATTCTTCATTCGACAGGCCTCTCAGGTTGACACGACGGACGTGTAGAATGACTTGTCGATCAATCGACAAACCATAGTCCACTTCTGTCGTCTGACACTTAGAATCATTTTTAAACTCGCACAAATCAGGGTCTTAGCTGGAAACGACGGACGTGCAAAACGGTCCATCAATCAATCGACGGACCGTAGTCCATTTCCTTCTTCTCAAAGTTCATCATATTTAAAGTTGATCAACCGATACTCCCCATCGACGGCCCATCGATCAACTGATGGTCCGTAGACGGATTCTTGTGCTATTGGTCAGAGAGAGATTTCAGACCTTGTATTTAAAAGCACATCTTGAAAAATATTAGACCTTCATAAGTTCACCCAACACATAACAACAAGCACAAGACTAATTCGTCCTTCTTATGTTTTCGATTTTGCAAGTTTCAATATTGGATTCTAAGATGCTGTCAAACCCTAAGTCGAAAAGTCAACAATCATATTTTAAGCAGATTACACCCCAACCCATTCACATTCTATCATTCTAAGGGACATAGTACCCATAATTTAACAATCATTAACATGCAATTTTTTTCCATAAGTCAAGACCCACATACTAATTTTTCATTTCCAACATCAAATGAATGAGAATTCACTGACCAAAAGGAATAGAAATACCTGAAAATCGTAGTAGTGACTGGGTGAGTGATATTTTCAACAACCTATGTGCCCGCCTCTGAAAACCAACCGGAGAAAGCAAGAGAAAGAAGTAGAATCTTGAAAGGAGAGGGTTTTGGGAGTTTGGGGATTTTGGGAGTTCACGAGATTTTGGTGAAAATGGAATGGGGCGTTATGGTGATATGATGGGAAAGGAAGGAAATAAGAGGAGGGAAACGGTTGGGAAAAAATTTGAAAAGGTTTTGGAGGTTAATGAATAAATTTATTTTTAATATTACCGGCCGGGTCGGCTCGGGTCACTGGTTCTTTGGACTGACAATACCTCATCGATGGTCCGTAAGTTAGTCGACGGACCATCGATTGGACAGTCGATTGCACAAAATTTTAGACAAAAGTACCTGACATACCTGGGATCTACGGACACCATCGACGGTCCGTCGATGGAACGACGACCTGCCGATGGGGTTCGTAGATCTGTGCACCAGACCATTTTCTGTAAAATTCCTTGTTTTGGTCCCTGCATATTGAACACCCATTAAGCTATTCTTTTTGTGTTTTTCTGCACACTTTTCAAACACGGACCCTAAATTAATCTCTACCCAACAATAAAAAACTAATGCATGAAAAACAAAATGAAACAAGAGAATGCAACTATTCCTCCCATGAGACAAAAACGTATTGTTGCCTAGAGGATACACCTTGAGTTGCCTCTCAAGAAGCGCTTGATTTAACGTCGCAGGACGACGCACAATCCTTGATTACTCAAACTTCATCAAGGTGATATGCTTCAACCACTTCATGGACACACTCTGCATGCCCTAGGTAGATCTTGATTCTTTGCCCGTTTACCGTGAACTTTGCACCCTCCTTGTTCTCTAATTCAACCACTCCATGTGGGAACACATTAGTAATAAGGAATGGTGCCATACACTTGGACTTGAGTTTGCCCGGAAACAAGCATACCCTAGAGTTGAATAGAAGCACCAAGTCCCAACCGCAAATTCTCGCTTTTCAATATTTTTGTCATGGTACTTCTTCATCTTCTCTTTGTAGATGGCTGAACTTTCATATGCTTTTAGGCGAAATTCATCAAGCTCATTCAACCCATTAAGCCTCTGTTCCACTTATTCATTCCAATCCATCTTACGTTTCTTTATTGTCCACATGGCTTTGTGCTCTAACTCAACTGGCAAGTGACAAGACTTTCCATATACACGTTGGTATGGAGACATACCTATGGGGGTCTTGTATGAAGTGCGGTAGGCCCAAAGAGCATCATCAAGCCTCCTTGACCAATCCATTCTGTTAGCATTCACAGTTTTCGACAAGATCTGCTTGATTTCTCTATTGAACACCTCAACTTGCCCACTAGTCTTTGGATGGTAGGGACTGGCCATATTGTCGCGAACCCTATATTTCTCCAATAGCCCTTTGAACAACTTATTGAAAAAGTGAGATCCCCCATCACTAACAGTGGCCCTAGGTGTGCTAAATTTGGAGAAGATGTTGTTTTCCAAGAATGCGGTGACACTCTTCCCTTCATTCTTAGAAAGCTCTATGGCTTCCTCCCATTTTGACACGTAATCCACCTCAACAAGTATATATTTCATCCTATGAGAACTCACAAATGGCCCCATAAAATCAATGCCCCATAAATCAAATAACTCATTCACTAGAATGGTATTTAAAGGAAGCTCTTGCCTATTCGAAATTCCTCCACCGTTTTGACACCTATCACAAGACTTGGCGAACTCATGAGAATATCTGTGAATGGTTGACCCATAGTACCCACACTGCAAAATCTTGTGGGTAGTCCGGATACCACTATGATGCCCACCCATAGGCGAGGAGTGGCATGCCTCCAAAACACTTAACATCTCAACTTCCGGCACACAACGGAGAATAAGCCCATCAGCACAACTCCTGTATAAGTAAGGTTCATCCCAAAAGAAATTTTTCACATCATGCATTAACTTCTTCCTCTAATGAAAGGACAAGTTCGATGGGACTATATCACTGGCCAGACAATTCGCAAAATTGGCGAACCATGGAATCAAGTCATGAGAAGCGGCCAATACATGCTCATATAGGAAGGTATCATCAACTTCAGACTCTCACCCAACTCTCTCATAGCTTCCTCCTCCAATCTGGACAAGTGATCGTTACCTTGATTTTCAGTCCCTTTTCTATCTTTTACCTTGAAATCAAAATATTGCAATAGTTGTACCCATATGATCAACCTTGGTTTTGCACACTTATTTGCCATGAAATACCTCAATGCGGAGTGATCGCTATGCACTATGACTCTCGTGCCAAACAAATAGGAGAAATTTCTTTCGAAAGCATATACCACCACAAGAAGCTCTTGTTCGGTGAAAGATTTTATCCCTTATTAGTCCCAGTACCACACCAAGAGCAACCCCACTAGCATGACACATCTCCTCAAATGGTTTGCTCCAATCTGGGGAAATAATTATGGGTAAAGACACTAACTTCTCCTTCAACTCTCCAAACTCCTTCAGACAAGATTCATCAAAATAGAATTTACATTACTTCTCAAGTAACTTGCACAGAGGATGTGCAATTTTTGAGAAATCCTTAATAAACCTCCGGTAGAAGCCCGCATGACACAGAAAACTTCTCACACCTTTTACAGAGATGGGTGGAGTAAGTCTCTCTATAACCTACACTTTTGCTCGATCAACCTCTATCCCCTTCTCTTAGATGCGATAACCCAATACTATACCTTCTTTCACCATAAAGTGACATTTTTCCCAATTTAGCAAAAGATTTCAATCTTTACATCTTCTGAGAACCTCGGCCAAGTTACTCAAACACCGATCAAAGGAGTCACCAACAACTGAAAAGTCATCCATAAATACCTCAATAGTGTCCTCCACCATATCGGAGAATATCGACATCATACATCTCTAGAAAGTGGCCGGTGCATTACACAACCCAAAAGGCATCCTCTTGAATGCGAACATCCCATAAGGGCAAGTAAAGGTGGTCTTCTGTTGATCCTCCGGTGCAATAGAGATTTTATTGTAACCCGAGTAGCCATCAAGAAAATAGTACCATCCATTTCCTGCGAGTCTATCTAACATCTGTTCCATGAAGGGCATAGGGAAATGTTTTTTCTCAATCTGTGCATTCAGTTTACGTTAGTCCATCCAAACTCTACATCCAGTCACCGTCCTCATTGGAACAACTTTGTTCCTCTCATTTGTCACATCCCACAAGTACACCCTAGAAGTTAGGGTGCAATCTTGGATTCCGATCGGCGTAATCGACCTCTCAGAGGTCTCACACAAGCCTATCGTATCGTTCATCGCATAATAACATACTAAAAATGCGTAGAATTAAAAACTTTCTTTTTATAAACAATATATAAGCGGAAGACTTTCATTTAAAACATTAAACCTTTACAACCCTTGAACCATCTAAACTTAGAGTATACAAGACTTGGGACTAATCCCATACAAGACATAAACATTAAGACTTAAACATAAAGACATAACAGATTGTGTGGATATTGTTCTCGAATCCATGAGGACTCACCAATACTTCATCTTCAACTCTTAGAAACCTATACGTCATCTATGGTACATCAAGACATCCAATTCCCTACAATTAGTCAAAAAGGTAAAGAAGGGGTTAGCACATTAGATGTACTAAGTATGGAAGCCATGCATAAACCATGAAAAAGGGAAATTTAGTTAATAACATGCTTTTCATGAATTTCGGTTTAAACATCATAATATAATCATAAGAACAACATTATCACATTAGAAATACATAAGAAAATCATTTAAGCAATTATCACAATTTAAGAAATATTACAGTGACTACTTCACTGTTATATTGAAGTCCCCTTCACGGTACATTGAAGTTCCCTAGGTTCACATTTAACATCCTTTGGCATGTCGTCTTCTCACTAAAGCTATCCTAAGATTCACTTAAGTCACATAAGGAGAAACCGCCCATAAACCCTCTGTAGATGTGCTTAAACTATCCTTAAGATTATTCATAATGAGACACATACACACCTACAATACATCAACATACAAAATATAAGATCCTCCTACCAAAGGTGATTCCAAGGTTCACTTGAGTGAGTGTGGAGCGACCGCCCACACAATCCCTATCACCCCCCCCCCCAAAAGATCCTATAGACTACCTAGGGTATAATCATTCTTACTTAACACAATAGTATATATCAAACACGACATTCTCCTTTCAAAGGTTATCCAAAGACCTACTCAAGTAACTCAAGAACATAGCGCCCATGATTGACTTCTTCAAGATTACCTAAATAGTCCTTAAGACTTACCTAAGTTAGGATCATGTCCACATAATCAAATCATATTCACTAACTAGAATCTTTATTATGTCTCATATAAATAAGAGATGAAGTGACCATTCCCTTGCCTCCTTCACACCTTAACTAGACAACCCTTAATTACTCTAGAAAGGAACTTGTACAATTAACATGCTTTTCTATCTTAAGTCATTACATTCCTTAATTCATTTAAGAGACATTCATCACATAAGGACATACACAAAATGGTCTTAAAGAAGACCTAGGGACTCTCACTAACATCTTCAAAGCCTATTGTGCAATGTCTAAGTAGCGTCCCATACCACCACCTAGACTTCATAGAACTTCTCTAATGCTAATGGGTATCCCATATGATGAGAATAGTCAATAATCGACATAAACCATGGTAGCAAAGCATGGAATCTGGAGTTCTATCCTACTCCGATGAGGTGTTCTACTTACCAATGGTAGAACTTGGACATCCCATGTAGGCACATGGTTAAGGAATATGAAGGGCATACTTTGTATTCTAGTCTCATACTTACCTAGAACTACTTTCCCTTACCATATTCACTCGGTCCTAGCCTTCGTTCTCATAGATCAATTTACATTAAGGTTCATATAAAGGGGTCCCATATCGAGTTCATGACCCAATTACATTTACCCTACCAAAGCAAGGTCCACTAGGGCATATCTTACTATGGAGACAAGAAGCTCATCGCGACTTTCCTAAGGTATGATATGATGCCGTTCCAGCCAATCAACCTTAAGTCATCACTCATTACATGAAGGATACCATTACGGCTAACTACTTCACGATTCATAACCTTACCACTTGGTTCAAGGTTCTAGATAAATGACCTTCTTATCATTAAAGGTCTCACCTATAATCATTTATTCAAGTCTAAGACCCTTTAGGTTCCTAATTCAAGACATCACATTTTCACATAAGCATCAAGTAAGGGACACAAGTCTACCTAAACAAGACACAACGTAGTTTCATTTTATTCATATAGCCTATCTTTCTTTAGACTCTTAGGAATGACCATTAACATTATTTAGTCAACCTATTCATTACCTTAACATCATCAACTTAACCATTTTAGACACATGTAGTCAATTTAGGAACAACCATGTATCGACTCTAAGACTACTCATTTAACACATAGTCAAAGCATAACAAGATTACCTAAATAACATCAAGCGTCTAACACATACTTTCACATTACTTAACATATAAGTAGATATAATCATAATCCACATAATCATCTACACAAATTGACATATAACTTCAAGTAGTGCCGACAAGGCCATGATCATCAATATACTAAAAGTAACGCCGACAAGGCCACATCAATTCACATAACACCGCCACCATAAGTGGACCATACCAATCACATATAATCCAAAATAAAAATTACATTAACTATACACAATAATAAAAGAGTTAGGTCAGCATACCACCCACTTGATCTCATCACTTCAATCCAAAGCCAAACCATTCAATTCAATACCATAAGGCCCTTACCAATGGCCATGAACATCAATTCAAAACATAAATCATAATAATCAATGAATCTAAGTTAATTCGATTTAGAATTATCAATCTAAGACTAATTTGATATCAATTGAATACAATTCTTATATCATTAGAAAGCCCATAGGAAACTACAATAGAATCTACAAGCATCAAATTCATATCAATTCAATAAGCCTAATATCCAATAGATCTAAGAGCATTAATTACTCAATTAATCAAATTGAAACAGCCTATACATAATTCATACATAATCTATACATCATTCAAAAACCCATAGCAATCTACACATGGAATCATCAATCTCAAAACATAGTCAATTCACCCATATTTTAGTGAAAATTAGAGAATTGAGAAGATCATGGGTCCATGGAGAATTTCATTGGAAAATATCAATTTGACATTAATAACATCATATCTTAACATTTGAAAACCTTTCATGCAAGAACCAATGATTTAGAGTAGAAATTGGACTTTTCTTTCTTTTTGAAATCACTTTGAAAACATCTTCGAAATTGGCTCTAAGGTGATAGAAATCCTTAGATGAAGAACTCCCATACCTTATTTGAAGAACCCAATGCCAACTGATGAAGAAACTCCATTGAAGACCCATCTTCAAGCTTCATCTTCACCTTGAACTCTTATGGAGATTTTGGAAGAACTTTTGGAGGGAATATGTTTTGATCTAAGTGTTCAGGTTTAATAATGTGTTTATGACTTATACACACTTAAATTACCCTTATACACTAAAAACAACCGTCCATAGTCTTATAGGGGCTTGGGGTGAATTTACAAGTTCACCCTCAACTTAACAGTAAGCTGGCAGGAAAACAGGCTGCACCATTGACGAGACCATCGATGGTCCGTGGTCTCACCCACTCCCCGTCGTTTTGGTCTCATGGGTTGCACCTGCAACTCCCCAACCTACAGGACAAGTGGATCTATCGACAATACCCATCGACGAGCCATTTCCTAGTCGACAGGCCATCGTTTGGGTCGTCGATTGGACACTACCTGACAGTGTTGAACTCTAGGTTGGGTTCCTCCTCTAAGGCCCCTTGCGGGTCCTACATGGAGTCGTACCCAGACGTTTCCAACCCAAACATGTACGTATACGAGTTTAGAACCTACCACATAAGGTTCATCACAAACGAACACGTAAAACTCAACGAAACAAGCTTAGACACATAAGGTAATTTCTAGGAACAACTTTCAAACGTCATGGACGTTCTTAGCTACTGCCTCAACAAAACTTTATAGAATATTTTAGGACCTTAGACCATCATGACAAACATGTTATGCTCTAGCTTCACCTAATTCTTTTTCGAGGTCTTACATCATTGGCCACTACTGTCATTCCCCTTTATTGGGCACACACTGAACAGGGCATACCCATCTTCTATCTGCAATAGGATATATGACTCTGTCATCTAACCACTTAATAATATCCTTCTTCACTACCTCTTGCATTGGTGGATTCAACCGTCTCTGGTGCTTAATACTTGGCTTGTGATCGGGCATGAGTTGGATTTTGTGTGAACAAATACAGGGAGGGATCCCAATAATGTCTGCAATAGTCCAACCAATGGCTCGTTTGAACCTCTTAAAAACTTTCACCAAACACTCTACTTGTTGCACATTCAAATCCGATGCAATGGTTACCGGTAAAGTGTCATCTCTTCCCAAGAATACATACCTCAGATGAGGTGGAAGAGCCTTAAGCTCTAATTTTTAGGCCTCCTCAATAGATGGTTTCGCGGGTGGACACTCGCGATGCTTCATATCTAACTCTAATTTCTTCGGTTTGAACCGATATTCGCTTCTTTCAAGTGCCGCAACAAAAGACCCATACTCTTCAATGACATCACTCTCAATATTCATGATCACTGCCGCTAGTGACTCAACAACTAGGCTGTCACAACCCGAAACCATATCCTAGAAGATAGGGTGCAATCTCAGATTACGACCAGCGTCGTCGAACTCTCAGAGTTCTCAGACAAGCCTGATTCATATCATTCATTGCATATACATAGTGAAAAGTAGTGCGGAATTAAACCTTTTCACAAAAACATAATATAGTCTTTAAAAACCTCTTTCATATAAAAGTAATGAAAATTCTAAGTCTCAATCTCATTATCTTAAGACACAAGAGTACTTTAATACGAAAATAGAAATAACATAGTCTTATTACAATACTTCATAAAAGAAACATAAGATGACATATATGCCCTCGATACAAATGAGGACATACTTCAGTTCTTCTACTCGGACGATACTTCTAATCCCAAGTCTTCTTCTCCAAAAGCTCCTTACCTACCAAGGACTATAGATAGAAAATAAAGCATGGAATTAGTACAACCACATGTACTAAGTATGGCTATATGCATAAAATCATGAAAATAGACTTTATTGGAAATATGCATCTTTTCATTTAGAAATCATAGTTTAAATATAAGAACATCATTTAGCAATTAAGAAACACATAAGATAACAATTAACCAAAGATAACACTTAAAAGCTCACTTTACAGTGAAGTCCAAACCTTCCCTTATAACATCTCCTAGCATGTAATTCCCTCACTTAAAGTCATCCTAAGATTCACTTAAATCACACAAAGAGAGACCGCCCATACACCCTCTCTAGATGTGCCTAAACGACCCGTAAGATTACCTACAATGAGTCACATACATACTTAGAAAACAATCATAAACATCTATGTAAGATTCATCTACCAAAGGTCAATTCCAAGGTTCACTTGAGTAAGTGTGGAGCCACCGCCCATACAATCTCTATCACACACACACAAGAGATCCTATAGAATACCTCAAATAGAATCATTCTCACTAAACACACCAACACATAAATGATAAGACATTCTCCTTCCAAAGCCTATCAAAAGACCTACTTAAGTAAATCGAGAAGATAAAGTCCATAGTACAATGACCTCTCCAAGATTACCTAAATAGTCCTTAAAACTTCCTAAGGTTTAGATCATGTCAACAAGATTAACCAACTTACCTAACTAAAGTCATCCTCAAGACTTCCAAAAATAAGACATGAAGAGACCATCCTTTCATGTCCTCCTCACACTTTAGCTAAGGAATGCTTAAGTCACTTTAGATTAGGTACTCAACCATTTACATAGTTACTACATAGATCATTAGTTCATTAAGACTCATACATCACATAAGACACTCACATAAAGCATCACATAAGACACTCACATAATGGTCTTGGACAAGACCTAGGAACTCCACATAACACCTTCAAAGTCTATTGTGCAATGTCTAGATAGCGTCCCATACCACCACCTAAACCTCATAAACTTATCTAATGCTAAAAGGTATTCACATGATGAGAATAGGCAGTAATCGACATAGACCATGGTAGAAAAACATGGAATCCGAAGTTCTATCCTACTTCGATGAGGTTGTTTTACTTGCCAATGGTAGAACTTGGACACATCCCATGTAGGCACATGGTTAAGGAATATGAAGAGCTTAATAAGCATTCAGTCTGTTCTTTAACTGAATACACTTAACCCTACTCATACTCACTCGGTGCTAGCCTTTGTTCTCATAGATTAGTTCACATTAAGGTTCATATAAATAGGTCCCTATCTAGTTCATGACCCCCTTTACATTCACCCTACCAAAGCAAGTTCCAATAGGGCATATCTCACTTTAGCGACAAGAAGCTCATAGCGATTTTCCAAAGGTATGATATGATGCCGTTCCAGCCAACCATCCCTAAGTCCATCACTCATAACATCAAGGATACCATTACGGCTAACTACTTCACAGTTCATAACCTCGCCACTAAGTTCAAGGTTCCACATAACATTGACCTTCTTATCATTAAGGTCCCACTTATATTATTATTCAAGACTAAGAGTTATAACACCCTATATCAAGACATCACATATCCATAATCATGTATACATCAAGCAAGAGATACAAGTCAACTAAGACGAGACATCACATACTTCACTTTTAACCCATAATACAAGTCATTCTAGAAACACCTCTAAAATGACCTAACATATTCAAGTCATCCTATATATCATCATAACATCATTAATATACTCCACATAGACTCATAAAGTCAAATAGGAATAACCAAGACTTAACCCTAACACTACACTCGTAATGTCAAGTCAAAGTCTAACATAATCACTTAAGGCAACATAACTAGAAGAATACATACATGACTATATAACTTCACATGTAGATAGGTAATGACATACTCACATCATCAACTACACAAATAGCCACATAACTTCAAGTAATTGCCAATAAGGCCATGCTCATAATATTGCATAAAGTAACGCCGACAACGCCACATCAATTGCAAGTAAAACACATAACACCGCCACCATAAGTGGTCCATACCAATCACAATAGAATCGAAGTATAATTAATATCATATTAAGGAAAACGGGGCAGCATACCTTCATCCCCTTATCCACACCTCAATTCAATGCCAAATCAACCAATCCAACATCACAAGGCCCTTACCCATGGCCATGAACAATAATTCAAAGCAATAACCATAAAACTCAATGAATCTACATCAATTCAATCTAGGTTTAGTAATCTAAGATCAATTATATATCAATTGAATACAATTCTATATCATTAGAAATCCCATAAGAAACTAAAAAACAATTCATCAACATTAGCTTAATATCAAGTAAACCAATAAGTAGTCAAGACTAGGGTTCATCAATTCACATGGGTTCATAGGTAATTTATGTTGAAATCATCAATACAATATCAATTAGATCATAATTCAATGTTTAGAAATCATTTATGCAAGAACCCATGGTAGAATCCCGAAATTGGACAATTCACTTTAGAAAACTTTGTAAAACACTTTGATGATTGGGCTCCTTGATGAAATAAGTTTGAAGGATCAAAAGTCATACCTCAAGGATGATAATTCTTCACTTAGATGAAGAATTTCCACTCAATAACTCCTCACCAAGCTACCTCTTCAATGGAGTCTTCAATGGAGGTTTTGGGATATTTCTAAGAGACTTTGGGTTTTGATTTTTAGAAGAATGAATTATTCTAAGTGTTAAACACTTATATACTCATCTAAAATACCCATAAGACCCTTAATAAACCTCCTAAACTATTATTTGGAAGTGGGGTGAATTTACCAATTCACCCCTGACTTGGCAGAAAAATCTGCGCAGGAGACTAGCCTATGACGACTGGCTTGTGACGGGGCGTCACGGGTGCAACGGACCGTCATGGACCTCCGTTGCAAGCTCAAGTGGCTTGACAAGGGTTCCCCCTACACCCTTGGACAAGGCCCCCACGACGAATCCCTTGTGACGGGGTGTCACAGCCATGACTGGCCGTTGACAGCTCCATCGCCAAGGCTGCCTGGGACAGCCTGCCATCAGGTTTTGGGTCCTTTCCTCAAGGACCCTTTGATGGTCCTTGGGGATTATTTCCCGGACGTTTCCAACCCAAATACGATCATCTATAAGTTTAACACCTCTCACATGAATTTCATCCAAAACGAACACGTAAAACTCAACGAAACTCGCCTAGACGTAAAATGTCGACTCAAGGCACATCTTTCGAATGCCTTGGACGTTCTTAGTCGTTTAACCTCCAAACTTCACAAAACTCTAACCACTGCCTATACATGCTATAATAACTCTATTAAGAACCTTAGAACTCCATGAAACACATATAAACACATAAAACCACATAAGAGACATTTAGGTGACTTAGTCGTCAAACGTCTTAGTCGTCCCTTGACGTTTGACTTCCAACACCTCTAATATTTTAGCTACTGCCTGTATACCATATATTAAACATATTTAGGACCTTAGAACACTAAGACCAACATATTAGGCTCTAGAATACCTAAGCTATTTTCAAGGTCTTACAATCTCCCCCACTTGGACTACATTCGTCCTCGAATGACACTTACCACTCTCCGAACACTTCAAAGATTAGAGATTCAACTAGAAGCACATAACCAAACCATACAACACATTATCAAGAAGAAATCAACAATTTCACATAATCAAGAGATTCACAACACAACAAGAAACTAGAAGACAATTCTATAACTCGTTATGCTACAAAACTCACTTGCTTCAATCCAAATAGCAAGAACTCATTTTATATTAACATCATACTCATATACATCAGTTCTAACCACATAACAAGCATTTTAGACCAAAGAATCAAATAGCCATTTTTACATAAACTTTACAGTGAACAGTATAACAAGCAACAGTGATTTCAGCAAATTGTTTTCCAAAAATGCAATTTTTAGGCAATTCTTTATATAGACATGCTAATATGCAAGATAACATCATGTAAACACATCATACAACATGCTCAAAGCTTCATAAGAAGTAAATGAAATTCAATTTCAACCAAACTCCTAAACATCATGCACATGCAACAATTCAAGGAATTCTATCCCATCTACAAACCATACTCCCCCACTTAGAAGGAACTCATACTATAGAAAGAGAAACAAGAACCTACCAACATCATCATCACCATCACCCGACTTCTCAATTCTAGTACGGAGTGCATAGAAACGCCTCTTAGTTGGAGCATCTTCCTTTGGAACACTAGGCTCAACCTTCTTGCCCTCCTTCATAGAAGCAATGTTTGGACAATCTCTCACTTTGTGCCCATCCTTTCCACACACAAAGCAACTAACGGTACCCAATAAGCACTCACCATAGTGACTCTTACCACAATTTGCACAAGTAGGCTTGCCATCCTTAGAACCACCTCCTTTCTCAAACTTCTTCTTAGGAACGCTAGGTACATCTTGATTTTGAATTCTTTTCTTGAACCTAGGTTGCTCTTGATCACTAGCAACACCCCTTTTCAAACCTCTAGCCATTCTTCTAAGTTTAGACTCCTCAATAGATTGTGCATACACCATGAGTCTAGATAGGGTCATGTTATCATAAAGCGTAGCGGTACAACATTCTTCCTTCACCAAATTGGCTACTCCGGTACAAAAGCGACTCATTTCATCTCTTGGATTGGATACAAGAGACAGAGCATACCTAGACAATGTCGAGAATTTCAAATAGTACTACTCAACACTCATATTGCCTTGCTTGAGATTAATAAACTCCTCCACCTTGACTTCTCTTCTCTCTCGGAGAAAGTACTTGCCAAGAAAAGCTCCCTTAAACTCTTACCACTCAATAGGACCCGAATCTTCCGGCCTATTGTCCTTCCATTGAGTGTACCAAATTTGAGAAACATCTCTCAATTGGTATGAAGCCAACTCCGCCTTCTCCCTAGATGTAACCCCCATCGCACTCAAAACTTCGTACACACCATCAAGAAATTCTTGGGGATCCTCATTCACCTTGGAACCAAGAAAGATAAGAGGACTCATCCTCACAAAGTCTCTCAACCTAGAAGTCATAGTGCTCTCCATAACCCTAGGCACCATACTCAAATTGATTTGAGTAGTTACGACTTGAGCTAAAGCCCTCAAAGCCTCTCCAATCACCCTATTAGACAACTCCGGTACCTCATCACCTCCTCCTACATTAGGAACATGATCACCTTGGGGAGGCACTTCATCACCTTGACCATCTTGAGCACCTTGCTCAACTTGCTCAACTTGCTCAACTTGAGGAATCTCCTCATTCACCCTATCCTCTTTCAACCTTCTAGCGACCATCCTTCTAGTATTCATCTCCTAGCAAACACAAGGAAACTCATAAGAAGGATAATCATAACATTTACTCTAACACACGATATAGGAGTAGAAAAGAAGGGAAACTCTATCGTCCTATAGCTCTCGCCCATAGATGTGTCGCGATTCACACCGATGGTCAAGACTTTACTAGACGTGACTTGATGAGACTTTTTGATACCTAATACTACTTTCACCAAACCTGGCTCTGATACCAACTTTGTCACAACCCGAAACCATACCCTAGAAGATAGGGTGCAATCTCGGATTGCGACCGGCGTCGTCGAACTCTCAGAATTCTCAGAGAAGCCTCATTCATATCATTAATTGCATATACATAGTGAAAAATAGTGCAGAATTAAAACATTTCACAAAAACATAATATAGTCTTTAAAAACCTCTTTCATATAAAAGTAATGGAAATGCTAAGTCTCAATCTCATCATCATAAGACACAAGAGTACTTTAATACGAAAATAGAAATAACATAGTCTTATTACAATACTTCATAAAAGAAACATAAGATGACATATATGCCCTCGATACAAATGAGGACATACTTCAATTCTTCTACTCGGACGATTCTTCTAAGCCCAAGTCTTCTTCTCCAAAAGCTCCTTACCTACCAAGGACTATACATAGAAAATAAAACATGGAATTAGTACAACCCCATGTACTAAGTATGGCTATATGCATAAAATCATGAAGACGAACTTTATTGGAAATATGCATCTTTTCATTTAGAAATCATAGTTTAAACATAAGAACATCATTTAGCAATTAAGAAACACATAAGATAACAATTAACCAAAGATAACATTTAAAAGCTCACTTTACAGTGAGTTCACTTCACTGTACAGTGAAGTCCAAACCTTCCCTTTTAACATCTCCTAGCATGTAATTCCCTCACTTAAAGTCATCCTAAGATTCACTTAAGTCACACAAAGAGAGACCGCAAAGTCCAAACTTTCCCTTTTAACATCTCCTAGCATGTAATTCCCTCACTTAAAGTCATCCTAAGATTCACTTAAGTCACACAAAGAGAGACCGCCCATACACCCTCTCTAGATGTGCCTAAACGTCCCTTAATATTACCTACAATGAGTCACATACATACTTAGAAAACAATCATAAACATCTATGTAAGATTCATCTACCAAAGGTCAATTCCAAGGTTCACTTGAGTAAGTGTGGAGCGACCGCCCATACAATCTCTATCACACACACAAAAGAGATCCTATAGACTACCTCAAATAGAATCATTCTCACTAAACACACCAACACTTAACTGATAAGACATTTTCCTTCCAAAGCCTATCAAAAGACCTACTTAAGTAAATCGAGAAGATAAAGTCCATAGTACAATGACCTCTCCAAGATTACCTAAATAGTCCTTAAGACTTCCTAAGGTTTAGATCATGTCAACAAGATTAACCAACTTACCTAACTAGAGTCATACTCAAGACTTCCAAAGATAAGACATAAAGAGACCATCCTTTCATGTCCTCCTCACACTTTAGCTAAGGAATGCTTAAGTCACTTTAGATTACGTACTCAACCATTTACATAGTTACTACATAGATCATTAGTTCATTAGTTCATTAAGACTCATACATCACATAAGACACTCACATAAAGCATCACATAAGACACTCACATAATGGTCTTGGACAAGACCTAGGAACTCCACATAACACCTTCAAAGTCTATTGTGCAATGTCTAGATAGTGTCCCATACCCCCACCTAAACCTCATAAACTTATCTAATGCTAAAAGGTATTCCACATGATGAGAATAGGCAATAACCGACATAGACCATGGTACCAAGACATGGAATCCGAAGTTCTATCATACTTCGATGAGGTTGTTCTACTTGCCAATGGTAGAACTTGGACACATCCCATGTAGGCACATGGTTAAGGAATATGAAGAGCTTAATAAGCATTCAGTCTGTTCTTTAACTGAATCCACTTAACCCTACTCATACTCACTCGGTGCTAGCCTTCGTTCTCATAGATTAGTTCACATTAAGGTTTATATAAATAGGTCCTTATCTAGTTCATGACCCCCTTTACATTCACCCTACCAAAGCAAGTTCCACTAGGGCATATCTCACTTTAGCGACAAGAAGCTCATAGCGATTTTCCTAAGGTATGATATGATGCCGTTCCAGCCAACCATCCCTAAGTCCATCACTCATAACATGAAGGATACCATTACGGCTAACTACTTCACAGTTCATAACCTCGCCACTAAGTTCAACGTTCCACATAACATTGACCTTCTTATCATTAAGGTCCCACTTATATTATTATTCAAGACTAAGAGTTATAACACCCTATATCAAGACATCACATATCCATAATCATGTATTCATCAAGCAAGAGATACAAGTCAACTAAGACAAGACATCACATACTTCACTTTTAACCCATAATACAAGTCATTCTAGAAACACCTCTAAAATGACCTAACATATTCAAGTCATCCTATATATCATCATAACATCATTAATATACTCCACATAGACTCATAAAGTCAAATAGGAATAACCAAGACTTAACCCTAACACTACACTCGTAATGTCAAGTCAAAGTCTAACATAATCACTTAAGGCAACATAACTAAAAGAATACATACATGACTATATAACTTCACATGTAGATAGGTAATGACATACTGACATCATCAACTACACAAATAGCCACATAACTTCAAGTAATTGCCAATAAGGCCATGCTCATAATATTGCATAAAGTAACGCCGACAAGGCCACATCAATTGCAAGTAAAACATATAACACCGCCACCATAAGTGGACCATACCAATCACAATACAATCGAAGTATAATTAATATAAAATTAAGGAAAATGGGGCATCATACCTTCATTCCCTTGTCCACACCTCAATTCAATGCCAAATCAACCAATCCAACATCACAAGGCCCTTACCCATGGCCATGAACAATAATTCAAACCAATAACCATAAAACTAAATGAATCTACATCAATTCAATCTAGGTTTAGTAATCTAACATAAATTATATATCAATTGAATACAATTCTTATATCATTAGAAAGCCCATAAGAAACTACACAACAACTCATCAACATTAGCTTAATATCAAGTAAAACAATAAGTAGTCAAAACTAGGGTTCATCAATTCACATGGGTTAATAGGTAATTTATTTTGAAATCATCAATACAATATCAATTAGATCATAATTCAATGATTAGAAATCATTTATGCAAGAACACATGGTAGAATCCCAAAATTGGACAATTCACTTTAGTAAACTTTGTAAAACACTTTGAGGATTGGGATCCTTGATGAAATAAGTTTCAAGGATCAAAAGTCATACCTCAAGGATGATAATTCTTCACTTTGATGAAGAAATTCCACTCAAGAACCCCTCAACAAGCTGCCTCTTCAATGGAGTCTTCAATGGAGGTTTTGGGATATTTCTAAGAGACTTTGGGTTTTGAATTTTAGAAGAATGAATTATTCTAAGTGTTAAACACTTATATACTCATCTAAAATACCCATAAGACCTTTAATAAACCGCCTGAACTATTATTTGGAAGTGGGGTGAATTTACCAATTCACCCGTGACTTGGCAGAAAAATCTGCGCAGGAGACTAGCCCATGACGACTGCCTTGTGACGGGGCGTCACGGGTGCAACGGCCCATCATGGACCTCCGTTGCAAGCTACAATGGCTTGACAAGGGTTCCCAATACACCCTTGGACAAGTCCCTTGTGACGGGGCGTCACAGCCATGATTGGCCGTTGACAGCTCCGTCGCCAAGGCTGCCTGGGACAGCCTGCCATCAGGTTTTGGGTCCTTTCCTCAAGGACCCTTTGATGGTCCTTGGGGATTATTTCCCGGACGTTTCCAACCCAAATAAGATCATCTATAAGTTTAACACCTCTCACATGAATTTCATCCAAAACAAACACGTAAAACTCAACGAAACTCGCCTAGACGTACAAGGTCGACTCAAGGCACATATTTCGAATGCCTTGGACGTTCTTACACGTTTGACCTCCAAACTTCACGAAACTTTAACCACTGCCTATACATGATATAATAACTCTATTAAGAACCTTAAAACACCATGAAACACATATAAATACATAAAACCACATAAGAGACATTTAGATGACTTAGTCGTCAAACGTCTTAGTCGTCCCTTGACGTTTGACTTCCAACACCTCTAATATTTTAGCTACTGCCTCTATACCACATACTAAACATATTTAGGACCTTATAACACTTAGACTAACATATCAGGCTCTAGAATACCTAAGCTATTTTCAAGGTCTTACATAGGCACTCTTCGATTTGTACTTCAGACGTACTCTCAACCCTGTAGGATATAGCAGATACCGTTTGGAGCTCGCCACTGTGCTTCATGGACTTACAAATGTTGAATGTTTCTTCTATATTGTTCAACGTAAACTTCATATGCCCTTTCTCCATATCAACCAAGGCGCGACCAGTAGCAAGAAACGGCCTCCCAAGAATAATAGGGACCTCAAAATACACCTCACAGTCAAGAATCACAAAGTCAGACGGAAATATAAATGACCCCACATTCATGAGCACATCATGGAGTATCGTAATGGGCCTCTTCACTGTTCGATGAGCCATCAGTAACGGCATTGTAGTGGACTTTGGGTCACCCAAACCCAATTTCTTATAAATGGAGAGAGACATGAGATTTATGCTTGCACCTAAATCACATAGTGCTTTAACAAAGTGTAATAACCCGATAGTACATGGGATAGTGAAAGCACCCAGATCTTCCTTCTTTTGCACAAGAGAACTTGTAGCAATAGCACTACAACGCTGCATTTGGTCATCATCCTCAAAACTTACCGATCTCTTCTTAGTAACCATATCGTTCATGAACTTGGCATAATCGTCCATCTGCTCCAAAGCTTCTATCAAAGGGACATTGATGGAAAGATGTTTCAACATAGTGATAAAACTCCGGTATTTACCATCCTCAGTCTTCTTTACCAATATCTGAGGGAATGGTGGTGGAAGTCTCGTAATGGGGATCACTTTCTGGGGTACCTCTGCTTCTTTCGCCGCTTTCTCCACCAATTCACCACTAGTTTTCACTGCTTCTTCATCTTTTCTCACCTCATCTTCTACCACAGACAACATAGGCAGATCAATGGTTTGCTTACCTCCTCGAGTAGTGACTGCCATTCAATGTCCATCATTTTTAGGATTTGTGGGTTCACACTAGTCGACAATTGGGCCATTTGTAACTCAAGCTGCTTAATGGAGACCACATGTGCATCCACCTTTTGCCCGATATTAGCCAAATTACCCCTCCATATCTTGGCGTGCTCATCACTAGCATCGAACCTTCTCATCATCTTCTGCAACATATCTTCAACTCGCGCCATACTACCTCCACCATCCCTAGGAGCAACTTCCCGATTTTGAGGTGGAACATAGGTCCCACTTCGATCATTTCTGTTACCATAGTTACCCCGGTTGAAGTTGTTGTCGCGGTTGTAATTTCCATCTCGAACATACTGCCCCTCTTTGTTGTAATTCCCATAGTTCTAACTTTGATTTCCTTGACCTTGGCTCTAATTCTCCTTATTGGAGCCTTCGGCGTTTGGTCGGAAAACCCCCGTCTGATCATTCACTGCATAAGTATCCTCTTCATAATAGTAGTCATCCACAGGCGGTGGTGGTTTAGTCAAGTAATTCACCGCATTTACCTTCTCTGCACCTCCAGTGATATGTTTCAATACCAACCCAAGCTCAGTTCTCATTTGAGCCATCTCTTCACGAATATCTTCTGTGGCCGGATTGTGTGTAGCTTGCACCGCAAAGGTGTTTCTCCCTGTGTCTGACTTTCTAGTGCTCCAAGCCTTATTGTTGTGAGAGATTTTCTCCAACTTCTCTGTGATCTCTGCATAAGTGCACTCACCATAAGAACCACCCGCAGTTGTATCAAACACTACTCTATTATTATCATCTTGTCCCCGATAGAAGTACTCTTTCAATGACTCATCATCAATGCGGTGGTTTGGGATACCTCTCAGAAACACAGTAAATCTGTCCCAAGAGTTACTCACCAACTCCCCAGGTAGTGCCACAAAGTTATTCACTCTATCTTTGTGGTTGAGATTTTTGTACATCGGGTAGTACCGTGCTAGGAACACATCACTCAACTGATCTCAAGTATAGATAGAATTATAGGGCAACTCACTAAACCATATAGTGGCCTCCCCCGTCAATAATAGAGTGAACATTCTCAACCCAATGACGATCATGTCCAAGTCTGTCCTCCCAACACAACTCTTGCACACCGACCTCAGTTTGGTGATGTGAGCATATGGATCTTTAGATGGTAGCCCTGAAAACTAACCTCTCGCGGTGAGCATCTGCATCAAATTACTAGTTACCACAAACGTGTGACCCTGCGATAGGGGAGGTAGGACAAGAGGCCCGTAAGAATCAGTGATATTGATGTTGCCTCTATAGAACTTTTGAGGGCGTGGGACGGGAGATTGCATCCTCAAAACCTCATCAACTGGGTTTTCCACAACCACGTGGTTGTGAGCATCAACCGGTGGAGGAGGTTGACGATTGATCCCATAATCTAGATTAGATAGGTTCTGTTGATTAATCATTCTTCAGACTGTCCGATTAAGTTCAGGATTGAATGGAAGTGTTGGTTCTCCTCGGCTCCGTTTACTTGGCATACACTAGAGCTAGACCTTAGAGAACAAAAAACAAAATAAAAAAGTAAAATTAAGAAATTGTTGACTAAAATTCAGTAATTTTATTAAAGTTAATCTAAAAGCCACTTTTCCCGGCAGCGACACCAAAATTTGATACGCTCAAATTACACCACCCTAAAGAAGTATAAATGGTCGTATCAAGTAAAGAACTCAACAATTAGGCTGTGGTCGATCCCACGAGGAAAATGCTTTAGACTTAACTTCAATGTACGACTATTTAGTCAAGTCCTTTCAAAAAACAGGTAAGTAAAGAGGTGGTTTTGTGAAACAAAAGTATTTAATTATTTCTAAGTAAAACAAGTAGCAAGAGCGAATCTTTGGTGTTTATCAATTTGTGAGAGAAACTAGGGTGAAAGTGTTCCCCATAGGTTCATAACGTGGTAATCCTAGCTGTAACAATTCTTTCCTAGTGTCTTGCATGCAAAGTGATAAGTTAGGTATATCTAAATCCTTGGTCCGACATTTAGAGAATTTCACCCGGTACCTTAGTCCTGCTACATGTATCTAAGCTACTAACCCTTACCTTTACTTCATATTAAGCATCAAATTCGATATATGGCTTAGTTATTACTTTGAACCAATCGAAACTAGCCTATTATATACTGTCCAACTAAATCTATGTTTATAATTATTTTCCTATTAAGTACCCCCTTGGTCCAGAAAGTAGAAATAAGGCGATTTCTAATGCGTGCACTTGTTAAAAATGACTTCTAAGCGAAAGAATTATCAATGGATGCAAGAACCTATTTGAGAATTGTTATTTAGCTAGTTCTACTTTGTTAATCACCCATGGTTCCCACAACCCTAGTTGTGGATTTAGTTGCCCATGCCTAGAAGAACACAATTCATAGTTGAGAAAAAATAATTCATGAACTTACTTTAAAAAGTTTGAAGAAAATCGAGAAATTATACTTGAAACAACAAGAATCACTTGAAAACCAAATCCGAAAATTTTAATTAATACCAAAGTGGCAAAAACCCAATCTTCAAAAACAAACTAAGAAAATAGTAATAGAATCCAACCCCAAAAACGAGGTTTTACACCCTATTTATACAAAAACATTTTCCTAAAATAAAAGGAATTCAAATAAGGAAAGTTGTCAAAAACGTGGCTTCAATCGACGACCCCCACAGACGGTCCGTCGAATGCCTCCGTAAGTCCAGACATAGAATCTTTTTTCATCCTTCACTTGACATCTTCTCTTATTTAATCGACGGAGAAGAAACACGGTCCATCGATGCCTTATGTCATTCCATACTTACCTTTTCTTCAACTTCGGGTAGTGGGACATTCTCTAGTCTGATCGACGATTTAACTGGATGGTCCGTCGATCAATCGACGGACTGTCGATCCTTCCGTATCCCCATACCTAGTCAGAATTCTTCAAGTTTCTTCTGATTCCTGAACTTTTAGTCAACGGTCACCATCTACGGTCCGTCGATGGAATGATGGACCGTCGATGGCCTTCGTGGGTCACCTCTGCACTCAATCTCAGCAGCCTTCTACATTTTGGTTTTGGACACCTTTCCTGCAAAACAAAGATAAAAAATATTAAAATTACTACAAAAGGCTCTAGACACACACCAATCTTAAGGAAAAAGCATTAAAAGTACCGCGAAACCACGGTACATTAGGTGTCTAATCCTAAGCCTCAGAAGGTAAGGGATACTAGTTTACCTAAAAAGAAGACAACTTGTGGAGGGTGTGGCAAGAAGCACTATGGTTAATTCCTCATTGGGACAAAAATTGTTTTAGTTGTGGTAAAAGTGGGCACAAAGTTCAAGAATATCTAAATTTGAAGGGGCAATACAAGGTGTTAGTCAAGCTCAAGCAAGTGGTTCTAATGTTGATGCTCCGAATAAGAACCACTTCTATGCTCTCCGCTCTAGAGGTGAGCAAGAGACTTCTCCCAATGTGATGACCGGTATGTTGAAAGTCTTTTCTATTGATGTATATGCTTTACTTAATCCCAGTGCTACCTTGTCATTTGTTACTCCTCTAGTAGCTAAAAAGTTTTATATTTTGCCCGATATTTTGAATGAACCTTTTATGGTGTCTACCCCGGTGGGTGAGTCGGTTGTTGCAAAAAATGTATATAGAAATTGTCCTATAAAGTTGCCCAATAGAGTTACTCATGTTGAACTAGTAGAACTTGATATTTTTGATTTTGATGTCATTTTGGGTATAATTTGGTTGCATGCTTGCTTTGCTTATTTAGATTGTAAAATGAGGGTGGTGAAGTTTAAATTTCCAAATGAGCCCGTTTTAGAGTGAAAGGGGGGAAATTCTATTCCTAGAGGTCAAATCATCTCTTGCTGAAAAGCATGCAAAATGATCTCTAAAGCATGTTTATAACATATAGTAAGAGTAAAAAATTTAGACTCCGAAATTCCTCCCATTGAGTCGGTCCCCATAGTGAGGGAATTTTTGAAGGTCTTTCCTTATGACCTTCCCGATATTCCTCCCGAACGGAAAATTAAATTTGTTATTGACTTGCTACCGGATACAATCCCATTTCAATTCCTCCTTATCGGATGGCTCCAACCGAATTAAAAGAGTTGAGGCTCAACTTAAGAACTTACTAAACAAGGGCTTTATTCGTCCTAGTATTTCTACATGAGGTGCTCCGGTATTGTTCGTGAAGAAGAAGGATGGGTCCCTTAGAATGTGTATCGATTACCGTCACCTCAACAAAGTTACAATTAAGAACAAGTATCCTCTCCCTCGGTTTGATGATTTATTTGATCAACTCCAAGGTGCCAGCTAATTTTTCAAGATTGGCTTGAGATCGGGATATCACCAACTTAGGGTGAGAGGTGCAGATATTCCCAAGAAGACATTTCGCACAAGATATGATCACTATAAGTTCTTAGTAATGTTCTTTGGTCTCACTGATGCTATGGCGGCGCTAATGGACCTAATGAATATGGTGTTTCAAAGTTACCTAGATTCATTTGTCATTGTCTTCATTGACGACATCTTGGTATATTCGAAGAATGAGGGTGAACACATGAACCATTTGAGAGTGGTGTTACAAGTGCTTAAGGAACATCAACTGTTTGCCAAGTATAGAAAATGTGAGTTTTGGTTGAGGTCGGTAGCGTTTATTGGTCACATCATCTCTAGTGAAGGGGTAGAGTTTGATTCAAGGAAGACCGAAGCGGTGAAAAATTGGCCTAGACCTTTGGATCCTACGGACATTAGGAGTTTCTTAGGACAAGTTATAGAAGGTTTGTCGACTGGTTTGCATCTCTTGCTTCCCCCTTGACAACCTTGACCCAAAAGAATGTGAAATTTGAGTGGTCGGAGGCATGTGAAAAGAGCTTCCAAATGTTGAAGGATAGTCTTACTTCCGCACCAGTATTGAACCTACCGTAGGGTACAAAGGGTTTTGTAGTATATTGTGATGCATCCCGAGTTGGGTTGGGGTGTGTGCTTATGCAACACGACAATGTTATATCCTATGCTTCCAGGTAACTCAAAGTTCATGAGAAGAATTATCCGACTCATGACCTTGAGTTTGCGGCCATGGTATTTGCCTTGAAAATATAGAGGCAATATCTCTTTGGGGTTCATGTTAATGTGTATACAGACCACAAGAGTCTCCAATATGTATTCAATAAAAAAAGTTTAATATCCGGCAAAGGAGATGGTTAGAGTTGTTGAAAGGCTATTACATGAGTTTGCTCTATCACCCCGGCAAGGCTAATGTTGTAGCAGATGCTCTAGGTCGATTGTCAATGGGAAGTGTGTCCCATGTAGAATAAGCCAAGATAAACCTAGTAAAAGATGTTCATAGGTTGTCTTGTTTAGAGGTTTGAATTAAAGATTCTCCAAATGTGGTATGGTGGTACATGATAACTCCGAGTCGTCTTTGGTGGTTGAGGTGAAGTCTAAGCAACACCTTTATCCATTATTGATGGAGTTGAAAGAATCGGTTCTTGGAAAGATGAATGATTCATTCTCCCAAGGGGTGGATGGTGTTCTTAGGTATCAAGGGAGATTGTGTATGCCTAATGTGGATGATTTGAAAAAGAGGGATCCTTGAGGAAGCTCATGGAGCCCGTTACTCTATTCATTCGGGTTCTACAAAGATGTACCATGATCTTAAAGTGTTATTTTGGTAGGATGGTCTAAAAAGGGATATTACGGAGTTTGTTGTGAAGTGTCCACAACAAGTGAAGGCCGAGAACCAAAATCCCAATGGTCTACTACGATCCTACTTGGAAGTGGGAAGATTTCAACATGGATTTTGTAGTATGTTTGCCTGGAACTCGAAAGCAATATGACTCTATATGGGTAATAGTTGATAGGATAACCAAATCCACTCATTTTATTCCCGTTAAGTCTACTTATTCGGCGAAAGATTATGCAAGAATCTATATTTAAAACAGAGTTAGTCTTCATGGATTCCTTTGTCCATCATGTCGGATAGAGGTGCTCAATTTACATCTAGGTTTTGGAGATCATTTCAAAAGGGTTTGGGTACTCAAGTTAAGTTAAGAACCGATTTCCATCCTCAAACGGATGGACTAGCAGAGCGAACTATTCTAACTCTTGAAGATATGCTTAGAGCTTTTATCATTGACTTTAAAGGAAATTAGGATGGGCATTTGCCTTTAGTTGAGTTCTCGTATAATAATTGTTTTTATTCATCCATCTCTATTGCTCCTTATGAAGCCTTGTATGGTAGGAGCTGTAGGAATCTTATTGGATGGTTTGAGGTTGGTGAGTCTTCGCTTCTTGGTCCCGATTTGATTTATCAGACTATGGGGTTCATGTTAATGTGTATACAGACCACAAGAGTCTGCAATATGTATTCACTAAAAAAAGTTTAATATCCGGCAAAGGAGATGGTTAGAGTTGTTGAAAGGCTATGACATGAGTTTCCTCTATCACCCCGGCAAGGCTAATGTTATAGCAGATGCTCTAGGTCGATTGCCCATGAGAAGTGTGTCCCATGTAGAAGAAGCTAAGATAAACATAGGAAAAGATGTTCATAGGTTGTCTTGTTTAGGGGTTTGAATAAAAGATTCTCCAAATGTGGTATGGTGGTATATGATAACTCCGAGTCTTCTTTGGTGGTTGAGGTGAAGTCTAAGCAACACCTTGATCCATTATTGATGGAGTTGAAAGAATCGGTTCTTGGAAAGATGGGATGGTGTTCTTAGGTATCAAGGGAGATTGTGTGTGCCTAATGTGGATGATTTGAAAAAGAGGGATCCTTGAGGAAGCTCATGGAGCCCGTTACTCTTTTCATTCGGGTTCTACAAAGATGTACCATGATCTTAAAGAGTTATTTTGGTAGGATGGTCTAAAAAGGGATATTACGGAGTTTGTTGTGAAGTGTCCACAACAAGTGAAGGCCGAGAACCAAAACCCCAATGGTCTACTACGATCCTACTTGGAAGTGGAAAGATGTCAACATGGATTTTGTAGTATGTTTGCCTGGAACTCGAAAGCAGTATGACTCTATATGGGTAATAGTTTATAGGATAACCAAATCCACTCATTTTATTCCCGTTAAGTCTACTTATTCGGCGAAGATTATGCAAGAATCTATATTTAAAAGATAGTTAGTCTTCATGGATTTCCTTTATCCATCATGTCGGATAGAGGTGCTCAATTTACATCTAGGTTTTGGAGATTATTTCATAAGGGTTTGGGTACTCAAGTTAAGTTAAGAACCGATTTCCATCCTCAAACGGATGGAATAGCGGAGCGAACTATTCTAACTCTTGAAGATATGCTTAGAGCTTTTATCATTGACTTTAAAGGAAATTTGAATGGGCATTTGCCTTTAGTTGAGTTCTCGTATAACTTATGAAGCCTTGTATGGTAGGAGGTGTAGGAATCTTATTGGATGGTTTGAGGTTTGTGAGTCTTCGCTTTTTAGTCCCGATTTGATTTATAAGACTTTGGAGAAAGTTAATATCATAATGAACCGGTTGCAAACAACCTATAGTCGGCAAAAGTCTTATGCCGATCATAGGAGAAGGGATTTAGAGTTTGAAGAAGGTGATAAATTGTACTTACAAATTTTTCTTATGAAAGGGGTGGTTAGATTTTGCAAAAAAGGAAAGTCGAGTCCTCCTTATGTGGGTCCCTATGAGATCTTGCAAAGGGTTGGTAAGTTTGTGTATGAGTTGAAGCTTCCTAGTAAGATATCTTTGGTTCATTCGGTTTTCTATGTTTCTATGCTTAAGAAGTGTATCGGTGATCCCGAGGCTATTCTTCCTATTAAGAGTCTTGGTGTTAAGGATAACCTCTCCTATGAGGAGTTTTAGGTGGAAATCGTTGATCGTCAAGTGAAGAGGTTGAGTAACAAAAAGGTGGCCTCCGTAAAAGTGTTATGGAGGAACCACCTAGTTGAGGGAGCAACATGGGAGGCCGAGGCCGACATGAAGTCCCGTTATCCTCATCTCTTTCCTAATGAAGGTTAGTTTTTCTTGTTAATAATGAAAATAATGACTAAATTTGAAGTTGCTTTGATTTTTGGTGAAGTTTTGCAATAATGTGCATTTTTCGGTGTCATTACAGTGAAGTTACAGTGAAGTATGCCTATTAACTTGAATTTTCCAAAATTTGCAATTCTTCTTGTTTTGAGTTATGTTGTGCATTTTGATATGGTGAGTCTTTATAAAACGATATTGAGCATGTTGGCATAGTTGACTCATATATGTTATGTTGAGCTCGTGTTATTGTGAGAAGGCAATTCCTCATATTTTGATGTTGAGATTTATGTGTAGTAATTGGAAGTCTTTCTATGTGTAAATACCATTATTGATATTGTAATTCATGTTATAATGTATTGTTGTTTGTCGGGATTCTACTCTAGAGTCAATTCATTCTTTTCAAAAGATTTTAGTGTCATTTGGGGACGAATGTTCCTAAGGGGGGGGGGGGATAATGTAACACTTCGAAAGTCCAAGATCTTTTCTAGATCCTAACATAGATGTCAAAAGGTTTAGAAACTGTTTTAAGGTCATAAATAATGAATATAAGTCATTTAGGAAGTTTGGAAATCAAAACGTCAAAGAACGTCCATGACGTTCGGAAACTAGTTCAATGAGGTGCTAGTGTGCCTAAGCCTATTTGACTAAGTTTTAGGAGTCAGAAAATGATGAAATTTGGTGGAAGGGTGTCTAACACGTATTAGAGTTAGTTCATAGTAAGAACGTCTGGGTACGACTCTCCAAAGAAACAACCAAGGGCCCTTGAGGAGGACCCTTGCGTTTGGGTCGAAGGCTACCTAAGGCAGTGTCCACAAACTATTTGCCACAGAGGGTTCATAGTCCAATCGACAGGGAGTCGATTGTCTCCCTCGATGTACACTTAGAATATTTTTCCAAGTGGTCATTTTGGATGGTATCTTATCCAAACGACGGACAAAAATGGGGCGTAGGCGAGGTCTCGTTTGTGAGTGAACTGTTTGGCTGCTCGTTTTTAAATTAGTTAAGTCAATTAATTAGGTGGTTAGTTATTTAGTTAGGGGTTTATGGAGGCCTAATTAAGTGTTTTAATGACCTATATAAATACCCTAAGCTAATTAAACTAACCTACGCCCTCATAATTCCCAAAACCAAATTCTCTTGATTCTTTCTTTTTTCTCTCTCACAAGTTGAAGAATACCATAGAAGACAAGGTCAAAGTGGGTTATAGTGCTGTAATCACCAAAGTTTCTCCATCAATCTTCATCAAATACTAAAGTATGGGATTCCTTTCACCTTTGGGATCTCTTTCCCCAAAAGGGTCTTTCAAATTGATTTAAAAAAGATGAGTTTTCATGTGGGTCTTTTCCAATCTCCAAATTGATCTTTTAATTAGATTTGTTTATGGTTTCTTTTGATTGTATTGATTAGATTATGATAAATTATTACTATATTACACTACTCATTTATGGATTGTTCTATTTTGTAGAACATGACCTTTTTCCCTTAAACCTAGGTGATGATCTTGAGTTGAATTGTGTAGTGTTTGTTCAATTGACTTGGTTATTGGTTGAATTACTATACTATGATAATATTATGAAAATTTATGGATGATTTTAGAGTGGTTGATGGTAAGACCATGTTGTTAGCTTTGGAAGAGGAAGATGTAAGGTCTTGTGATCTTGAAATCATAATTCTATTGTGATTACTTATACCTTGTGATGTTGATGCAATTGAAGTATGTGTGTTGTGATTGGATTTACTAGGATTGTATGATGTTGGTAATGAAATGACTTGACTTATGCATTGTCAGATCATGTTAAGCTTGTAATGATGTAAGGATGATGTTGACATTACTATGATATGATGTAAGGTGTTGATCTCACTAAGAGGGATGTATTTAAAGGTTATTTTCATACAATTCCTAATGAGCTAATTATGATGATATACAAGGGGTTAGTCTCCTATGACCTAAAAACTAAGTTATGATCATTAAAGAAATAAATTTCAAAAGGGACTCTAGCTTAGCACCGAGTGATCTTATAGGTGAGGGGATACCTTCCCAAGGATGGAAGGTAGGGTTCACCACGGTCCTCACAGGGTGGATAGCCTCCATACCCAAAAAGGGTGTAGAGTGATGTTTCCATGAAAGCCTCCAAGTACCATAAACTATGTTGCCACCATGGAAATACTAGCTAGTGGATCAACCTAGATGCTATATTCGTGTTTGGTTCTACTTTTGCCGGTAGACCACCTTCCATCGATGTAAGGTTTTACAACACCGGATTCCAAACTTAGATCTTGTTGTCTATGTCGGTTAAGGCAAGTGTTCCCTAAAGTAAAATGTAGTAATGAAGTACAAACCAACTAGGGTGACTTAAGAGGTTTGACTTAGCCTAGGTAGGGATATGAGACTATACCTATGCCTTGCACTAGTTTCCTTGAGGGAAGCCTTAGGAGGTGTGTATGTATATGCTTATAAATGTATATGAAGATCTTACATGTTGATGAAACCTTATGATGCTGAATTCACTTGTGAATTATGTTTGGTCTATATTACTAAAGTATGATGTTATGTACACTTAATGATATGATATGTGAAGTTGGACGTTGACTATGGTTCTAGTTAGGTTTACTTGATTAAGTAAGGTTATAGAACTTTGCTTAGTTATAGAACAAGTGGACTTTATGAGGGTCATGAGTAATGGTCTTGCTTTTGTAATGTTGTAATGAACTCTTATTCATGCTTGCGATCTTATGACTTGATGATAGAGTTGTATTTGATTATGGGTTCAAGTATGTTGATATGCTTGTGACTTGATTAGCCTTAAGGTTGTTGGTCTTTTATAGTACATGGTATTGACTTGATGAATATGCATTAATGACTTGTATTGGTTCTTGAATGTGTATAAGGATTTCCAAATGTAAAAAAGCATGTTTTATTGAAATGTCCCTTTTTAGCATGATTTGATATTGTATGTGCATACGGTCTCATACTTAGTACATGTGTTGTGCTAACACCATTTTGTCCCTTTCCTTCAACATTTTAGGCTCCGGTTATTGAAGGGATTTTGAGATGAATTTGAAGAAGACTTGGAATTCTCAATCATCTAAGTTGCGTAGGTCCTCAGTTTCTGAGGGCAATGCCGCTATCAAGATAATAAAGTTGTTTTAGTTTTAAGACTTCTATGTTCTTTTCTTTTCATTTGAGACTAAAGATTTGTATAGCCTATATGTGGCTTTATTACATTGATGTATGGGATATGCCCAATTGATAAAATCTTGTTTTAGATGGTTATCAGATGAGACACTTTTTAAAGACTGTGTTATATTTTATATATCTATGTGCAATAAAAGTAGAAGACTATGTAATCTTCTTATACGAAGGGTCTATGTATACTCGATATGAATATATATTACGTGTATGCGAGAGTTCTATGTAAACCTCATGATAGATAAAAAAGTTTTAAATTTTCCGCATTTTAACCTATAAATGTAATGATGTAAACTAAGATGCTAGTCTTAGTCCTCACCGAGAACGCCGACGCCGGTTACGTGTAGGGGGTGCTCCCCGGATGTGACACTACCAAACACTTAGGGAAAAGACCAAGTCTTCTTAAATCGGCCTCCTAGGAACTCAATGGCCGGAACCTACATAATTGTAGAAAACATAGAAATATGGGTTAGTGCATATAAAACATTTAAAGACATGTATGAAAGGGGGTATTTCTTTAGAAAACATGCTAAGTCATTCGGAAAGCCTTAATTCACATAAAAGAGAGCATATATAAGATAAGGATCACAATAACATAAGACATGTTCATAACCAAAGACAAAATCAACATAAAGCCATATCAACAGTTTTTTATTCAATATTTCATATCAACATAGTATATAAAACCCTTCCCAACAACCCCATCCCAAGCCTACAAGTGCAATGCTCATGTGAATCCCCATAACCCCACATAATCAAGTAAACAAGATAGGAGATCCTAAGCAATTCTTTGCTTCATACAACATATCCGCATAGGTAGTCATCACCACATATAGCAATTTAGACCAATAGAATATTCATTAAGATAGTCAACATCATATAAGAGTGTCATCATAAAGAGCCAACATTTTATAATACATGATATCATAATACATATGACCATCTCCTAGGACTCCTTTTAGAGTTAACCTGTGCAATGTATACGTAGAGTCCCATACCCCTACCTATCCTAAGTATACCCCTCAAGTCATCCTATTCAATGTCCATCTTCATTTAGTCATTCATTTTACTTTCAGGAACAATTGCCTTAAACGACACAGAACACATGAGCTAAATGTGGAATTCGGTGTCATGAAACCATACATCGAAATAAGGTGGTCTACTTGCCAAGGTAGAGCCAAAACATGAACATATCATTCTAGGTGGATCCACTAACTAGTATTTCTATGGAGGCAACATAGATCAAGAACTAGGAGACATGCTTGAGACCCTTTTTATGAACCATGGCATTGTAATCTTTATCTCATGAGAATCATTGTGAACCTACCTTTCCACATTGGGAAGGGACACCTCACATAACTAGTTCACTCGGTGCTAACCTAAAGTCCCTTTTTGAAATGTCTTTAAGCCTTTATTAATCAATCATAACTTAATGTAGGTCATTGGAGATTAACCCTCTTGTATATCATAAAAATTAGCTCGTTAGGAATTGCATGAGAATGTCCTTTCATTGCAACCCTTCATTTGTGATATTAATACCATCATCATCATATCATAATAAGCCACATAAGTGATTCACAATCAAAATTATATCATCATACCTTAATTATAATCTCACAATTCACATAATCAAGACATTTCAATTACATTGATCATACCATCACCTACTTAATCTAATTACATGTTATACTTCAATTGAGGATCATCATCAAGTATAAGTCGTCACAACTGAAGTAAAGGATTCAAGATCATAAGGTCTGACCAATTCACCTACATAAGCCTTTCTCAAGGTCTTAACTTCAAACCTGTCATGATCGGGGAGCACCCCCTAGAAGTAACATGGGGTACTTTACATCTCGTAGGTCTTATACGCGCCAATAGTAATTATTCATCGCATTGTCATAGCAAATTTAGGAGAAAACTTAAAATATTCATAACACATCATAAGCTAGAATCATCACTTCATATATATATATATATATATATATATATATATATATATATATATATATATATATATATATATATATATATATAAGTCATAATCTAGACTCAACATAAATAGAGTAGGAAAGGGACACCCAAAAGTACCCCCTAGAAGAAGGGAGCACCAATAGGTCGGAACAATTGCGTACTTGACCTTTCGGAGGTCTTGTACAAGCCTTAGCTATCATTCATTACATAAGACATGAAAAGTAGTGCGGAATTAAAACTTTTCACGAATAAATTAATAAAGAAAACATCTTTCAAAAAAGCAAAGGATTGATCTCGTCTTCAAAATTCAACTTAAAGACACGACATAAATATCTTATGGACATGACCGTTTACATTAAATGAAAATACAAAGAAGTCTTAATGATAGAAACTAACAAAATAGAACTATGCCCTCGAATATATGAGGACATACTTAGTCTTGAAGGATTATATTCCCAAGCCTTGTCTTCTAGACTTCAAATTGCCTCCAGCTTATACTTATTAAGTATAGAAAAGTATGGGGTTAGTACAAAAATAATGTACTATGTATTGCATATGCAAAACATGCAAAAAGGGACATTTTAGTAAAATAAGTAAAACCTTCATGATTATAGAGTTAAAATAGCATAAAAATCAACATTTATCACATGAAATAGAACTCTCATAACCAAAAGACACTTTAAAGTGAACATCAAGCACTTTACAGTGAAACAGTGACAACCTTACAATGAACCATTCTTCCCAAGCATAGTGAACTCATTTCCGTTTAGGTTTCCCTATCCAAGTTATCCTAAGACTCCCTAAGGTAAGACAATAAGGGACCTCCCATACACCCCCTGCAAGACACACTAAAGCTATCCTTATGACTACCAACCATAGGCTTACCTCGTCCGGGAAACAAGTTCACACACTTGACTAGACATTTGAAAGACATTCGTACAATAAGGACTTTATGTATGTACCCTTCTCCAATAGGACTTATAAGTTACACTAAGTGCAGTCTAAGAGTAGAATCCCATACTACTACTCCCACTTAGTGCTCCTTGAGGATTCCCATGGATTAAGCACTCCACATTACTCATTCATAACTTCATTACATAAAACTTAAATTTAACTTGCTTCTTTATTATTAGACCTTCAGTCATATAACTTTATTTTAAACACATGATAACTCATTCATATACTTCATATAGAACACACCAAGTCTCCCCTTTCGGAAGGTCTACTTAGTGCAATGGATAGATAGCGTCTCATACCACCACCGACCCTAAGTAGTAAGTTCTCTTAGGTGACTTAGTTCATACACTTCATATAAATGACACCATGACTCCCCTTTCGGAAGGTCTACCTAGTGCAATGGATAGATAGCGTCCCATACCACCACCTACCCTAAGTAGTACGTTCTTTTAGGAGACAAAGTTCATTCATTCTTTTGTGGAGGAATATCTTTAATCCACATAGACCATGAGAGATGTCACACCCGAAATCTAGACCCCGGATGAGACCGGCGTCGTTAACCTCTCAGAGGTTGCAGACAAGCCTCTTCTTAGCATTCGTCATAACATGCGATAGTAAAATTCCGGAAAGATTAAAAACTTGTAATATACTAATTGAAGTATACTTAGACTTCATACATAATATTCATACGGTGTTCTAAAAACATGTATCACATATATAAAATCATCTAAGAGTGCAAAGCCAATAATAATCAATATGCCATATAGGCCTTAATATAAAAGAATCCAAAGAACATAACGGAATAACGTATTCTAAAAAATACTAAATCTTCATAAGGCTGGAAATTGAAAAGGTAACGTCCCGAACTTGAGGACCTACCATGACTTGGAGAAAGAGTTCCATGATTCTTCAACACGACCTGCTTAACTTCAAAGGCAGGACCCTACATTTGTAGTAAAGTAAAGTAATGGGGTTAGTACGCCACATGTACTAAGTATGGGTATATGCAAATAACATATAAGGACATGCATGAAAAAGTATCATTTATGATTATTTAGAAAACATGCTAAGTCATATGAAAGTCTTCAATGCACATATCGTATAACATATGCAAGTAACGATTCCATCACTTAAAGCATGATCATAATCGAAGGCATATTCTCATAAAGTCACGTTAACAATTCATATTCCATAAATCATATAAAAGTAACATAAAAAACACTTACCAATGATCCCATCCCCAACCTACAAGTGCAATGGTCATGTTAATCCCCATAACCCCACATAACCAAGTAGATAAGATATGAGACCATAAGTAAAGCTTTGCTTCATATAACAATATAACTCAATAACATATTCATGATAAGGATAAACATTCATGTAAGAGTAACATCATATATCATAATCATACATCTTTCATATCATCATATTACATAAGAACAATCTCCTAGGACTTCACTTAGAGTCAACTTGTGAAATGTCTAGGTAGCGTCCCATACCACTACCTATACTCAGCCAACCCCTCAAGTCACACTAGTCATTGTTCGTTTACTTGTCTTTCGTTTTACCTGAGGGAACATAGGCATTAACCCACATAGACAACATAGACCATGTGAGCTAAACAAGGAATCCGGTGTCTTCCCCACACTGAAAAGAGGTTGTCCTACCGGCCAAAGTAGAATCGAACCGGACATAGCTTTCTAGGTGGATCCACTAGCTAGTATCCTATGGTGGCAACATAGTTCAAAAACTAGGAGATGTATTAAAGACCCATAGTTTCACATTACATGGAAGCCTCAATCTCATGAGAATCTTTGTGAACTTACCTTCCCCTGGGGAAGGAACACTTCCCATATCTAGTTCATCGGTGCTTAGCTTAAGTCCCTTTTCTTGAAATAACCTTTAATTTGTCTTTTATCAAAAACTTATCATAGGTCATATGAGATTATCTCCTTGTATAACATGATAATGAGGTCTTTTAGATTAGATGAGAATTGTCCTTTCATCGTTACCTTTCTTTTTGTGAGATTTACATGGCATAATCATCTTGTGTAAGGCATACAAGAGAGTATCATAACTTGCGTTTTCATATTCTTATCATAATCTCATAATTTACATGTTCATAGCCAGCATATTATCATAGCAACATCATACATACTTTCATAACATAGCATCATGACTTATAGGCTAGCATAAACATCTTAGAGTAATCACAATTTTAGAAGACTTACCTCTTGCTTCCAAGAAACTTATTCATCATGCAATATTCATAATCATACATAGTGAAATACTCAATGACATAATCAAGAACAACTCATAAAATCATGTACAAGATCAATGTATAGCATAGGAGAAGGTAAACGGGTCATTAAAGGGTTCATTCAAACCTTAAATTCTAACCCTAACGTTTTCACGTTATCAAACACTACAAACAACCCATTCGAAACCATCACATAGAGAAAGATAATGTATAACACGACATTCAAACATTATCAATCAAGTACTTAACAATTCGTGTGAAATTAAATATAGAAAACATTTACTTTTCATTGAAAAACATAAATCTAGGGTTAGGAAGAAAATCCATTTTGTAGAGTAAAAACCCTAGTATTCGAAGTTTTTGAAAACTTATATTGAAAGGACCTCTTGGGGAAAGGAATCCCAAGTGTGAAAAACCCACACCTTATAGATGAAGAATCCACGAAATCTTTGTTGGAAACTTCGAAACCTTCGTCCTCTTACTTAAGCTTTTCTAGTTCTTCAATGGAGTTTGGAAAAGAGAGTGTTCTTGAGAGATTAAGAGATTTCGTTTGATTCTGATTTGGGACGTTTAATTGTGGTCTAAAACTAACCTATTATCAATATATAGATGTCCCAAGAATTACCCTAAAGACCATCTACTTAAATTACCTAAAACGCCCCTCCTAAATTGACTACAACTAGGAGAACATTTGACTAAGGGTCTTCGGGTTTGACCAGGAGTTAAATTAATTAATTAAGTTGCTAATTTAATTAATTAAGGGACCTAGGGAAATTACTAAAGTACACCTAAGTCGTTAGGACCATAACCAACTCTTTTGGACCATCCTCGGTTAGGTACTAGGATGTTTCTTTAGTTAGTTATTCAGTTAGTGTACCCGGTTAGGTCTTAGGATTTTGGACACACTAGTTAGTTTTAATTTTAGTTAGTCCTAGGTTATTTAGTTAGTTAGGGACGTTAGTTAGTACCTAGAATTAGTTTGGAGGCTTTGCCCCACCCGACACGGCTGTCCCCTAACCGCCCTAACCAAATTTGGTTGGGCTTGTCTCTCGGTCGTTGGTAGCACATGTGTTGCCGTGCACTTTCCCTAACCTTGCACTTCTGGAAAGTTCACTCCCTGTCCAAGGATCCTCACTATGTCCTTGGGCACTGCTTAATCTACATGGTCATTTTAAATGGTCATGTGCTATGGTACCTAGGCTTGACACTTGGATACGTAGTACCTAATGTGTGTATATGAAGAATATTGTATTTTAGCTTAGGGTCTTCATGGCAGGTACAATTTCTAAACAAGCTTGGATCTGAGCATTTGACATCGACGTATATCTTAATTTACTTGTGAATACATACAAAAATTGGCTAACACCCTTAAGCCAATATTCTCTAACATGCCCAATATTACTAAATATTGGACAATGGGATGACTATGTACCTCAATACATATTCTTTAAATCTAATAGACTCTTCACTAGACAAGTACATTTTCTGGAAAAATCATTTTAAGAATTATTAAATAGATTAAGCTCTAGTCTAAGTCATGGAATTTCCGAAGTGTTACATTATCCCCCCCTTAGAAACATTCATCCCCGAATGACACTAAAATCTTTTGGAGGATAGGAAAAGACTCAATACTAGAAGCACAACAGCACATAACATATCATTACACTTAACAGTCAATTCATGATGCACAAACATATAAGAGCTACATATTCATAACACATAGTGAGGAATTTCCTTCTCAACCTTATAATAAGCTCAAACTGCATCAAAGAGTTACCATGCTATCAATCTTCTCAAGATAACAAAAAAACAACAAAATCTCAAGAAAACATATGCATACAAGTTTCACATAAGTGTGAGAATAGAGTATGAAAACATCTTCTTAAAACTCTAGTTGGTACTATCTATTACCAAAACATGCACCTATTTAGTAAACAAGTTAATTTTTTTTTTCATTCTTGTTAAATTCAGCATGAAGTCTTTATAAGCCAATATTTATTGGCTATGCCCATTCTTTGATTATTTGCATAATATATAGTTCTTGGGGCATATATTCATACTCCTATATTGGTATAAACCAATAACTTTTAAAACTTCATTCTTATCAAACACTGATGATTTGACATTCTCATGCTTTGCTTACTTATTTGACTTTAAACTTACCCTTCTTCTTCTTTTATCTATCTTTCTTACTGAAATCTTGAGCATTATACATACTACTAGAATAGTAAATAGGGAGAACTAGGGAGATTAAGATTTGGTAATTTCATTGGGAACAACCCTAGTATCGGTTTTCTCGAAGTCAATACGATTGAAAAGCCTACTGTGGAAAGTAAAGCATAAACATTAACAGAGAAAACTTATAACATACCCGTCCAAACGTCGGGAGTGCTTTCTTGTTCACCGCTAGCCTTGAGTGCATAGAAACGGTACCTTTTTAGAGCTTCAGAATTAGGACAGTTTGGTTGCACTTGACTATTACCCTTAACTTGACTTCTAATATTTGGACGATCCTTCACCATATGGACACCTTTTCCACAACTATAGCAACTATTAGTTCTAACAATACATTCACCCCCATGCTTCTTACCACACTTACCACAAGTTGGTCTTTCTATTGGTGGATCAACGTTTCCCCCCTCTTGAGGTTTAGGATTAGAACGCTATCATTGACATTCTTGAAGAAATTTGAAAGAACTTGGTTTGAAAACCTCTTCTTAAACTTAGGCTTGTCTTGAATATCAAGCCTTCTTTTTGAAGAAGCACTCTAAAAAGACTTTGCCTTCTTATCTTCCCTATTTCTCTTCCTTATGAGACTTTCCTCAATCTGTTGAGCATGAACCATTAACCTAGAAAGATCCATATTGTCATGAAGCATGGATGCACGGCCTTCTTCTTCAAGCTCTTCGAGATTAGATTCTAAAAGACACATAGTGTCAAGGCTCTACAGGCACGATATAGGAGTATCAAGAAAAGAGAAGTTTCCTAATCATCACATAGAAACTTATCCACAATTGTGGCGCGCTTTACAATCATGAACAAGACGCTAGGTAACGTGGTTTAGTGAGACATTGATCCTACAGATATTTAACCTCATGCTCTATACCAAGTTTAAGATTCCATATTTAATCTCATGCTCTGATACCAAGTTTAAGATTCCAATATTTAACCTCATGCTCTGATACAAAGTTTATCACATCCGGAATCTAGACCCTGGATGAGACAGGCGTCGTTAACCTCTCAGAGGTCGCAGACAAGCCTCTTCTTAGCATTCGTCATAACATGCGATAGTAAAATTGTAGAAAGACTAAAAACTTTAAATATACTAATTGAAATATACTTAGACTTCATACTTAATATTCATACGGTGTTCTAAAAACTTGTATCAAATATATAAAACTTTCTAAGAGTGCAAAGCCAATAATAATCAATATGCCATATAGGCCTTAATACAAAAGAATCCAAAGAACATAACGGAATAACGTATTCTAAAAACTACTAAATCTTCATTAGGCTGGAAATTGAAAAGGTAACGTCCCGAACATGAGGACCTACCATGACTTGGAGAAAGAGATCCAAGCTTCTTCAACTTCACCTGATTAACTTCAATGGTCGGACCCTACATTTGTAGTAAAATAAAGTAATTGGGTTAATACGCCACATGTACTAAGTATGGGTATATGCACATAACACATAGGGACATGCATGAAAAAGTATCATTTATAATTC
Organism: Solanum sitiens; assembly: GCA_016801875.1. Classification (NCBI taxonomy): domain Eukaryota; kingdom Viridiplantae; phylum Streptophyta; class Magnoliopsida; order Solanales; family Solanaceae; genus Solanum; species Solanum sitiens. Next base: position 365,947 of record JABWTJ010000575.1, on the reverse strand, counting down.
TTTAGAAAACATGCTAAGTCATATGAAAGTCCTCAATGCACATACCGTATAACATATACAAGTAACAATTCCATCACTTAAAGCATGATCATAATCGAAGGCATATTCTCATAAAGTCACGTTAAATTCATATTCCATTAATCATATAAAAATAACATACAAAACACTTACCAATGATCACATCCCTAACCTACAAGTGCAATGGTCATGTGAAGCCCCATAACCCCACATAACCAAGTAGATAAGATAGGAGACCATAAGTATCACATCCCAAAATCACACCCTAGTAATTAGGGTGCAATCTTGGATTGCGACCCGCGTATTCGAACTCTCAGAGGTCTTATACAAGCCTATCATATCATTCATCGCATATGCATAACGAAACATAGTGTGGAATTAAAACTTTCTGTAAAACAATATAGAAGTCATAAACTCTTTCATATATGGAAATAGGAAAATACTAAGTCTCGATCGTCATCTTAAGATACGAAAATACTTGGGACACGGCCCATACGAATTGAAAACATACTACTAATAGTCTATTACAAACTTCATAAAAGAAACATAAATGACATATATGCCCTCGAGTCAAGTGAGTACATACTTCAACTCTTGTTGAACGATCTCTTTTTCCAAGTCTACTTCCCAGATCTCTTCACCTACCAAGAAATATAGATAGAAAATAAATCATGGAATTAGTACAACCACATATACTAAGTATGGCATTATGTATAAAAATCATGAAAACGGACTTTATTGGAAATATGCATCTTTTCTTTAAAACATCATAATATCATCATAAGAATAACATTTAGCAACTTAGAATCACATAAGAAAACATTGAACGAAAAACATAATTTTTAACTCACATTACAGTGAGTTCCCTTCACTGTACAGTGAAGTCCCTGTGAATACAGTGAAGTCTAAGTCCTCTCTTTTGAACATATTTTAGCATGTAGTCGTCTCACTAACGTCATCCTAAGATTCACCTAAATCACACAAAGAGAGACCGCCCATACACCCTCTCTATATGTGCCTAAACGATCCTCAAGATTACTCATAATGAGACACCTACACACCTACAATACGCCAACATACAAGACATACATATTATGACAATCTCCCCTATCAAGGCTATAAAAATACATACTCAAGTACTCCTAGAAGAGAACGCCCATACATTCACTTCAAGGCTACCTAAATAATCCTTAAGACTTCCTAGGTTTAGATCATGTCAAACATATCAAACAACTTCCCTAACTAGATTCATTCTCAAGACTTCCAAAGATAAGACATGAAGAGATCATAATTTATTTCCTCTTCACATTTTAACTAAGGAATCCTTAAGTCCTTTTAGATTAGGTACTTATCCATTTACATACTTCATAACGTAAGTCATTAGTTCATTAGTTCATTTAGAAGACATACATCACATAAAGGATATTCTGATAATGGTCTTAGACAAGACCTAGGGACTCTCATTAACATCTTCAAAGCCTATTGTGCAATGTCTAAGTAGCGTTCCATACCACCACCTAAACTTCATAGAACTTCTCTAATGCTAATAGGTATCCCATATGATGAGAATAGGCAATAACCAACATAGACCATGGTAGCAAAGCATGGAATCCGAAGTTCTATCCTACTTCGATGAGGTGTTCTACTTGCCAATGGTAGAACATAAAGATCCCATGTAGGCACATGGTTAAGGAATATGAAGGGCGTTCTAAGCATTCTAGTCTCTTACTTAACTAGAACTACTTCCCCCTTGCTCATACTCACTCGGTGCTAGCCTTAGTTCTCATAGATCAATTCACATTAAGGTTCATATAAATGGGTCCCATATCTAGTTCATGACCCAATTACATTCACCCTACCAAAGCAAGGTCCACTAGGGCATATCTTACTATGGCGACAAGAATCTCATCGCGACTTTCCTAAGTTATGATATGATGCAATTCCAGCCAATCAACCTCAAGTTCATCACTCATGACATGAAGGATACCATTACGGGTAACTACTTCATGATTTATAACCTTACCACTTGGTTGAAGGTTCCACATAAATGACCCTCTTATCATTAAAGGTCTCACCTATATTCATTAATTTAAAACTAAGACCCTTTAGGTTCCTAAGCCAAGACATCACATATTCACATAAGCATCAAGTAAGGGACACAAGTCTACCTAAACAAGACACAACGTACTTCCATTTTACTCATTTAGCCTATCTTTCTTTAGAAACTTTAAGAAAGACCCTTAACTATATTAAGTCAACCTAACCATTATCTTAACATTATCAACTCAAAAATTTTAGACTCATGTAACCAAATTAAGGACAACCATGTACAACTCTAAGACTACACACTTAAGACATAGTCAAAGCATAACATGATCACCTAGATAGTATCATAGTCTAACATTTACTTTCATATATATATATATATATATATATATATATATATATATATATATATATATATATATATATATATATATATGATTACACATCATCAAATGAATTACTCAAATAGACATTAAGTTGAAGTAGTGCCGACAAGTCCATGATCATCAATATACTAGAAAGTAACGCCGACAAGGCCACATCAATTCACATAACACCGCCATCAAAGGTGGACCAAACCAATCATAACATAGTTGAAGTTAAATTAACATTGAATAAGAAGAAATAGGGCAGTGTACCACCACTTCATCATCAACACTTCAAGCCAATACCAAATCACCCAATTCAACATCATAAGGCCCTTACCCATGTCCATGAACACCAATTAGATACGCAATTATAGAAATCAATGAAATCTAACCTAATTCAATATAGATTCAACAATCCAATACCAATTTGATAACAATTGAACACAATTCTTACATCAATAGAAATCCCATAAGAAACTACACATGAAATCATCAATATTAAGCCAATATGAAGTAACCCATAATTTAGTCAAAATCTTAAGTTCATCAATTAATGGGGTTCATAGGTAATTTAGGTTAAAATCATCAATACAAATTCAATCTACTCCATAATAGACGTTTGAAAACCATTAACGCAAGAACCCATGGTAGAATCATGAAATTGGACAATTCCTCATTAAAAACTTTGAAAACGTCTTTGAAAGTTTGGCTACTTGATGAAACAAGTTTCAAGGATCAAAATCCATACCTTAATTATGATAATTCTTCACTTTGATGAAGATTTTCCACTCAAAACGTCACCTCCAAGCTGTTCCTTGATTTGGACTTCAATGTAGTCTTTGGGATTTGTTAAGGGATTTTGCGGTTTTAATTTTAGAAGAATGAATTATTCTAAGTGTTAAACACTTATATACACATTTAAAATACCCAATATACCCTTAATAAATCGCCAATACTCTTATTTGGAAGTGGGGTGAATTTACAAATTCACCCTAGCTTGGCAGCAAAGGTGCGCAGGAAAACAACTTCACAGACGGAGGGGACCTACGGACCGTCCCTTGACCAACGGACCATCCTGTTGGTCCGTGATCTGGGACTGAGGCTGTTCCTTGGTTGCTTTCCTCCCCAGGCTAAGTCTCAGTCGACGAAACCCAACAAACAGGGTGTTGACTGCCTCCGTGGTTTGGGCTGTCTTGGGCAGCCTTGACACCAAGTCTTGGGTCCTTCCTCAAGGACCCTTGGTTGGTCCTTGGGGATGTTTGGCCGGACGTTTCCAACCCAAAAACGATCGTCTATGAGTTTAACACCTCTAACATAAATTTCATCCAAAACGAACACGTAAAACTTGACAAAATATACTTAGACACACATTGTCGATTCAAGGCATATCTTCCGAACTTCATGAACGTTCTTGGACGTTTGACTTCCAAACTTCACGAAACTTGACACACTGCCTATACATGATATAATAACTCATTTAAGGACCTTACAACCTCATGCATCACACATAAACACATAAAACCACATATGAGGCATATAGGTGACTTAGTCGTCGAACGTCTTAGTCATCCCTTGACGTTTGACTTCCAACACACCTAATACTTTACGTACTGCCTCTATAAAATATTATAGACCACATTAGGACCTTAGACCACCATTACCAACATGTTAGGCTCTAGATAACCTAAGTCAATTTCGGGGTCTTACATTCTCCCCCACTTGGACAACATTCGTCCTCGAATGACACTTGCCACTCTCCGAACATTTCCAAGATTAGAGGATCAACTAGAAGCACATATACAAACCATACAACACAAAATTAAGAATAAAACATCAATTTCACAAGTTCAAGACATTCACAACACAACAAGAAACTAGAATACAATTCTATAACTCATTATGCTACAAAACTCACTTGCTTCATTCCAAATAGTAAAAGCTCATTTTTATATTCAATAGTATACTCATACATATCAGTTCTAACCACATAAAAACATTTTTAGACCAAAGAATCAATTAGCCAATTTTCAGAAAATATTACAGTAAACAGTGAATTAGTGAACAGTGATTTTTGGTAAATTTTTCAAAAATGCTATATTAAGCAATTCATTATATAGATATGCTCAAATGAAAGGTAAAATCATATAAACACCTTTTACAACATGCTCATAACTCAATAAAACACACAATGCAAGAAGTTAATGAAATTCAATTTCAACCAAACTCCTAAACATCATGCACATGCAACACTTCTAGCTCAATTCTAGTCATACTCCTCCACTTAGAAGGAACTCATACTATAATAAGAGAAACAAGGACTTACCAACAATATTATAACCCTCATTCGGCTTCTCACCTCTAGTTCGGAGTGCATAGAAACGCCTCCTAGTTGGAGAATCCTCCTTCGGAACACTAGGCTCAACCTTCTTACCCTCCTTCATAGAAGCAATGTTTGGACAATCTCTCACTTTGTGCGCATCTTTTCCACATCCAAAACAAATCCCGGTACCCGCTAGACACTCACCAATATGTTTCTTACCACAAGTGGCATGTAACGACCCGGATTCTTGAATCCGAATCGCCACCGGCGTCGTTGACCTCTCAGAGGTCGCAGACAAGCCTGGTCTTGCATTCATCACATTCATCTAGTTAAATTTGCGGAAAATTTAAAACTTTTTATATATATGAAGTTTACTTAGAATTCATATAGTCATTACATGTTTACAACATATACTAAGCTCAACATAAAGAGAACAACCATCTATCATAAAGAATCAATTCAAAACTGAAGATGAATATATCATAAATAATTTGCCAAACACGGCCTTTTTACAAAGCTTCAAAAAGAAAGTACGAAAGAAATGCTAGGGACAACATCCAATAGCTATGACTAAAACTAAGGCTAGACTAATGCGTGTAACATCCTCGAAATCAAGAGGACCTACCAAATGGTCTGGAGAAAACGCTGAAGTCCAAACCGCTACAAGTGTCGTCAATCTGATCTCTGACCTACACCTATAAAAATAGTAAATAGTAGGGGGTTAGTACACCACTGGTACTAAGTATGGGTGTATGAAAACATACACATAAAGCTATGCATGATCAATGAAAGCTCTTCCTAAGCAACATGCCATTTCTAGAAAGTCTAGTCATTAGACTTTCCTAATTCGTTAGTTGTGAATTGTGGTATTAATATGATGTATTTAATGCATTCAAAACACACAACTCAATTTATATGATTACAAGACATTAGTATCATCAACATAATTTTAGAACTACTCGGGCGAGGATTTGAAAATTTGCTAACCCCCAACCCAAGAGCTCATATTCCCACACTTAGTTTATTTTTCAGTCTTTTCCTTCTTCTTGTTGTGTAGTTCAATAATTCCTTAAGTCCTATGATTTACTTACAAGTGCAATGATTCATTGTTGTCCCATACCCACAATGAATCGATATAAGTAATCCAACGACTAAGGAATGATTTCCCTACCTTATAGTGAGTCATTCTTTACACTATATGTTCATTACGTTTAATAAGCCATTCTCTATTGGTCATGTCATTTATTTCTTTACTTTCATGTTAGGGAAGTTATGAGGTATTTAGTAAATATTTCTGTTTCTACTTCCCTTTATTGGCATCATATAAGAAGTCATTATAAGCCAATCTTATTTGGCTGTGCCCATTATTTGCTGAAACTTCATGAGTGTGATATTGGCACTTGACATTCTTAAGCTCTTCATCATTGCTCACTTTGAACATACGTTTCATCATCATCATTCATTCTCACTTCATAGAGACATCATAGGGAATAAGATCATGCGAGCTAACATGAAATCCACTATCTGCCCCACACCGAAAAGGGATGATTCACCGATTAAAATGAATCTAGAACATGTGAGCTACTCATGGAATCCAGTGTCTGTCCCACACATGGAAAGGGGTGATCCCCAGCTAAGGTGAATCCATCTCAAGTGTTCACTCCACACTGAAAAGAAGTGGCTCACGACTATAGTGAATAAAGAACATATCGTGAGCATTAACCAACGTAGATCATGTGAGCTAAACATGAAATCATGTGTCTGCCCCACACCCAAAAGGGGTGAAATCACTGGCCAAGGTGAAACCGTACATGCGTAGCTCGCTTAGGTGGAAACCACTGGCTGGTTCCTATGTTGGCTAGACATAGTTCGAAGACTAGGGACTTAATGGGACTACTTGTCCACCTCGGTGGTAGCCTCGTCACATGAGACTTACACGTGCAAGCACATGCTCATAACTAGTCTATCGGTGTTGTGCTCACTTCCATTATTTTCTTTATCTGTTAGATTTGTTTACTCTTTTGATGACTTGTCATCCTTACTTTACATTGATGAAATGTGAATTGTCCTTACATAACATTCTTACTTTACATCGATGAAATGTGAATTGTCCTTACATATCATCCTTACTTTACATTGATGTGATGCGAATTGTACTTACATCTCATCCTTACTTTACATTGATGAAATGTGAATTGTCTTTACATAACATCCTTAGGTGTTCATGAGACTAGTCTCACACATTCTAACACCTTCATTCGTGAGTATTCTTTTAACATAGTAGATTAGGTGTAAGTAAGATTTGTCTCACTTTCTTTAACACCCCATTCTGGTCACTTATTTAGTTCCGACCCCTTTAATTATGTTATAACTCACGTTACTTCTTTACTTTAGTGAAGTAGATTCATTTCATCGTTTATGGACGATGAGCACTTCTTTCAATGAGTTACATATGTTCATAGTTCATTCTTTTAGAGCATGTTGGGATTTGTCCCAATGAATGGCATGCCCTTGGTTATTGATTCATTGACTTACTTTAGAAGTGCTTATAATATCATTTGGTATTCTAACTACACAATATTGGCATATGATTAGTATTGGCCTCAACATTTAGAATGTTATACTAGCAAATCATTTTATTAGCATAAGCCAATTTTACGTATGTTCATATTTAAATTGAATATGTATGAACCTTTATACAATCTTTTAATCATTTACATAAGCTCCTAGCCATTAGCATGCATTCTTTTTGAAAAAGTAGTGTTAGCCAACTTTATTGGCACCAGATAGTCAATTCATTCAAGATGTGATTTCATAGAGGTCTTTTAAGCCAATCTTAGTTCAAGCCTTTTGGCATAACGTGTTTAAGCGTCTTGGACAGCATCATATTAACGTTTAATGAATATAACACCTTCATAAAGTCACCTTAACAGTAAGTATGCATTAAGACATCACACATCATACTTAACGTTTTCAACATATCTTAGTAATACATCATTCTTTAATTCACGTAAGGAACCCTTAGCATCAAACGAGTTCACTTCATAGTTCATTCGACATTCATAATTCAAGAACATTACACATAAGATCAGCCAGCACCACATACCAACAACATGATCTCTAACCTATTCAACATGGAATCGAAAAGAATACTAGGGACAAGGAGTTCGACGATACGGGAACAACCCTAGTTTTCAAGGTCTTTGAACAGTTGGAAAGAAAGTTCGCTAGGAGAAAGAATTCCAGGAGATAAACCCATACCTTATGTAGAACTTAATCTACGAAGACCACCTTGAACGAATCCTTGGAGAAACCTTGGAATTTCCCTAGAACGTTGATGAACTTTCTACCTATTTCTTTCGTTCGTTTTAGCGTTCTGCCTTAGGTAGTGAATTCTAAGTATTTTGATAGTGAATGATTAGGTTTAGGAACTGACATTGACTTATTCAACAAAGGCTATTTTAGTAAATTAACCAACTCATTAGTAAATTACCAAAACGCCCCTCTTATGTTGACTAACATAGAAAGATGTTGACTTTGACCAAAATCTGGAAATCGGCATTGACCCTTGTTTCGGTCAACATTTTGACTTTTAATTAATTAATTAAATCCTTAATTTTTTTTTTTAGGGACCTAGGGAAATTACCAAAACACCCCTAAGTCACTAGGACCACAACTAACACCTTTGGACTATCTTAGGTTAGGTACTAGGTTGTCCCCTTAACTAGTAGTAGGTTCCACCCGATTTGTCCTAGGTTTCGGGTGCATTAGGTGGTCCAATTGGGTTAGTCCTAGGTTATTTCTCTAGTTAGGATAGTTGGTTAGGACTTAGAGTTAGTTAGGTTGGCTGGTCCCACATGGAGGGACCCGTCCATGCATGTCTTGCCTAACCGCCCTAACCGAATTCGGTTATGGTGGTTCCGTGGTCCCCCTTGGCCGGGTCCTTCACGTGTGATGCCCATGTGCTTGCACATTGGTTTGTTGCACTTTCCTAACTAATTCATCTTTATGAATCATTTGGGAATGTTTACTTATTGTCCCAAGGACACTCACCATGTCCTTGGGCACTGCTTAATTTACATGATCATTTTAGATGGTCATGTGGAATGGTATGTAGGCTTGACACTTGGATGCCTTATACATTTTGTGAGTTGGACTACATATATTTTATTAGCTTAGGGTCTTCATTGCAGGTACACTTCTTGGTTAATGAATCTTGGATTGGGTATTGCAACCCAAAACTTATATTTCATATTCGTATATAGAAAATTCTCTGATACCTCTTAGCTAATTTTTCTATACTATGCCCAATATTTCTCAATATTGGGAATTGGGGTTCCTATGTGCCCCTAATAGGCTATCCTAAGGGCATGTTGGGCTCTTCATAGACATATGATTTTTCCGGAATGTTACATTATCCCCCCTTAGGAACATTCGTCCCCGAATGACACTTACACATCATTTAAACAAAGAGGGTGATTTTTGAAAGTTACTTTATCATGCTTAAACTTTTCTCTTTTGTGAATATTTGATTCATACATATTTGGATGATGCATATCATTCAAGCATATCTGAATCTTCATATTTGAGATTGAGGAATTTCCTTCTCAATCACACTTAACTTAATGCACATCACAAATCATGCAACGCAGAAAACATGTCTATGCTACACAAAAACAGCACATGAAATGCAAACATAACTTCATTTTAACTCACATAGTGCTATTATAAGACATACGATTAGTGACCTATCACACCAAATCGACTAAAGCACTTACACTTAGAGTTTTCTGAAACATAAACCAAACTTTGGAAGAGAATATCTAACCTTAAGAACTGAACAAATGAGGGTAGCGGGACCTCATATCTGCCTCGGCCTCCCACATTGCTCCCTCAACAAGATGGTTCCGACATAGGACCTTCACGGTGGCAACCTCCTTGTTGCTCAGCCGCTTCACTTGGCGATCTAAAATTTCAACTAGAACCTCTTCATAAGAAAGGTTCTCATCAACTCCTAACCCCTCAACAGGCAGGATGGATGCTGGATCGCCTAGATATTTCTTAAGCATAGAAATGTGTAACACTGGATGAATAGAAGCCAAGTCTTGAGGTAATTTCAGCTCGTATGCAATATTTACCACTCGCTGCAAGATATCATAAGGACCAATATACCTCGGAATAAACTTGCCTTTCTTACCAAACCTCATCACCCCTTTCATGGGTGATATCTTCAGGTAGACTTGATCACCCACCTCAAACTCAAGAGCTCTCTTTCGGTTATCTTCATAGGATTTCTGCGATTGTAAGCAGTAGCCAATCTATCCCTAATCATCTTCACCTTCTCCACTGCCTCATGCATGATCTCGGGACCAAGGGTGGCCGATTCTCCTACTTCGAACCAGCCAATCGGATATCTACATCTTCGGCCATATAATGCTTCGAAAGGTGCCATTCCAATACTGTAATGGTAGCTATTATTGTAAGAGAACTCTATCAGCGGCAAGTGATCATACCAACTCCCCTTGAAGTCAATAACACATGCTCTCGACATGTCTTCAAGAGTCTGGATTGTACGCTCTGCTTTCCCATCTGTCTGCGGATGGAAAGCAGTACTAAGCTTCACTTGTGTACCCAAACTTTTCTGGAAAGATTTCCAAAAATGAGAAGTGAATTGGGCCCCTCTTTCCGAAATGATAGATAGAGGAATCCCATGCCATCTCACTATCTCATCTATATAAAGCTTGTCATAGTCTTCGGCCTTGAAGGTAGACTTCACAGGTATGAAGTGAGCGGACTTGGTCATTCTGTCAATAATAACCCAAATAGAATCACATAGTTTCCTAGTATTTGGCAGACCAACCACAAAATCCATATTGATAGCCTCCCACTTCCACGTTGGGATATCAATCGTCTTAGTGAGACCTCCATGCTTAAGGTGTTCGCCCTTAACCTATTGGCAGTTCGGACACTCCTCCACAAACTTAGAGATATCTCTCTTCATGCCTTACCACCAATAGACCTCTTTAAGGTCTTGGTATATTTTGGTGGCACCTGGATGGATGGAATATCGGGAACCATGAGCTTCTGCCAAAATACTTGACCTCAAATCATTCTAATTGGGCACACATAATCTATTCTGATATCTGAGTATTCCACCTAACGAGAATGACTCATTCAACTTACTTAATACCGAGTCTTTTAACTCCATGAGTACTGGGTCAAGGTTTTTATTGTCTTTAACATCTACAACAAATGAGGATTCGGAACTTGAGTGAACCAAAACACCCCCACTTGGTGCATCTGTCAGCCTTACACCCAATCTTGCCAATTGGTGCACCTCTTTAACCAGCTCCTTGTTCTCATCATTAATATGTGAAACCCTGCCCATGCTCAGTCTGCTCAATGCATCGGCCACCACATTGGCCTTACTTGGGTGATAGTACACACTCATGTCATAATCCTTGAGAAGTTTTAGCCATCTCCTCTGACGAAGATTCAACTCCCTATGCGTGAATACATACTGAAGACTCTTATGGCCAGTATACACATCAACATGTACACCATATAAATAATGTCTCCACATCTTCAACGCAAAGACAACCGCAGCTAGTTCAAGATCGTGAGTAGGGTAGTTCTTTTCATGGATCTTCAATTATCTTGATGCGTATGCAATCACCTAACCATTCTGCATGAGAACACATCCCAAACCTAATTGGGAAGCATCACAATATACGACGTACCCCTCACCACTTCTCGGCAACGTCAACACTGGGGATGAAGTGAGTCGGTCCTTGAGTTCTTGAAAACTCTTTTCACATTTCTCGGACCACTCAAACTTCACCTTTTTATTTGTCGATGCGGTCAATGGTGCAATAATAGTGGAACATCCTTCCACAAACCTGCGATAATAATTGGATAAACCCAAAAAGCTTCGAATATCTGTAGGAGTAAGGGGTCTCGGCCAATTCTTCACCGTCCCAACCTTCTTAGAATCAACTTCAACACCTTGGTCGGTCACAACATGACCAAGAAAGGTCATTGATCTCAACCAAAATTCACATTTGCTAGACTTTGCATACAACTGATGTTCTCTGAGTACTTGCAATGTCTTTCTTAAGTGTACCTCATGCTCTTCTTTAGACTTAGAGTATATGAGAATGTAATATATGAATACTATGACGAAGGAATCAAGGTACTCAAGGAAGACCCTATTAATAAGGTCCACAAACGCGGCTGGTGCGTTAGTGAGACTGAATGACATGACCAAAAACTTGTAGTACCCGTACCTAGTACGAAAAGCAGTCTTAGGTACGTCTTCTCGCCTCACTCTAAGATGATGGTAGCCTGACCGAAGGTCTATCTTGGAAAATAAACTTGAACCCTTGAGTTGGTCAAACAGATCATCAATTCTGGGAAGAGGGTACTTATTCTTTATAGTGACTTTGTTGAGTTGTCGATAATCGATGCACATTCTAAGGGTTCCATCATTTTTATTTACGAACAACACTGGAGCACCCCATGGGGATATGCTCGGCTGGATGAAGCCCTTATCAAGTAGATCTTGAAATTGCAACTTCAACTCTTTGAGTTCAGCTGGTGCCATCCTATATGGGGGAATAGAAATTGGCTTGGTGTTGGGATCTAAATGAACACCAAAGTAAATCTCACGTTCAGGAGGGACTCCTGGTAAATACTCCGGGAAGACATCTGGAAAATCATTCACTATTGACACAGAATATATGGAAGGGACTTCTTGATCTAAGTCATTGACTCTATCTAAGTTGTATAAATACCCCTTAGCTATCTTCTTATTGGCCTCTAAGTTTGAAACAATTTGGCCGACTGGACTTGAACCACGCCCTTACCATTCCAATTCTAACTCATTTTGAAACTGAAACCTCACTACCCTGTTTTGACTGTCTATTGTGGCATAACACTTGTGAAGCCAATCCATACCCAAGATGATGTCAAAATCGAGCATGGCTAACTCCACTAGGTCAGCGTGAGTGACTATATCAAGGACATTAATTGGGCAATTTTTGTACACTTTCTCATCTCTAATGTGTCTCCTATGGGAGTGCTTACTAAAATTGGATCATGTAAGATTTCAGGAAGCACATCAAATTTACTAGGTATCAATGGAGTGACAAATGATAGAGTGGATCCTGGATCTAACAATGCATACACAGGGAAAGTAAAGACATGCAACGTACCCGTGACTACATCAGCTGACTTCTCTTGCTCTTCTCTTCCTTTTAGCACATAGAACATGTTTCTCTTGGGAAGTTCGGCTGCAGCATTTGCATTCGGCCGATGCTGAGCATTTACCTTTGATTGACTATTCACTTGAGGACAGTCTCGGACCATGTGTCCACTTTTGCCGTACCCGAAATAGGTGTTAGTACCTACCAGACATTCTCCTCTATTAGAATGCCCACACTTACCACAAGGCCTGTTGGTTCGCTGGACATTACGATCATTGCCCTTTCTGGGGACAGAATTATTCACCTTAGCTCTTGAATTACCTGAAGAAGCAAAATTACCTGAGTGATTCTTGAACTTGGGCCTGTTTTGAACTCCATATGAGCCCCTACCTGAGCTCGAACTAGGCTGGTCTGCGGCCTTAGGCTTCTTGCCTTCGTGAATTCGCCTCTTGAGGTGGCTCTCCTCTACTTGCTTAGCATGTACCATCAACCTGCCCAAATACATGTTTTCATGCAGCATGGCTTACCGACAATCTTCTAAAAGATCCTCAGATACGCCAGTAACGAATCTGCTCATCTCATCCCTGCTATTTGCCACCAGAGAAGAAGCATACTTCTAAAGTTTAACAAACTTCAAGGAATACTCCTTGACAGACATACCTCCCTGCCTCAGGTTGATGAACTCTTCAACTTTGGCTTTCCTTTGCTCTCTGGGAAAGAACCTCTCTAGAAATGCAGTCTTGAGAACATCCCAAGTGATAGGAACATCTACTCTAGCTCGGCCATCATCCCACATCCGGTACCAAACCTGTGCCACATCCTTGGGTTGATATGAAGTCAACTCAGCCTTTGCCTCCTCATCAAATCCCATGGCACACAGAATCTTGTGGACCTCATCTACGAACTCCTGAGGATCCTCGCTGGCCTTGGACCCGTAGTACACTAGGGGATTCATCCTGCTGAAGTCCCTCAGTGTTAGACATGGCACTAGCGTGCGGGTTCTCTCTGGGAGCACCCTCTCTCGCGGCTTGAGCCGTGATGGCTTGAGCCTGAGTCGTGATGGCCTGTGCCATTTGTAGCAAAGCATTACTCACTTCACCATCCGTCAACCCCTTTGGGTTGACAGGCACTTGTTCAGCAGTAACTGGAGCTTGAGGAGGAGCTTGATTCCCTTCCGCAAATGCTTCCTCAACTCTTATCGCGGCATTCCTCCTTGTGTTCATTTTCTACACGTATACACAAGAAGAGAGTTAGATCCTCGAAATGACATAAAATGTCACAACTCTACATGGCACGATAAAGAGTATAAGAAGGGAGAATTTCCTACCATCGCGTAGTCTCTAAGTCATGATGTGGTGCGCTTCACAACCATAAGTTAGAAACTACGTAACGTGGTTGTGTTGAGCTTTAGATCCCAGGTAATTTAACCTCATGCTCTGATACAAGTTTGTAATGACCCAGATTCTTGAATCTGAATTGCCGCCGACATTGTTAACCTCTCAGAGGTCGCAGACAAGCCTCGTCTTGCATTCATCACATTCATCTAGCTAAATTTGCAGAAAATTTAAAACTTTTTATATGTATGAAGTTTACTTAGACTTCATATAGTCATTACATATTTACAACATATACTAATCTCAACATAAAGTGAACAACCATCTATCATAAAGAATCAATTCTAAATTGAAGATGAATATATCATAAATAATTTGCCAAACACGGCCTTATTACAAAACATCAAGAAAAAGTACGAAAGAAATGCTAGGGACAACATCCACTAGCTATGACTAAAACTAAGGGTAGACTAATACGTGTAGCATCATCGAAATCAAGAGGACCTACCAAATTGTCTGGAGAAAACGTTGAAGTCAAAACCGCTGCAAGTGTCGTCAATCTGCTCTCTGACCTGCACCTATAAAAATATTAAATATTAGGGTGTTAGTACACCACTTGTACTAAGTATGGGTGTATGCACACATACACATAAAGCTATGCATGATCAATGAAAGCTCTTCCTAAGCAACATGCCATTTCTGGAAAGTCTAGTCATTAGACTTTCCTAATTCGTTAGTTATGAATTATGGTATGAATATGATGTATTTTAATGCATTCAAAACACACAACTCATTTTCTATATGATTACAATCCATTAGTATCATCAACATAATTTTAGAACCACTCGGGCGAGGATTTGAAAATTTGCTAACCCTCAACCCGAGAGCTCATATTCCCACACTTAGTTTATTTTACAGTCTTTTTCTTCTTCTTGTTGTGTAGTTCAATAATTACTTAAGTTCTATGTTTTACTTACAAGTGCAATAGTTCATTTTAGTCCCATACCCACAATGAATCAATGTAAGTAATCCAAGGACTAAAGAATGATTTCCCTACCTTATAGTGAGTCATTCTTTACACTATATGTTCATTACGTTTCATAAGCCATTCTCTATTGGTCATGCCATTTATTTCTTTACTTTCATGTTAGGGAAGTTATGAGGTATTTAGTAAACATTTCTATTTATACTTTCCTTTATTGGTATCATATAAGAATTCATTATAAGCCAATCTTGTTTGGTTGTGCCCATTATTTGCTGAAACTTCATGAGTGTGATATGACACTTGACATTCTTAATCTCTTCATCATTGCTCACTTTGAACATACGTTTCATTATCATCATTCATTATCACTTTCATAGAGATATCATAGGGAATAAGATCATGCGAGCTAATATGAAATCCAGTGTCTGCCCCACACCGAAAAAGGGTGATTCACCGGTTAAAATGAATCTAGACCATGTGAGCTACTCATGGAATCCAGTGTCTGCCCCACACATGGAAAGGGGTGATCCCCGGCTAAGGCGAATCCATCTCAGGTGTTCACTCCACACCAAAAAGGAGTTGCTCACGGCTAAAGTGAACCAAGAACATATCGTGAGCATTAACTGACATAGATCATGTGAGATAAACGTGAAATCTTGTTTCTTCCCCACACCGAAAAGGGGTGGAATCACTGGCCAAGGTGAAACGGTACATGCCTAGATCGCTTAGGTGGAAACCACTGGCTAGTTCCTATATTGGCTAGACATAGTTCGAATTTTAGGGACATAATGAGACTACTTGTCCACCTCGGTGGTAGCCTCGTCACATGAGACTTACACGTGCAAGTACATGCTCATAACTAGTCTATCAGTGTTGTGCTCACTTTCATTATCTACTTTATCTTTTAGAGTTGACTCAAGCATTATGGAAGCTTACTTCTAGATTGAGATTTATTTACTCTTTTGATGACTTGTCATCCTTACTTTACATTAATAAAATGTGATTTGTCCTTACATAACATCCTTACTTTACATCGATGAAATGTGAATTGTCCTTACATATCATCCTTACTTTACATTGATGGAATGCGAATTGTCCTTACATCTCATACTTACTTTACATTGATGAAATGTGAATTGTCCTTACATAACATCCTTAGGTGTTCATGAGACTAGTCTCACACATTCTAACACCTTCATTCGTGAGTATTCTTTTAACATAGTAGATTAGGTGTAAGTAAGACTTGTCTCACTTTCTTTAACACCCCATTATGGTCACTTATTTAGTTTCGACCCCTTTAATGATGTTATAACTAGCGTTACTTCTTTACTTTAGTGTAGTAGATTCATTTCATCGTTTATGGACGATGAGCACTTCTTTCAATGAGTTACATATGTTCATAGTTCATTATTTTAGAGCAAGTTGGGAGTTGTCCCAATGAATGGCATGCCCTTGGTTATGGATTCATTGACTTACTTTAGAAGTGCTTATAATATCATTTGATATTCTAACTACACAAGATTGGCATATTATTAGTATTGGCCTCAACATTTGGGATGTTACACTAGCAAATCATTTTTATTGGCATAAGACAATTTTACGTATTTTCATATTTAAATTGAATATGTATGAGCCTTTAGCCAATCTTTTAATCATGTAAATGAGCTCCTAGCCATTAGCATGCATTCGTTATGACAAAGTAGTGTTAGCCAACTTTATTGGCACCAGATAGTCAATTCATTCAAGATGTGATTTCATAGAGGTCTTTTAAGCCAATCTTAGTTCAAGCCTTTAGGCATAACGTGTTTAAGCGTCTTGGACAACATCATATTAACATTTAATGAATATAACACCTTCATAAAGTCACCTTAACATTAAGTATGCATTAAGACATCACACATCATACTTAATGTTTTCAACATATCTTAGTAATACATCATTCGATAAGTCACGTAAGGGACCCTTAGCATCAAACGAGTTCACTTCATAGTTCATTCGATATTCATAATTCAAGAACATTACATACAAGATCAGCCAGCACCACATACCAACAACATGATCTCTAACCTATTCAACATGGAATCGAAAAGGATACTAGGGACAAGGAGTTCGATGATACGGGAACAACCCTAGTTTTCAAGATCTTTGAACCGTTGGAAAGAAAGTTCTCTTGGAGAAAGAAGTCCAGGTTAGAAACCCATACCTTATGTAGAACTTAATCTACGAAGACCACCTTGAACGAATCCTTGGAGAAACCTTGGAATTTCCCTAGAACGTCGATGAACTTTCTGCCTCTTTCTTTCGTTCGTTTTAGCGTTCTACCCTAGGTCGTGAATTCTAAGTGTTTTGATAGTGAATGATTAGGTTTAGGAACTGACATTGACTTATTCACCTAAGGCTATTTTAATAAATTAACCAACTGATTAGTAAATTACCAAAATGCCCTTCCTAAGTTGACTAACATAGGAAGATGTTGACTTTGACCAAAATGTGGAAATCGGCATTGACCCTTGTTTTGGTCAACATTTTGACTTTTAATTAATTAATTAAATCCTTAATTTAATTAATTTTAGGACCTAGGGAAATTACCAAAATACCCCTAAGTCACTAGGACCACAACTAACAATTTTGGACCATCCTAGGTTAGGTACTAGGTTGTCCCTTCAACTAGTACTAGGTTCCACCCGATATGTCCTAGGTTGTCGGGTGCATTAGGGAGTCCAATTCGGTTAGTCCTAGGTTATTTGTCTAGTTAGGATAGTTGGTTAGGACTTAGAGTTAGTTAGGTTGGCTGGTCCCACATGGAGGGACAAACCCGTGCGTGTCTTGCCTAACTGCCCTAACCGAATTCGGTTAGGGTGGTTCCGCGGTCCTCCTTGGTCGGCTCCTTCACGTGTGATGCCCATGTGCTTGAACATGGTTTTGTTGCACTTTCCTAACTAATTTATCTTGATGTCCTTGGGCACTACTTAATTTATATGATCATTTTAGATGGTCATGTGGAATGGTATCTAGGTTTGACACTTGGATGCCTCATACCTTTTGTGAGTTGGACGACATATATTTTATTAGCTTAGGGTCTTCATTGCAGGTACACTTCTTGGTTAATGAATCTTGGATTGGGTATGGCAACCCAAAACGTATATTTCATATTCGTATATAGAAAATTGTCGAATACCTCTTAGCCAATTTTTCTATACTATGCCCAATATTTCTCAATATTGGGCATTGGGGTTCCTATGTACCCTTAATAGGCTATCCTAAGGGCATGCTGGGCTCTTCATAGACATATGATTTTTCCGGAATATTACATTATCCCCCCCTTAGGAACATTCGTCCCCGAATGACACTTACACATCATTTAAACAAAGAGGGTGATTTTTGAAAGTTACTTTATCATGCTTAAACTTCTCTCTTTTGTGAATTTCTGATTCACACATATTTGGATGATGCATATCATTCAAGCTTATTTGAATCTTCATATTTGAGATTGTGGAATTTCCTTCTCAATCACACTTAACTTAATGCACATCACAAATCATGCAACGCAGAAAACTTGTCTATGCTACAGAAAAACAGCACATGAAATGCAAAAATAACTTCGTTTTAACTCACATAGTGCTATTATAAGACATACGATTAGTGACCTATCACACCAAATCGACTAAAGCACTTATACTTAGAGTTTTCTTAAACATAAATAAGTCTTAGGAAGAGAATATCTAACCTTAAGAACTGAACAAATGAGGGTAACGGGACCTCATATCGGCCTCGGCCTCCCACGTTGCTCCCTCAACAAGATGGTTCCACCATAGGACCTTCACGGTGGCAACCTCCTTGTTGCTCAGCCGCTTCACTTGGCGATCTAAAATTTCAACTGGAACCTCGTCATAAGAAAGGTTCTCATCAACTCCTAACCCCTCAACAGGTAGGATGGATGCTGGATCGCCTAGATATTTCTTAAGCATAGAAACGTGAAACACTGGATGAACAGAAGCCATGTCTTGAGGTAATTTTAGCTCGTATGCAATGTTTTCTACTCGCTGTAAGATCTCATAAGGAACTATATACCTCGGACTCAACTTGCCTTTCTTACCACACCTCATCACCCCTTTCATGGGTGATATCTTTAGGTAAACTTGATCACCCACCTCAAACTCAAGAGCTCTCTTTCGGTTATCTGCATAGGATTTCTGACGACTGTAAGCAGTAGCCAATCTATCCCTAATCATATTCGTATATAGAAAATTGGGTAATACCTCTTAGCCAAATTGTCTATACTATGCCCAATATTTCTCAATATTGGGCATTGGGGTGCCTCTATACCCCTAATTGGCTATCGTAAGGGCATGCTGGGCTCTTCATAGACATATGATTTTTCCGGAATATTACATGGCAGATGTTGGTTTGCCATTGTAATAACTACCTCCTTTCTCAAACTTCACCTTAGCACTCCTAGACTCTTCTTGAGTGTAAACCCTCTTCTTGGATTTAGGTTGCACTTGATCACTAGCAACACTCCTCTTCAAGTTACTTGACATCCTCCTAAGATTAGACTCTTCAAATGATTGTGCCTACATCATGTGTCTAGCTAAGGTCATATCATCATGTACCATACTTGCATAGCATTCTTCCCTCACTAAGTCTCTCAACCTAGATGACATAGTTCTCTCCACAACCCTAGGCACCATTTTCAAGTTAACTTGAGTAGTTACGGCTCGGCTAAAGCAAGAAAAGCCTCCCTAATCTCCCGATTAGTTAGCTCCGGCACCTCATTACCTACTCCAACATTAGGAGCATGATCATCTTGAGGAGGCACTTGAGAACCTTGGACACCTTACCATAATGAAGCACTTGCTCAACTTGCTCAACATGACGAGGAACTTCCTCATCAATTCTTCCCTCTTCCATCCTTCTAGTATTCATCTCCTAGAAACACAAGGAAAAATACATTTAGAAGTATACTCATAACATAACTCTACTGCACGAACATAGGAGTAGAAATGAAGGGAAAGACTATCGTCCTATAGCCTCTCGCCCATAGATGTGTCGCAATTCACACCGATGGTCAAGACTCTACTAGACGTGACTTTTTGAGACTTTTTGATACCTAAGACTACTTTCATAAACCTATGCTCTAATACCAAGCTTGTCACATCCCGAAAACACACCCTAGAAGTTAGGGTGCAATATTGGATTGCGACCGGCGTATTCGATCTCTCAGAGGTCTTATACAAGCCTATCATATCATTCATCGCATATACATAACGCGAAGTAGTGCAGAATTAAAACTTTTCGCAAAATAATATAGAAGTCATAAACTCTTTCATAGATAGAAATAGGAAAACACTAAGTCTCGATCATCATCTTAAGACACGACAAAACTTGGGACACGACCCATACGAATTAAAAACATACTACTAATAGTCTATTACAAACTTCATAAAAGAAACATAAAATGACATATATGCCCTCGAGTCAAATGAGGACATACTTCAACTCTTCTTGAACGATCTCCTTGTACAAATCTTCTTCCCAAAGCTCTTCACCTACCAAGAACTATAGATAGAAAATAAAGAATGGAATTATTACAACCACATGTACTAAGTATGGCATTATGCATAATAATCATGGAAACAGATTTATTGGAAATATGCATCTTTTCTTTAAAACATCATAATATCATCATAAAAATAACATTTAGCAACTTAGAATAACATAAGAAAACATTAAACGAAAAACATAATTTTTAACTCACATTACAGTGAAGTCCCTTCACTGTACAGTGAAGTCCCTTCACTGTACAGTGAAGTCCCTTCACTGTAATAGTGAAGTCTAAGACCTCTCTTTTGAACATATTTTAGCATGTAGTCTTCTCACTAATGTCATCCTAAGATTCACTTAAGTCACACAAAAAGAGACCGACCATACACCCTCTCTAGATGTTCCTAAACGATCCTCAAGATTACTCATAATGAAACACATACACACCTACAATACACCAACATACAAGACATACATAATATGACAATCTCCCCTACCAAGGCTATCAAAAGACTTACTCAAGTACTCCTAGAAGAGAATGCCCATACATTCACTTCAAGGCTACCTAAAGAATCCTTAAGACTTCCTAGGTTTAGATCATGTCAAACATATCAAGCAACTTCCCTAACTAGAGTCATTCTCAAGACTTCCAAAGATAAGTAATGAAGAGATCATCCTTTATGTCCTCTTCACATCTTAACTAAGGAATCCTTAAGTCACTTCAGATTAGGTACTTATCCATTTACATACTTCATAACGTAAGTCATTAGTTCATTAGTTCATTTAGAAGACATACATCACATAAAGGACATTCAAATAATGGTCTTAGACAAGACCTAGGGACTCTCATTAACATATTCAAAGCCTATTGTGCAATGTCTAAGTAGCGTCCCATACCACCACCTAAACTTCATAGAACTTCTCTAATTCTAATAGGTATTCCATATGATGAGAATAAGCAATAACCAACATAGACCATGGTAGCAAAGCATGGAATCCGAAGTTCTATCCTACTTCGATGAGGTGTTCTACTTGCCAATGGTAGAACATAAAGATCCCATGTAGGCACATGGTTAAGGAATATGAAGGGCGTACTAAGCATTCTAGTCTCTTTCTTAACTAGAACTACTTCCCCCTTGCTCATACTCACTCGGTGCTAGCCTTAGCTCTCATAGGTCAATTCACATTAAGGTTCATATAAATGGGTCCCATATCTAGTTCATGACCCAATTACATTCACCCTACCAAAGCAAGGTCCACTAGGGCATATCTTACTATGGCGACAAGAAGCTCATCGCGACTTTCCTAAGATATGATATGATGCCGTTCCAGCCAATCAACCTCAAGTCCATCACTCATGACATGAAGGATACCATTGCGGCTAACTACTTCACGATTTATAACCTTACCACTTGGTTCAAGGTTCCACATAAATGACCCTCTTATCATTAAAGGTATCCCCTATATTCATTTATTTAAGACTAAGACCCTTTAGGTTCCTAAGCCAAGACATCACATATTCACATAAGCATCACGTAAGGGACACAAGTCTACCTAAAGAAGACACAACATACTTCCATTTTACTGATTTAGCCTATCTTTCTTTAGTCACTTTAAGAATGGACCTTAACCTTATTAAGTCAACCTATCCATTATCTTGAAATTATAAACTCAAACATTTTAGACTCATATAACCAAATTAAGGACAACCATGTCCAACTCTAAGACTACACACTTAATACATAGTCAAAGCATAACATGATCACCTAGATAGTATCATAGTCTAACACATACTTTCACATATAGATAGATAAGATTATACATCATCACATCAACTACCCAAATAGACATATAAGTTCAAGTAGTGCCGAAAAGGCCATGATCATCAATATACTAGAAAGTAAACGCCGACAAGGCCACATCAATTCACATAACCCCGCCACCAAAGGTGGACCAAACCAATCATAAAATAATTGAAGTAAAATTAACATTGAATAATAAGAAATAGGGCAGCGTACCACCACTTGATCATCAACACTTCAAGCCAATACCAAATTACCCAAATCAATATCATAAGGCCTTTACCCATGGCCATGAACACCAATTCAATACACAATTATAGAAATAAATGAAATCTAACCTAATTCAATATATATTCAACAATCCAATACCAGTTTAATAACAATTGAACACAATTCTTACATCAATAGAAAGCCCATAAGAAACTACACATGAAATCATCAATATTAAGCCAATATCAAGTAACCCATAATTTAGTCAAAATCTTAGGTTCATCAATTACATGGGTTCATAGGTAATTTAGGTTAAAATCATCAATACAACATCAATCTGATCCATAATAGACGTTTGAAAACCATTAATGCAAAAACCCATGATAGAATCATGAAATTGGACAATTCTTCTTTGAAAACTTTGAAAACATCTTTGAAAGTTGGGCTCCTTGATGAAACAAGTTTCAAGGATCAAAAGCCATACCTCAATGATGATAATACTTCACTTTGATGAAGAATTTCCACTCAAAACGTCACCTCCAAGTTGTTCCTTGATTTGGACTTCAATGGAGTCTTTGGGATTTCTTAAGGGATTTTGGGGTTTTGATTTTAGAAGAATGAATTATTCTAAGTGTTAAACACTTATATACACATTTAAAATAACCAATACACCCTTAATAAACCGCCAATACTCTTATTTAGAAGTGGGGTGAATTTACAAATTCACCCCTAGCTTGGCAGCAAAGTTGCGCAGGAAAACAGCTTCAGAGAGGGAAGGGACCTACGGACCGTCCCTTTACCAATAAATCGTCCTGTTGGTCCGTGGTCTGGGAATGAGGCTGGTCCTTGGTTACTTCCCTCCACATTCTAAGTCTCAGTCGATGAAACCCAACCAACGGGGCATCGATTGACCCACTGGGCGTCGACTGCCTCCGTGGTTTGGGCTGTCTTGGGCAGCCTTGACACCAAGTCTTGTGTCCTTCCTCAAGGACCCTTGGTTGGTACTTGGGGATGTTTGCCCAGACGTTTCCAACCCAAATACGACCGCCTATGAGTTAAAAACCTCTCATATAAATTTCATCCAAAACAATCACGTAAAACTCGACAAAACATGCTTAGACACATAAGGTCGATTCAAGGCATATCTTTCGAACTTAACGAACGTTCTTGGACGTTTGACCTCCAAACTTCATGAAACCTAAAAAACTGCCTATACATGATATAATAACTCATTTAAGGACCTGACAACCTCATGAATCACACATAAACACATAAAACCACATATGAGGCATTTAGGTGACTTAGTCGTCGAACGTCTTATTCATCCCTTGACGTTTGACTTCCAAAACACCTAATACTTTAGCTACTACCTCTATACAATATTATAGACCACATTAGGACCTTAGACCACCATTACCAAGTCAATTTCAGGGTCTTACAATAAGTAAAGCTTTGCTTTATATAACAATATAACTCAATAACATATTCATTATAAGGATAAAACATTCATGTAAGAGTAGCATCATATATCATAATCATACATCTTTCATATCATCATATTACATAAGAACAATCTCCTAGAACTTCCCTTAGAGTCACCTTGTGCAATGTCTAGGTAGCGTCTCATACCACTACCTATACTAAGCCAATCCCTCAAGTCACCCTAGTCAACGTTCATTTACTTGTCTTTCGTTTTACATCAGGGAACATAGGCATTAACCGACATAGACCATATGAGCTAAACATGGAATCCATTGTCTTTCCCACACCGAAAAGAGGTGGTCCTACCGGCCAAAGTAGAACCAAACATGACATAGCTTTCTAGGTGGATCCACTAGCTAGTATCCAATGGTGGCAACATAGTTCAAGAACTAGGAGATGTATTAGAGAACCATAGTTCCACATTACATGGCAGCCTCAATCTCATGAGAATCTTTGTGAACCTACCTTCCCTTGGGGAAGGGACACTTCCCATATCTAGTTCATCAGTGCTTAGCTTAACTCCCTTTTCTTGAAATAACCTTTAATTTGTCTTTTATCAAAACCTTAGCATAGGTCATATGAGATTATCTCCTTGTATAACATGATCATGAGCTCTTTTAGATTAGATGAGAATTGTCCTTTCATTGTAACCTTTCTTTTTGTGAGATTTACATGGCACAATCATCCTGTGTAAAGCATACAAGAGAGTATCATAACTTGCATTTTCATATTCTTATCATAATCTAACAATATACATGTTGATAGCCATCATATTCACATAGCAACATCATACATAATTTCATAACATAGCATCATGACTTATAGGCTAGCATAAACATCTTAGAGTAATCACAATTTTAGAAGACTTACCTCTTTCTTCCAAGAACCTTATTCATCATGCAATATTCATAATCATACATAGTCATACACTCAATGACATAATCAAGAACAACTCATAAAATCATGTACAAGATGAATGCATAGCATATGAGAAGGTAAACGGGTAATTAAATGGTTCATTCAAACCGTAAATTCTAACCCTAACGTTTTCACATTATCAAACACTACAAACAACCCATTCAAAACCATCACATAGAGAAAGATCATGTATCCAACTACATTCAAATATTATCAATCAAATACTCAACAATTCGTGTGAAATTAAATATAGAAAACATTTACTTTTCATTGAAAAAGATAAATCTAGGGTTAGGAAGAAAATCCATTTTGTACAGTAAAAACCCTAGTATTCGAAGTTCTTGAAAACTTATCTTTAAAGGACCTTTTGGGTAAAGGAATCCCAAGAGTAAAAAACTATACCTTATAGATGAATAATCCACGAAATCTTGGTTGGAAACTTCAAAACCTTCGTCCTCTTCCTTAAACTTTTCTAGTTCTTCAATGGAGTTTGGAAAAGAGAGCGTTCTTGAGAGATTAAGAGAATTTTGTTTGAGTCGGATCTGGGACATGTAATTGTGGTCTAAAACTGACATATTATAAATATATAGACGTCCCAAGAATTACCCTAAAGACCCTCCACTTAAATTACCTAAAACTCCCCTTTTAAATTGACTACAACTTGGAGAACATTTGACTAAGGGTCTTTGGGTTTGACCAGGAGTTAAATTAAATTAATTAAGTTGCTAATTTACTTAATTTAGGGACCTAGGGTAATTATAAAGTACCCCTAAGTCGTTAGGACCACAACCAACCCTTTTGGACCATCCTAGGTTAGGTACTAGGAAGTTTCTTTATTTAGTTATTCGGTTAGTGTACCCGGTTAGGTCTTAGGATTTTGGGCACACTAGTTAGTTAATTTTAGTTAGTCCTAGGTTACTTAGTTAGTTAGGGACGTTAGTTAGGACCTAGAATTAGTTAGGAGGCTCGGCCCACTGTCTTCACCCGACGCGGCTGTCCCCTAACCGCCCTAACAAAATTCGGTTGGGCTTGTCTCTCGACCGTTGGTATCACATCCGTTGCCGTGCACTTTCCCTAACCTTGCACTCCTGGAAAGTTCACTCCTTGTCCAAGGATCCTCACTATGTCCTTGGGCACTGCTTAATCTACATGGTCATTTTAAATGGTCATGTACTATGGTACCTAGGCTATACACTTAAATGCCTAGTACCTAATGTGTGTATGTGAAGAATATTGTATTTTTACTTAGGGTTTTCATTGCAGGTACAATTTCTAAACAAGCTTGGATTGGAGGATTTGACATCGACGTATATCTTAGTTTACTTGTGAATACATACAAAAATTGGCTAACACCTGTCAAAACCCGAAACCATACACTAGAAGATAGGATACAATCTTGGATTGTAACCGGCGTCGTCGACCTCTCGGAGGTCTAAGACAAGCCTCTCATATCATTCATTATATTGGCATAGTAAATTTAGCGGAAAATTTAAAACTTTTCATAGCACATCATATGCTAGAAACTTTAACTCATATATATATAAAACATAAGCCATAATACATTTATATACCTTAAGTCTCTTTGACATCTTAGACTCAATAACTTTAGAGTACATTAGGGACACGGCCCATAAGACACATTACATAACTATACAATATTTAAATACTTTACATTAAAGACATAAGTAGGACATCCTTGAACTTTAAGGATTCCTTTCATTGAGCTTGGGAAATCATCTATCAAGCTCTTCACCATTCAAGACATCCTTTAAGCATCCACAACCTACACTTTGTGTAAAAAGTAAAGAAGAATGGGATTAGCACAAGAATGTACTAAGTATAGCAACCATGCAAAAACATGCATTTAAAAGGGACATTTTCTTTGAAATCATACTTCATGGAAACACAATTAAAGGCCAAACATCATAGAAAAGCACTTATAGAATTTAAGTCCAAATTGAGGTCACTTTACAGTGAACTCAATTTCCTTTACAGTGAACTCTTTTCTCCTTTATTCACTTACCTTCCAAGTAACCCTATAATGATACTTGGTGCAATGCATCACCTTAAGGCCACAAGGAAACGTGCATATGATCTATATAAGACAACACATACCATAATAGAAGTATAGTACAACATAGACATAGTTAAGCCAAGACTAAAAGGACATTACAATGAACTCCTAGTCAATATGCACATATACTAATTTACTTCATATTGAACCTTATGAAACATGACTCATGCCCCCAATCTAAGTCTACTAGTGCAATGCATATGTAAGGCCCCATAACCTCACACATACTTAGTAAACCTATCATGAGACCACAAGCCTTTACATCTAAATCATATATCAACATAGTAAAAGAAGAGAACTTCATTTATGTCAAGTAAGACCTTCATCATATAGTTAACAAGATCAACATCATGCATAAAGGACACATACATAATCATATGCATTAGGTCACCTTCCTAAGACTTCCTAAGGAGTCACTTGTACAATGTCTAGATGGTTTCATTACTTTCACCTATCCTAAGTAACTTACCTTAAGTCCTTCTAGTTAGGATCCTATTCATTTACTTCCATTGTCCATTTTACCGTTAGGGAAACTATAGCCTTAACAAACACTAAGACCATGGGTGCTAAACACGGAATTTGGTGTTGTAGAACCTTACACCAATGGAAGGTGTTCCTACCTAGCCAAGGAAGAACATTAAGACATGTATCCTAGCATTCTAAGTGAATTCACTTTGCTAGATCCTATGTGGCAAGCATAGTTCAGCATGATAACATAATGGCCATCAAAACACATTGAGGCAGCCACCCTCTTAGATCATAATACTTCATCAAGCACAGGCCACACAACACACAATAACATAGGAGACAAGCCAACTTCCTAATACACTTAAGACTCCTAACTTGTGGTATTCATGCATTCACATAGGGGTACATAGGTAAGGGATTATTAACCCTTTTAACACATCAGTTACAGCACCTATACTTTACCCTAACATGAATACACACATTCTTGTACAATAGCCACACAAACTAGATTTCAACTAGAATAGAAAAGTAGGCATAAGCTTCTCATAGTATCATCTTAAGCACATGTTCATAAGTTCATCAATTTGCCTTCAAAATCATGGTCAACACAAATATAATTACAGTAAAGTAAACACCACCACCATAAGTGGACCATATCACACAATGCCATACAAGGCTTCATCAACATTTCTATAAAGAATAGAGAAGTAGAAGAGTAGAAGAAATAGGCATTCTTACCAACTCCTCAACCTTTGATCCTCATTGATCAATATACCTTGTTTATCAATAATTCATATATATAGCAGTATATAAATTTACTTTAAACATATAGGAAACTATGTACAAGTCGCTACAAGATTATGCTATAACATAATACAATATAACAACATACTAGGAAAGTAGAACAACATAGATCATTAGCTAATTTCCCTTGCATTTATTTTAGATCATATTTCATACATATTATAAGTCTAAGGCAGTAGCTAAACCTACATTTAACCATATTGAAATCATGATTACATACCTTCAAGATTAAGGTTACAATATAGGCATTTAGGCTTATCGATTTGCTAGAGTATAGAAGAATTTACCAATACTATGAACTCTCCATCATTCATATTTGATCAACAATACACTCATTAGGCAGTAGCTAATTAGGTAGGAAATCAAGACGAAATCATGCTTCATCTAATCACAATTCGAGATCCATCACACACTTAGCTTTTTGACTTCATAGCCTAAAGGAATCTAGATCAATTCATGCAAGCCTTTCTTAATTTGATCATTAAGATTTATACCTACAAAATTCATCCATTATATCACCCTAAAACAGTAGCTACAACAATTCATACATAATCAAAACTATACACAAACAATCTTACAATCGACTTCAAGGCAACATGTAGAAACATAGGCTATTCATGTTCAAATCTTCATATATTTATCATCATGGACAGATCATCATCAACTCACCATCGATTAATGTTAATAACAATAAACACAAGCAATTCAATGTAAGACAATCATCATTTAATCAAGAACAAGCCATAATCACAAAGTCCATGCAAGAGCTAAACCAATTTTGGAAGGAACATGGGTTCATCATGCAATTGGAGTGAAATCACGTTAAAACCACTGTATTAACTTCAATTAATCATGATTCAATCATTCAAAACCTTTTTAGTAAGAACCCATGGCTAGATTGAAGAAGAAGGACTTTGATCATATTTTTCTTCCTTGAAATCTTTGAGAATGCTCTCTAGATGAAAATATAACTAGAGATGAAGATCACCATACCTTTTATTAGTTGAAAACCTATTAAACTTGATGATTCATCCATGTTAACCCAGCTTGAATCTGTTCTTGAGCTTCACCAACAATGGTGGTTTCTAGAGAGAGTATTTTGGGAGGGAAAGGCTTAAAACATGTGGGTTGATTTTAGAATGGGTTGATCATGTTTTTGATGACTTATATAAAACCAAAATGACTTAAATAAACCCATAATAATCAGTTTAGGACGTGGGGTGAATTTTCCATTCACCCCTTTAAGTTACAGCACGCAGCTGCCAGTTGACAGTGCACCCACGACGATGGCATTGATGGTGCGTGGACGCTATGACGGTCCGTGCCTGGCCTCCGTCGCCTGAAACTTAGCCAAAAATTGGCTTAATACCTGCCCAAGGAATGTGTCCCTCGACGAGACCTGATTGACGGGCCGTTGGTGGACCAACGGTCTGTCGTTGGGTCCGTCAATCGACACTGCCCAGGGATTGTCTTAGGCAGCTTTGGGTCCTTCTTTTGGGGCCTCTTGTGGGGCCCTTTAGAAGTCGTACCAGGACGTTTCCAACGCGATTAGAAAGCTTAACAAGTTATAGACCTTACACATAAATTTCATCCAAAACAAACACCTACAAGACGTCCAAACAGGCCAAGCCCCATCATGACACACGATGAACGTCTTAAGGGCTATCTTTCAAATGCCTTGGACGTTCTTTGTCGTTTGACCTCCAAACTTCTCAAAACTTCATATAATATAATAAAACATCATTATAAACCATTTAAAGACTTCATAATCTCATTAATCACAAATAATCACATAGAACCACATACGAGGCATTTAGATGACTAAGTTGTCGAACGTTTCGGTTGACCCTTGACGTTTGACTTCCAAATCACTTCAAACTTTATACACTGCCTATAAACAATATTATAAGTCATTTTAGGACCTTAGAACACTAATAATAACATGTTATTCTCTATAAACCCTATATCATTTTGGGGTCTTACAATATCCCCAACTTGAGAACATTCGTCCTCGAATGACACTTAGGACACTTTAATCACAACAAGGACTTCAATGCATCATAGAGCAGTTCATATATGTCATAAAATCATCACATAGGATTTAATGTACCAATATTTAAAAGGAACACAACTTCACAACATTTAGCACTCAATGCACACAAGCAAGCTAAACTTCAACTCACTCACCCCTTAATGCATTAATCAAAGAGGCTCTTATCATGTTCATAGGAGGAACATACTTCTCCTAATCATAACATGGTCATTACACCTTAATTACTTAAGATATCACCTTGCAAGTCCACATATAGGCAGATTTCAACAATACTCAAAACAAGTAGGCACTCATACTTCGATGCACATAGACTCGATTTAATTGCGTCAACAAAAATCTTCATTAGTTAGACCTAGTGCTATGAAGGTAATACTCAACCATACCATGCTTAGTGGTGTCCATGGAGGAATTTCCTTCTCCTCAACACACTTACATGTATCATGAGTTCACACCTAAGCAAAGTACAAGGTCAATTTACTCTAAAATGAGAAATTCTCAACTTTTGAAACCAAGACATTATCATGTCTTCTTCCTAGTGAAGTCTAAATGGTAAGTCACACCAAGTACATCACAACAAAATAGGAATCCATTCCACAAATTGCTTTTCTTAACATAATACTCACCCTTTTAGTAAGCCTCATTTTGGAAAAATAACATAAATTATAAGCACACACATGGACACTTAGCTAAACATACTTTCATTCGTCAAAAGTGAGCCTACAATCATGCTTCCCAAATCATACAAGTCATATAATTTTCAAGAGACTCAACATATTTCATTTTAAAGAGACTCGATCTCCATTATAAGGCTAAACAATTTACCTCACAAGTGACTATTACCTAGTTCTTTGTCTTATCTCATGAAGTCAAATGCACAACTAGCATATCAAGATGTAATTCAACAAGAGAAAACATGGAGTTTCATCAAAAATTTTCTTTCATACCCTTTGGAAGATTCATAATGTCTTAAAGATGATGTCAATCAATACACACCAAACTTATAAAGGTCATGCAATTCATACTTTATGCAAGCCTATATTCAAGAACAAGCTTATTAAGAATTCATTATTTTCAAGTTCAAGTAAAAATAGAAGGTCAAGGTAGAAAATATCTACAACCTTACCATTTCATCACCATCCCCCACTCAGGGTAAACCCAATTTAAGAGCAACTTAACCCATCTTAAAAGGATCTTAACTTATCAACCTTCATTTTTCATCACTTAAGGTGAATACTACTTTAGAAGGATTTACAGTAAGTTAACATAGGAACACCAAGGTACTCTAAGCCTTATAACCTAGGCATTTTATCCACAATTATCAAGTTAGGTCATCCCATATAACCACATAAGGTATTCATACAATACAATAGACACCAAGGTCATACATCATTAGGGGAATACAACAAGGGGACTTAGTCATAAGGACTCTTCCTTTTATTTCCACATTAAAGTAATGTAACTTCTAGGTCAATCAAACCCACATCATCACCCTACAAAGATAAGAATACTACCCTCAATTCTAGGGGAAACATCAATTCCACAACATTAAGGTACTCACGACACAACAAAAGTCATAAACAATGCTATGACTCATCATGCCATAAGACTCTCATTCTTCATTCAAAAAGAATTCACTTTAACCATAACTTTTAACATGCTTTAACTATATCATGACATACATTTCTCAATATAACATGTTATTTCACATAAGTTTCATATCTAACCATAATTGGCATCACATCATCAAATAAGCCAAAAGTCACCTTCACACATACTCATTCAAACCATAAAACAAATATAAGCATTTAAACTTACCTTTTTCTCCCTCAAGCATAGAGAACAATTTTATCAAAGAAATCACATCTAAAAGACCACCGGACAAGAAAACATAAGAGAGAGATCTTATAGAGTTAAGTTCTATGGCACGATATGAGAATGATGAAGAAGGGAAACTCTATCATCCTATAGCCTCTCGTACCATTTGATGTGTCGCGACTCACCACCAATGCTACGAGACTCTACTAGACGTGGCAATATGAGACTCTTAGAACCTAAGACCACTTTATAAACCTCATGCTCTAATACCAAGTTTGTCACAACCCAAAACCATACCCTAGAAGATAGGATACAATCTTGGATTATAACCGGCGTCGTCGACCTCTCGGAGGTCTAAGACAAGCCTCTCATATCATTCATTGCATTGGCATAGTAAATTTAGCCGAAAATTTAAAAAATTTCATAGCACATCATATGCTAGAAACTTCAACTCATATATATATAAAACATAAGCCATAATACATTTATATACCTTAAGTCTCTTTGACATCTTAGACTCAATAACTTTAGAGTACATTAGGGACACGGCCCATAAGACACATTACATAACTATACAATATTTAAAGACATTACATTAAAGACATAAGTAGGACATCCTTGAACTTTAAGGATTCCTTTCATTGAGTTTGGGAAATCATCTATCAAGCTCTTCACCATTCAAGACATCCTCTTAGCATCCATAACCTACACTTTGTGTAAAAAGTAAAGAAGAATGGGATTAGCACAAGAATGTACTAAGTATAGCAACCATGCAAAAACATGCATTTAAAAGGGGCATTTTCTTTGAAATCATACTTCATGGAAACACAATTAAAGGCCAAACATCATAGAAAAGCACTTATAGAATTTAAGTCCAAATTGAGGTCACTTTACAGTGAACTCAATTTCCTTTACAGTGAACTCTTTTCTCCTTTAAGTCCAAATTGAGGTCACTTTACAGTGAACTCAATTTCCTTTACAGTGAACTCTTTTCTCCTTTACTCACTTACCTTCCAAGTAACCCTTTAATGATACTTGGTGCAATGCATCACCTTAAGGCCACAAGGAAACGTGCATATCATCTATACAAGACAACACATACCATCATAGAAGTATAGTACAACATAGATATAGTTAAGCCAAGACTAAAACGACATTACAATGAACTCCTAGTCAATATGCACATATACTAATTTACATCATATTGAACCTTATGAAACATGACTCATGCCCCCAATCTAAGTCTACTAGTGCAATGCACATGTAAGGCCCCATAACCTCACACATACTTAGTAAACCTATCATGAGACCAAAAGCCTTTACATCTAAATCATATATCAACATAGTAAGAGAAGAGACCTTCATTTATGTCAAGTAAGACCTTCATCATATAGTTAACAAGATCAACATCATGCATAGAGGACACATACATAATCATATGCATTAGGTCACCTTCCTAAGACTTCCTAAGGAGTCACTTGTGCAATGTCTAGATGGGTTCATTACTTCCACCTATCCTAAGTAACTTACCTTAAGTCCTCCTAGTTAGGATCCTATTCATTTACTTCCATTGTCTATTTTACCGTTAGGGAAACTATAGCCTTAACTGACACTAAGACCATGGGTGCTAAACATGGAATTTGGTGTTGTAGAACCTTACACCAATGGAAGGTGTTCCTACCTAGCCAAGGAAGAACATTAACACATGTATCCTAGCATTTTAAGTGAATTCACTTTGCTAGATCCTATGTGTCAAACATAGTTTATGGAACTAAGAGATAGGTATTCCCTCTACATACCATTTGGTAATTGGGCCTCACCTCATGAGAAAATATGAGTGAATCTTCCTCAAGGAAAGTCAACACCTCATGTAGGTCCATAGGTGAGTATTTCTCTAAGGGAAGTCAACACTCTATCAGGGACTAATGGTGAATCTTCCTCCAAGAAAAGTCAACAGCTCTCAATGTCAATGTCACTCGGTTCTAAGCTAAGTTTCCTTTTATTAAAAAGTCTTTATTACATTTATTTATAAAAACATAGTCTTAGGATATTAATTGTTCATATGCTTATAGGATATTCAAGCACCTATATAGGTTTGGAGTATTTTAGGGAACACCTCTCAAGATTCCTCCATTAACTAGATCATCATTCCTGTGTGTGTGAGTATACATAGATGTGATCAAGCCTTTCACATAACCCATAATATCACAAATGTTCATATATGAATGCATGAGTCTATAGGCATAACTATATGAACAATCCTTTCATATAACCTACTAAGACACATGCACATTCATACTTCATCATATCATATACATCATATTCATAACATGTTCATATATTCATCCTTCATGTACTTAGAACCCAAACCTAGGAACTATCCTATCAAGATACACATGTGCAATGCATGGACAAGGTCCCATACCCTTGACCATACTAGTAAGGGAAATACAAATCATATTTTCATAAACATCACTTTAACATACATAGTAGTAGACACTAGTGAATATGAGAACTACCTTTCATTTAGACACAAAGACCTATACTACTTGTAACATGCATGTAAAGTGAGTGTGTGTGTACATGGTTCAACATGATCACATAATGGACATCAAAACACATTGAGACAGCCACCCTCTTAGATCATAATACTTCATCAAGCACAGGCCACACAACACACAATAACATAGGAGACAAGCCAACTTCCTAATACACTTAAGACTCCTAACTTGTGCTATTCATGCATTCACATAGGGGTACATAGGTAAGGGTTTATTAACCCTTTTAACACATCAATTACAGCACATATACTTTACCCTAACATGGATACACACATTCTTATACAATAGCCACACAAACTAGATTTCAACTAGAATAGAAAAGTAGGCATAAGCTTCTCATAGTATCATCTTAAGAACATGTTCATAAGTTCATCAATTCGCCTTCAAAACCATGGTCAACACATATATAATGACAATAAAGTAAACACCTCCACCATAAGTGGACCATACCACACAATGCCATACAAGGCTTCATCAACATTTCTATAAAGAATAGAGAAGTAGAAGAGTAGAGGAAATAGGCATTCTTACCAACTCCTCAACCTTTGATCCTCATTGATCAATACACCTTGTTTATCAATAATTCATATATATAGCAGTAGCTAAATGTACTTTAAACATATAGGAAACTATGTACAAGTCGCTACAAGATTATACTATAACATAATACAACATAACAACATACTAGGAAAGTAGAACAACATAGATCATTAGCTAATTTCCCTTGCATTGATTTTAGATCATATTTCATACATATTATAAGTCTAAGGCAGTATCTAAACCTACATTTAACGATATTGAAATCATGATTACATACCTTCAAGATTAAGGTTACAACATAGGCATTTAGGCTTATCGATTTGCTAGAGTATAGAAGAATTTACCAATACTATGAACTCTCTAAAGCTTTGATCATCAATCATATTTTATCAACAATACACGCATTAGTCAGTAGCTAATTAGATAGGAAATCAAGACGAAATCATGCTTCATCTAATCACAATTCGAGATCCATCACACACTTAGCTTTTTGACTTCATAGCCTAAAGGAATGTAGATCAATTCATGCAAGCCTTTCTTAATTTGATCATTAAGGATTTATACCTACAAAATTCATCCATTATATCACCCTAAAACAGTGGCTACAATAATTCATACATAATCAAGACTATACACAACCGATCTTACAATCGACTTCAAGGCAACATGCAGAAACATAGGCTATTCATGTTCAAATCTTCATATATTTGTCATCATGGACTGATCATAATCAATTCACCATCTATTAATGTCAATAACAATAAACACAAGCAATTCAACGTAAGAGACTCACCATTTAATCAAGAACAAGCCATAATCACAAAGCCCATGCAAAAGCTAAACCAATTTTGGAAGGAACATGGGTTCATCATGCAATTGGAGTGAAATAACGTTAAAACCACTGTATTAACTTCAATTAATCATGATTCAATCGTTCAAAACCTTTTTAGTAAGAACCCATGGCTAGATTGAAGAAGAAGGACTTTGATCATATTTTTCTTCCTTGAAATCTTTGAGAATGCTCTCTAGATGAAAAGATAACTAGAGATGAAGATAACCATACCTTTTATTAGTTGAAAACCTCTTAAAATTGATGATTCATCCATGGAAAACCCAGCTTGAATCTGTTCTTGAGCTTCACCAACAATGGTGGTTTCTAGAGAGAGTATTTTGGGAGGGAAAGGCTTAAAACATGTGGGTTGATTTTAGAATGGGTTGATCACGTTTTTGATGACTTATATACACCCAAAATTACTTAAATTAACCCATAATAATCAGTTTAGGACGTGGGGTGAATTTTCCGTTCACCCCTTTAAGTTACAGCACGCAGTTGCCAGTTGACAATGCACCCACGACGATGGCATTGACTGGGCGTCGAGGCTATGACGGTTTGTGCCTGGCCTCCTTCGCCTTACACTTAGCCAAAAATAGTCTTAAGACCTGCCCAAGGCATGTGTTCCTCGACGAGACCTGCTCTACGGGCCGTTG
This sequence comes from Solanum sitiens, assembly GCA_016801875.1. Lineage (NCBI taxonomy): Eukaryota > Viridiplantae > Streptophyta > Magnoliopsida > Solanales > Solanaceae > Solanum > Solanum sitiens. The sequence continues at coordinate 328,913 of JABWTJ010000575.1, read as the reverse complement.
GTGGACCAACGATCCGTCGTTGGGTCCGTCAATGGACACTGCCCAGGGATTGTCTTAGGCAGCTTTGGGTCTGTCTTTTGGGGCCTCTTGTGAGGCCCTTTAAAAGTCCTACCCAGACGTTTCCAATGCGATAATAAACCTTAACAAGTTATAGACCTTCCACATAAATTTCATCCAAAACAAACACCTACAAGATGTCCAAACAGGCCAAGCCCCATAATGCACACGATGAACGTCTTAAGGGCTATCTTTCAAACGCCTTGGACGTTCTTGGTCGTTTGACCTCCAAACTTCTCGAAACTTCATATACTATCATTAAACATCATTATAAACCATTTGAAGACTTCATAAGCTCATTAATCACACATAATCACATAGAACCACATACGAGGCATTTAGATGACTTAGTTGTCGAATGTTTCGGTTGACCCTTGACGTTTGACTTCCAAATCACTTCAAACTTTTTACACTGTCCATAAACCATATTATAATTCATTTTAGGACCTTATAACACTAATACTAACATGTTAGGCTCTAGAAACCCTATCTCATTTTGGGGTCTTACAACACCCTTAAGCCAATATTCTCTAGCATGCCCAATATTACTAAATATTGGACAATGGGATGCCCTTGTACCTCAATACATATTCTTAATATCTAATAGACTCTTCACTAGACAAGTACATTTTCTGGAAACATCATTTTAAGCATTATTAAATAGATTAAGCTCTAGTCTAAGTCATGGAATTTCCGGAGTGTTACTAGAACTAGACGTGGAATCGGGATACTACCCTTATCGGATAAGGGTTCCCCACATGCCTAGGGTGGGTGATTCTCTTAGTTTTTACAAGACTTTTCCAATAGCTACACCTGAGCGGGTGCATAGTTAAGGGATAAGGAGATTGCTACTAAGTTACTCATTCTCTACTAACGAGGTGTACTCATCTCAAGAGGTAGATTGGAATACAATATCTCAACTCACGAAGTGTAACCCCCCTTCTTAATATCCTCTCGGTGCTAGGAATAACTCCCCCACTAAGTCTTAAACATTATTTACTATAGACTAAGGGATAGATAATTAGCACCAAATCTTAACTAACGAGGGTACTTATCCCTAGAGGTTACGTTAGAATACCACATCTCAACTCACAAAGGGTATTCAACCTCCAACTTATTTTATAAATCTGTTGGAATAGTGAGGTTGCTACTAAACACTTCATCTAAACTAACGAAGAGTGTGCACCCCAAAACTCCCCTTTTCATTCACATTTTTTAACTTCATTCATTCATTCTTTCAAACTGTGAGTGTGTGTACATGTGAGCACATCTTACACATAATTACCATTTTTATTAACATTGAATTATAGACATGCTTACACCTTCATTCATCATTTCTCACACAGTAGCATGCTCAACATATATACATACTTCATTTAGGCATAAACTAAGCAAGACATACAATTCAAGCTTCATAATACAGATGAACATGAACCTCATCAGTATCACTCAATTTCACACCTTAGGCCTTCAAAGTCATACTCACAACACATACAAATATATATATATATATATATATATATATATATATATATATATATATATATATATATATATATACACATCATGTAAACACCGCCACCAAGAAGGTGGAAAACACCACTCAAAAGCATTTAATAACAAGAGTTATACAATATAACCAACTCACCATTTAACCAAGCTTTCACCACCTATAACCAATTATTTAATATTTCATGAAATATTTTCCCTTAGGGAAGTAGCTAAACCATAATAACAACATAATAAAACCAAAGTTCATACCCTACACAAACATGTTCATTTAACCCATTTCTTAAGCTAAAAGTTGGAAATATGCATAGGCATGAGTTCATTAGGGTTTTGACATTAAAATCATCAATTAATACTATAAACAACATATTTGAATCATTAAAACACTTTTTACATGAAGACCCATGCTTAGAATCAAAACTAGGAGAAGATAGAGTTTGAAAACCCGTTTTGAAATCTTTTAGAAATGACTCCTTGAATAAAATAGGGGTCAAGGATGACTACCATACTTCAAGAGAAGGAAAACCCACTGAAACGTTTCCAACCATCCCTCCTAGCTCTTCCTTGAGTGTTAGCTCCAATGATGACATGAGAGAGCTTTTCTTTAGAGAGAAAGTTTGAATATTTGGAATGAGGGGTTTTGTCTAGGTCTAGAACTTAAAATAAACTTAGTATAATTTAAAAAGACTAAAATAATCATCCTATGTTCATAAAAGACATGGGGTGAATTTCCAAAACACACCAAGCCAAGGCAACAGATGTGACAGCTTTTTGTAGGCCACCATCGACGCCTTTCAACGACGTCCCGTCAATTCCTGACATCCTATCGATGAGGGCTCGTGGTTTGGATCTGCAACTCCCAAAACCTGCAGGAATTCTTGTCCAATCGACGGACCAGGTCAACGAGTCGTCGACTTGTCTACTAGCCATCGACTAGTTCGTTGATGGACATTGTTTTAGGCAGATTTGTCGTAGAGTTGGGTTTCCTTTTCTAGGGCCCCTTGTGGGTTCTATGTGGAGTTGTACCCGAACTTTAAACCCTTATACAAAGTCATCTAGGTATTAGGAACATTCCACCTCAGTTTTGATTAAAAACGAACACGTAAAACTCACTAAAATATATCAAGACACACAAGCGCTTTCTAAGACACACCTTTCGAATGTCATGGACGTTCTTGGACGTTTGAAGGTCAAACGTCAAACTTTACACACTGCCTAATAACATCATTATAACTCATTTTAACACAAAACTAACTCATAAAACATTCACGAAGCTCTAGTTCACCTTATTTTGTTTTAGGATATTACAATAACATAATATCTAAGCTATTGCATATACTTTGAATGAAACATAATATAGGAAATCCTTGAAACATAAGGATCCCTTTCCTTGAGCTTGGGCAACACATATCAAGCCCTTCACCATACACATATCCTTTAAGCATCCATAACCTACACTTTGTATAAAAAGGTGAAGAATAATGGTGTTATTACAAGAATGCACTAAGTATGACAACCATGCAAGAACATGCATTTAAAGAGGACATTTTTCTTGGAAAACCATGCATCATGCCTTTTAGTAAAACTTCATAAAAACGTTGATATAATAAGCACAACATAGCTCATATACTTCACATAAGCACGGACACTATTCATAACATCACATAAAGCCACATTATTAATTTAAAGCTCATTTAGCATTTCAGAACATTATATTATCTTTTACCTTAAGTCTTTAACCCCCAACTAACTCTCTAGTAACACTTGGTGCAGTGTATGAATAGTGTCTCATTCCACCATCCACACTCAAGCATGACTTTAAGATCACCAAGGTAAACATTCACATAACCTTCATTTACTTAAACATAGGCATTCATAGGAACATAGCATATCCTAAGACACCTACTTCACATATGAACCTGCATGTTCCATGAACCACATGTAAGACTCACTTCTAGAACATATGCACGTCAAAAGTACCAATAACATCCTAATAGTCAATATTTAACAATAGCATACTTGGACTTCATTTCATATAGACATCACAAGACTTACTCATAATCCCAATGTAACCCTACTAGTGCAATGTACATGTGAAGTCACATAACCTCACACATACTTAGTAAACTCATAAAGAGACTACAAGCCTATCAATTACTTCATACATCAAAATTACAAGTATAGTCAACTACATACATGCCATGTAAGACCTTCATCATTTAGTCAACAAGACAAACAATATGCATGTAAGATAATACCTCATCATATAGACACCATAGGACGCATACCATGCATATTATCATACAATTAGTTTAATACCATAATATCATGCATATAATACATATACATATACATATACATGTAGAACACCTTCCTAGATTTCCTTCAACAGGCACTTGTGAAATGCATAGGTAAAGTCACATACCCTCACCTACACTAAGCAACTTCCCTTAGGTTATCCTAGTTAGGGTCCATTACTTTACTTCAATTGTCCATTTTAGATTAGGGAACCTATAGCCTTAACTGACACTAAGACCTTGGGTTCTAAACACGGAATGCGGTAATGTAGAACCACACACCGATTAAAGGTACTCTACTTTGCCAAGGTAGAACATTGACATCATGCAAGCATATTAGGAGATTGCTAGATCATATGGGGAGACATAGTTTATGGAACTTGGAGAATATATGGAAACCTTACTTATGCCTATCGAGACATTGTAGCTATCCACCTCGTGAGGACTAAGGTGAACAAGTTTTCATACATTGAGAAAGGGCACCCCTCATCTTCTAGTTCACTCGGTGCTAAGCTAAGTTCCCTTTATTGAAAAGCCTTTATTAACATTACTTTATAAAACATAGGCTTTAGGAGGATTAACCCCTCATATGCTAAGCTCATAGGTTATTGATGAGAAAGGCCTTTCATCAACCTAAATCATATGACAAGACATTTCACATGGACATAGCATATTCAAGCACCATTTAGTTTAGGATACAATTGAGAACACCTTTCAAGAGACCATCTTGTTACTAGATCATTTTACATGAATCATGGACATGCTTTCATGTGTGTGTATGTGTACATATATATGAGAAAACCTTTCACATAAACACCCTTGGAGCACACATGTTCATACTTCACTTCATGCATGCATAAGCGTATAGGTGTAACTATATGAGAAATCCTTTCATATAAACACATTTAAACACTATACATTTTAATACTTCATCATATCATACACTTGACATGATATCATACAAGACATTTTCATATCTTAATCATGCATTCATATTCATGTACATATAGAATCAACCTAGGAACTATCCTATCAAGGCACACATGCGCAATGCATAGACAAGGTCCCATACCCTTGTCCATACAAGTACACCTATAAAGTCATTCTAGTTAAGAGATACTTTCATACTCCATGGACATATATTTTACATGCACAGTAGTAGACAATAGTGTATATGAGAATTATTCTTTCGTTAGACACCATGAACCTACACTACTAATAAGCATGCATGAGGTTTGTGTGTGTACATTGAATAAAATTATCACATAATGGAAACAATCCTAACATTGAGGCAACAACCTTACAAAGGTCACAATACAAATTCAAGTCCCTCAAACCATAGACACCTCAGATATAGAGTAATAGGAACTATACACCACACACAACAACATTATCACATAAGAGACAAGACATCTTCATCATTGAATCTTAACTCCTAATCATACTTAAGACCACACATTAATGTAAGGGTTAATAGGTAGGGGTCATGCTACACAAGAATATCCAATCATCGATAGACTTCAACAAGGTCAAATGTATAGACCCCTAACCCTAACATCCTTATTCACAAATAGAAAGCATCATCAATACACCTAGAACATGATACTATATTAGAAGACTAAGCATACAAACTCATGTGTGTGATCAGCATAACCACACTTCACCAAACATCAATTTTCCTTCAAGGTCATGATCATAACATATAGATATATAGACAAGAAGGTAAACACCGCCACCAAAAGTGGACCATACCACACAATGCCATTCAAGGCAAATTCAACTACCAATTCTATACAAAATAAAAGGAATAGGGCAATCTTACCAATTCTCTATGCTTTGATCATCATTGATCAATTTTCAACAATTCACAATCAATTGACATAGATAAACATAGAATTAAGCAATTCATTACAATCCAAACTTAATTTAATTCATTATCTAGTCAAGATCAAAACACCCACATTATATCATAATTTGAGAATTTGGTAGGATCATGGGTTCATCATGAAATTGCATTGAAATTCATCTTTAAAATAGTACATAATCATCATTTTATCCTAAACATATTTTTAAAATCAATTTGAGAAAGAACCCATGACTAGAATGAAATATTGCAATTTTGATCATGATATATTCTTTGAAAACCTTTGAAGGAACTCCTTAGATGAATGGATAACTAACGATGAAGGATCACCATAACTTATTGATTGAAGACCCATGAAAAATTGGATAAGAAACCATGAAAATCCATCCCCTAGCTTGAACCTTGAGTTTTCCCTCCCATGGAGGTTTGAGAGAATTTGGAAGAGAAGAGAGCTTTTGGGATTTTGATTTCTTACAGGGTATTGTGGTTTTGACTTGGGAAAAGGGTTAAATAAGGCTTAGAAATTGTTTATAACAGACTCCCAATTACCCAAAATACCCCCACACTTATTTGGACTTTTAGACATGTCAAACTTAACTTTCATTTTCGAAATTGTCGTCGAGGAACAAGTCCGCATCGCGGAGCTGTTCCCACATGATTTATGGAAACAGATTTTGGGACCCAAGAGTCCATTGCACGTCCTCGACGCGGACCAAACTATTAGCCTATGGACACCCTAGTCCGCGACGCGGACCTACTTCATCCATGAACAAAACCTTGCTGCCCTTGGGCAGCTTGTTGTCCAAGGGATGGGTCCTCCTCAAGGACCCCTAGGGTGGTTCTTGGGGAGTCGTGCCCAAATATTTTGATCCTAAATACACTCCTATGCGTTTTAGGGTCCTATCCTATCAATTAGATCACCAAACAACACATAAAACATACCAAAGCACACTAGAACACACTAGCACATCTCAAGGACGTTCTTCGACGTTTGACCTCCAAACCACTTCAAATCAGTCATGCATACTGTAAAACACTTAATTAAAATCTTATTAACCTTTTTAGGCACATGTGAGGCTCTAGGTACCTAATTGATTTTGAGGGACTTTACAATATCCCCCACTTGGGAATATTCATCCTCGAATGATACTTGGAACATTTCAAACACATAAAAGGACTTCAATGACTCATACATAAGCTCACAACATTCAAAACATCATCACATAGTAGCCAATCCACCAAACTTACAAGGAACACCAACCTTCATACCATCTTGCGCTCATTTCACATAAGCAAGAAAAACATTCACTAACTCACCGTTAATGCATCAAACACAACCGTATCTCTCATGTTCATAGGAGGAAAAATCCTTCTCCTAATCATGACATGGTCTTTACATTTCATTTCATTAAGATCTCAACATGTATAATCGTTTAAATCACATATAGTCATGCTCAACATCATCACTCAAGAAGCAAATAAGTAACTCAAACTAAATGGACATAGACTTTAGTAATGTAGATCAACAAGGATCGTTATCATTTAGAAATAATACCATTAAGGTCATACTAAACAATATCATGTTTAGGTATGTTTTAAGGAGGAAAGACCATCTCCATATTACACTTAAATGTCATCAAGAGTTCATACACAAGCAATGCACAAAGGTCAATTCAACTTAATGAGAGCTTCTCAACTTTTTAACCAAAGCATGCTCATACTTCCTTCCTAATGAAGTCAAAATGGGAAATGACACCACACACATCACAACAATAGAAAGTTATGTCACATAGTTCCTATTTCTAGTTTGACACTAGTCTTCATAAACATGCATCATTTGGGGAAGTTCTTAAAATTTATAGGCATACACAGGGACATTGGCTAGGCATACCTTCACTTCTCAAGAGTGAGCCTACAATTATAATTCCCAAATGATACAAATCACATCATTTCTGTAACGACCCTCAAGCACCACCTAGAAGCTAGGGATAACCCTCGGATCGTGGCAAGGCATACTTGACCCTTTGGTGTATAATACAAGCCCTTTAACTATCGTTCATTACATAAGACATGAAAAGTAGTGCGGAATTTAAAACTTTTCACGAATAATTTAACAAAGGAAGTATTTCATAAAATACTTAGAGAATCTCATCGTCACAAGCCAACTTAAAGAAACGACATAATATCTTAGGGACACAGCCACTTACATAAAAAGGAGAATACATAATAAGTCTTTAAATAGGAAACTAAGAAAAGGACTATGCCCTCGAATATATGAGGACATACTTTGTCTTAGAGGAACTATCCTAAGCTTCACCGTCAAACCTTCAAAAGCCTCCAACATATATTTATAGAGTATAGAAAAGTATGGGGTTAGTACAAAACAATGTACTAAGTATGGCATATGCAAAAACATGCAAAAAGGGACATTTTAGTAAAATAAGCTTTCATGCCAAATAATTATAACATTCTAGAATTTAGAAGCAAAACAACATAAGAAACATAATTTAACACTTAGATAAGGATTTTCCATAATTTTACTCCAAGAATACACTTTACAGTAACTTACCAAACTTTACAGTAAACCCAATTTTTGACTTAACGGTGACTATTTAGAACATTACAGTGAATTACTAAGACCATTACAGTGAACTAAAAAGACTCCAACAATGGTGAACTTCCAAGGTGTTGCCAATGAGGAAGTGAACTCATTTTCGTAGGAGTTTCCCTAACTAAGGTTATCCTAAGACCCTCCAAGGTAAGATATGAAGAAAACGTCTAAGCACTTCCTTCAATACACACCAAAGTGATCCTCAAGACTACCCCTTTCGGGATTACTCACCTCGGGAGAACAAGTCACCACTCAATCACAAGACATTAGAAGAACATCCAACAAAACACCAGAGACTTCCCTTTCGGAATGTCTACTTAGTGCAGTGAGTAGATGGTGTCCCATACCACCACCTACCCTAAGTAGTACACTCTTTTAGAAGGTTTGGCACCAAGTCTTCCCTTTCGGAAGGTTCTACTTAGTGCAATGGATAGATAGTGTCCCATACCACAACCTGCCCTAAGTAGCACGTTCTTTTAGAAGACTTAGTTCATTCAATTCACATAAGTAGCACATGATTTTAGAAGACTTATTACTTTCATTACTTTTATGGGGGGTAGCTTAACCAACAAAGACCATGAGAGCTAGACATGGAATCCCGATATTAATCCCTATCGGATGAGGTATCCTCACTTGCCTAGAATAAGGTCATACTTCTTAGCTTTTACATGGCTTTCCCAATATCTACACCTATGCGGGCACATAGATAAGGGATAAGGATATTTCTACTAAGTAACTCATTCTCTAGTAACGAGGAGTACTCATCTCAAAAGGTACATTGGAATACAACATCTCAACTCAAAAAGTGTAACCACCCCTTCTTCATATCCTCTGGTGCTAGGCATAACTTCCCACGAATTCTCAATATTATAAACTATAGGTTAAGGATAACTAGTGAACACCACATCTCAACTCACGAAGGGTATTCATCCTCCGACCTATCTTAGAAAGCTCTTAGGATGTAGTGAGGTTTCTACTAGACACTTCATCTCAACTCACGAAGAGTGTCCACCACAAAACTCCCCTTTTGACTCAACTTAGCATCATACATTCAATTAAGTGTGTGTGTGTACATGTGCACACACCTTGCATATAAGCAACATTTCATTCATATAAACTTCTATATATGCTTTAGACCTTTTTTCATCAATAACACACTTTACATACTTCACATAATTATATACTTCACTTAGACATAATCTAGTTCAAACATATAATTTAAGCTTCACAAAACACAATACAAGACCCATTTTCAATATCTCCTCATTTCACATATTAGACCTTCAAAACAACATTGACAATTCATACTAAGTAATATCAAGTTCATCAAGTAAATACCGCCACTAAAAAAGGACCATACCACTCAAGAGCAATTTATAATAAGAACTATACAATATAAACAACTCACCATTTAACCTAGCCATAACCACCTATAATCATTTTCTCAATATTTCATCATAATAAGTCCCTTAGGGCAGTATCTAAACCAACATAACCACACAAGAAAACCAAAGTTTAGTCTCTACATAAACATGCTCATTTAACCCATTTCTTAAGCAAAAAGTTTGAGATATGTATAAACATGAGTTAATAAGGTTTTTCACATTAAAATCATCAATTAATGCTAGAATAAACACATTTGAATAATTAAAGCACTCTTACAAGAATACCCATGCTTAGAATCAAAGATAGAAGAAAGTAGAGTTTGAAATCCCTTTTTGAAATCTTTTGGAATTGACTCTTTGAATAAAAGAGAGTTCAAGTATGGATACCATACCTCAAATGCAAGACAAACCCACTGATTTTTTATGAAGAATACGCCCAAACCAACCCTCCTATCTCTTCTTGACTTCTAGCTTCCAAAGAGACTTGAGAGAGAATTCTAAGTGAGAGGGGTTTTGGGGTTCTAGGAAAGTGAGGTATAACATTAGGTCTTAGGGTTTGAAATACTTTGGGTTTTTAGGAAAGTGAGGTATAAAATTAGGTCTTAGGGTTTGAAATACTTTAATACACCTAAATAACCCTAAACTAAATGTCCAAGGTCCTTAAAAGACTTGGGGTGAATTTACCAAACACCCCAAGCCAAGGCAGCCCTTTAACAGCTTTTGCAGGCAGCATCCACGGCCCTCAAACTATGGACCATTTGTCAAGCAACTCCCCATCGATGGGGTGTCATTGGTTGGGAATGCAGCTCTCAAACCTACAGGCTTTCAGGTCAAAACAACGGATGAGGACCGACGAAATGTCTGTCCATCAACGGTCCATTGGTCGGGTCTCGTAGTTTGAGACTTTGCTCCATTTGGACCCTGGCCATCCTGCCTTGCAGGGCCAATCGACGCCCTAGGTCAATGGACCATTGGTTGACCAACGGACCGTCCTTTGGGTCGTCATTCGGTCACTGTTTTGGCAGCTTGGTCCAATTCTTGGGCCCTTCTCTAGGGTCCCCTTATGGGTCCTAGGTGGGGTCGTTCCCAAACATTAAACCACTAAGCTAAGTTATCTATGTGATAGGGATATCTCATACAAGTTTAAAGCAAAAATAACACGTAAAACTCACTCAAACACCTCAAGACACAGAAGTACTTTCTAAGGCACACCTTCCAAATGTCATGGACGTTCTTGGTCGTTTGACCTCAAAACTTTACCAAACTTCACAAAGTGCCTAAGAAAACTAATGTAACTCATTTTAACTTAAAAATTAACTCAAGAACAACCAAGAAGCTCTAGTTCACCTTAGTTCATTTTAGCGCGTTACAATTTCGAAGGAACTCATCTTAACTCATCTAGAGGAGACTCTATTTCTCATTGTGAGGCTACGACACAACACATTAAAAGTGAAATCTATCATTCTCATTAATCCATCTCATGAAATATAATGCACATTTAACTTATCAAGATACACTACAACATGAGCAACATGCAATTTATCACAAAATCCATTTTTCATGCAATGAAAACTTTTCAAAACATTCATAAAATATTGTCATTGAAGGCATACACAAAATATGGAGAACATGCAACTTAATCTTATATGCAAGACTCCCATCATGAACAAGCTACTTAGGAACTCTTTGGTTTTAAGCTTCAGTAAGAATAGAAGGAAAAGATAGGGATATCAACAACCTTACTACTCACATCATCATCCCCCCACTTTGGATGAAACCATTTTAGAGGGACTTATCTCAACATTCAAGAGACTCCTAGCTCACCAACTTATATTACTAAGCACATCAGCACCCTCTTCTTGGGATTTAAGCTCATGCACACTCTTCAACCATATCACCTAAAAGTGATTCTCAACATAGAAGTTTCAAAAGATCTCAACATAGGACCATCAAGGCATTCCAAAGCTTACCATAGAGGCACATTATCTCCCACTTGGGGTAATATTAATTAAATCATGCCCTCAAACAGCAGGTCAAAGCAAGACCTACATACTCCTTACATAGAAGGTTTAACATCATGCAAAAAGGGACATTCACTTAATGATATGTTTTTCATGCTATTTTGATAAAAACCTTCATCATAAGAGTTCAAGAGACATAATACAAGTCAACGGTCACATATAAGACATATTCAACTAGCATCACCATATAAGACTTAATTCAATATTCAATAAGTGAGTCTTTCAATCACTTTAGACTCTATACCTAAGGTTACTCTAATACTCACTTGAGTAAGACATGAATAGACCGCCCATACACCCTCTCCAAGTACACCTAAGTGGTTCTAAAAGCTACCCTAAATAAGAACCTTTCTATTCAACATACTTTTACTAAGTGAACATTATTTATTTAAGCCATTTAAAGAAAACTAACAAGTAAGGGACTTCACGTAATGGTCTTGGAAGACCTAGGGAACTCCTTTATTATCATCAAAGCCTACTCGTGCCATGTATAGATAGCATCCCGTTCCACTAGCTATACGTTGTAGAACCTATCCAATAACTAGAGTGCACATCCCACATGATGAGAATAGGCATTAACCGACATAGAACACACTAGCTAGGTATGGAATCAGTGTCATGAAGACCCCTCACAGTGGAAGGTGTTCTACTTGCCAAGGGTAGAACTAGGACATATCCTATGTAGGCACATGGTTTAGGGGATATCAAAAGGTTTCTTTGTAATCTAGCCTCATGATCAACTATAGTTTCTCCCTTAAACATATCCACTCGGTGATTTGCCTTATTTTTCATAGAGTAAGTTCATTCACACAAGTGTATTAGAGAATGTACCATCATTAAGCCCTACAAACTCATAATACAATTTCGAGCGATGGGTCTACTAGGGCTGCCAACCAAGGTGTAAGGTACCTCAAAATGAATTAATGTACCTAGAGCCTCACATGTGACTAAAAAGGTTAATAATATTTTAGTAAAGTGTTTTTCAGTATGTATACTTGATTTGAAGTGGTTTCGAGGTCAAACGTCTAAGACGTTCAAAAGTTAGCCTTGAAATGTGCTAGTGTGTTCTAGTGTGCATGGCATGTTTTATGTGATTTTTGGTGCTCACATTGATAGGATAGGAGACTAACATGTATACGAGTGTATTTAGGGTTGAATCGTCAAGGCACAACTTTCCAAGGACCACCCTAAGAGTCCTTCAAGAGGACCCAACCTTAGGCTCACAAGCTACCCAAGGCAATAAATTTTTATTCCTTGGTGAAGTAGGTCCGCGTCGCGTATTACGATGTCCATAGGTCAAAAGTTTGGTTCGCATCTCGAACACAACGCGGACTCTACTAATCTAAAATCTATTTCTGAAAATCATGGGCGATCAGCTCCGTGACGCGGACTTGTTCCCGTACAAAGATTTCAAAATAAAAAGTTAAGTTTGACATGTGCAAATAATTGGTGGGGTATTTTGGGTAATTGGGAGTCAGTTGTAAACATTTTCTTGGACTTCTTTAACCCCTTTCCGAAGCCAAAACCCCAAAACCCAATAAGAAATCAAAATCCCAAAAGCTCTCTTCTATTTCAAATTCTCTCAAACCTCCATTGGAGGGAAAACTCAAGCTCAAGCTAGAAGATGAATTTTCAAACGATTTCATATCCAATTTCATGAGTCTTCAATGAATAAGTTACGGTGATCTTTCATCCTAAGTTATCATTCATCTAAGGAGTTCAATCAAAGATTTTCAAAAGTGATTCAAAGACCAAAATTCCCAATTTTCAATCAAGCTATGGGTTCATTGTCAAATTGATTTCAAAAGCATTCTAACGATGAATTTATGATTAATCAATTATGATAAGATGAATTTCAATCAAATTCCATGAAGAACCCATGATCTCCCTAATTTCTCAATTTTTGATATAATGTGGGTTTTCTGATCTTGATTAGATGATGATTGGATTATGTTTAGATTGTAATAAATTTGTTAATTCTATGTTTATGTATGTTGATTTATTATGAATTGTTGAGAATTTATAAAGGATGATCAAAGCATGTAGAATTGGTAAGATTTCCCTATTCCCTCTATTTTGTATAGAATTGGTAGTTGAATTGGCCTTGAATGGCATTGGATGGTATGGTCCACTTATGGTAGCGTTGTTTACATTCTTGTCATTCTATATGTTATGTGATTATGGCCTTGAATCTAATTGTATTATGAATGTGTGGTTATGATGATCACACAATGTGAAGTATTATGCCTGGTCTCCAATGCTAATTCATGATCTAGGTATATTGATGATGTTTTAAATATGTGAGTGAAGATGTTAGGGTTAGGGGTCTATATGTTTGACCTTGTTAAAGTCTATTGAGGATTGGATATTCTTGTGTGGCATGAACCCTACCTATGAACACCTACATGAATGTGTGGTCTTAAGCATGATTAGGAGTCTATATTCAATGATGAAGATGTCTTGTCTCCTATGTTATAATGTTGGGTCTATAGTTCCTATTATTCTATATATGAGTGGTCTATGGTTTAAGGAACTTGAATGTGTATTTTGACCTTTGTAAGGTGGCTGCATCAATGTTAGGATTGTTGCCATTATGTGATCATGTTGGACAATGTACACACACCTCATCCATGCTTATAAATATTATATGTTCAAGGTGCCTAATGAAAGGATAATTCTTATATGCACTAATGTGTACTACTATGCATTTAAAGTATATGTCCATGAAGAATGGAATGAGTATTAACTAGGATGACTTGATAGGTGTAGTAGTGTAGGCAATGGTATGTCACTTTGCCTATACATTTCACATGTCTACCTTGATATTATATCTCCTAGGGTGATTACTCTATGTACATGAATATGATTGCGTGATTTAGCTATGAACATGAAAGTGTATGATATCATCAAGTATGAATATGTGCAGTTTCTAAATGTGTTTATATGAAAGGTTTGCTCATATATGTACACATACACACATGAAAGCATATATATGATGCATGTAATTAGAGAGTACATTAGTTCATGAATCATTACAAAAATTCTATGATGATCTAGTAAGGAGGGGATCTCTTGAAAGGTTTCTCAATTGTATCCTAAACTAGATGGTGCTTGAATATGCTATGTTCATGTGAAAGGTTTCTCACATGATTTAGGTTGATGAAAGATTCTAGTGTATAACATATAAGCTAAGCATATGAGAGGTTAATTCTCATAAAGCCTACTTTATAGAGTAATGTTAATAAAGGCTTTTCAATAAGGGAAAATATCTTAGCACCGAGTGAACTTGAAAATGAGAGGTGTTTCCTTCCCTTGGAGGAAGATTCACCATTGGTTTCTCATAAGGTGGTGACTTCCCTCGTAGGAAGATTCACCTATGGTTCCACATGAGGTGTTAACTTCCCTTGGAGGCGTATTCACTCATGGTGTGAGGTTCTACAGCACCGGATTCCATTTTTAGCACCAATGGTCTTAGTGTCGGTTAAGGCTATAGTTTAACTAATGTAAAATGGACAATGGAAGTAAATTAATGGAGCCTAACTAGGATAACCTAAGGGAAGTTTCTTAGTGTAGGTGAGGGTATAATACTTTACCTATGCATTGCACAACTAGCTCTTGAAGGAAGTTCTAGGAAGGTGTTCTATATCTATATGAATATGTATATGTCTTATATGCATGATATTATGTTAATTACCAATTTTTATGATAACATTCATAGTATGAGTCATATGGTGTCTCTTTAATGAGGTCTCACTTTTTATGCATAATGTTGGTCTTGTTTACTATATGATGAGGTCTTTCTTGATATGCATGTAGTTGACTATACTTGAAATGTTCATGTATGAAGTAAATGATGATGCTTTTGGTCTCCTTATGAGTTAACTAAGTATTTGTGAGGTTATGGGACTTCACATGTACATTTCACTAGTAGGCGTAGATTGGGATTATGAGTAAGGTCTTGTGATGTCTATATGAAATTAAGTTCAAGTATGCTATTGTTGAAAATTGCCTATTATGATGTTATTGGTAGTGTTGACTTGCATGTGGTCTTGAAGTGAGTTTTATATGTGGTTCATGGGACAAGTCGGTTCATATGTGAAGTAGGTGTCTTAGGATATGATATGTTCTTATGAATGCCTATGTTTAAGTAAATGAAGGTTATGTGAATGTTCACCTTGGTGACCTTAAGGGGATGCTTGAGTGTGGATAGTGGGATGGGACACTATTCATACGTTGCACCAATTGTTACTAGAGGGTTACCTGGGGGTTAAAGACTGAAGGTAAAAGATAAGATAATGTTATGAAATGCTAAATGAGCTTTAAACGAATAATGTGGCTTTATGTGATGTTATGAATAGTGTCCATTCTTATGTGAAGTATATGAGCTATGTTGTTCTTATTATATCAATGTTTTTATGAAGTTTTACTAAAAGGCATGATGCATGGTTTTCTAAGAAAAATGCCCTCTTTAAATTCACCATACTTAGTGCATTCTTGTACTAAAACCATTCTTCTTCCCCTTTTTACACAAAGTGTAGGTTATGGATGCTTAAAGGATGTCTCTAAGGTGAAGGGATTTATATGTGTTTCCAAAGATTAAGGAAAGGGACTCTTATGTTTTCAAGAATTTCATATATTATGTTTCATTCAAAGTCTATGTAATAGCTTAGATATTATGTTATGATGTTAAAGGGTCGTGTCCCTAATATGCTCTAATTATTTTGAGTCTAAGATGGCGAAAGAGACTTAGAGTCTAATTATTTACTATGACTTATATTTTATATATATGAAGTGATGATTCTAGCATACGATGTGCTATGAAAAGTTCTAAGTTTTCCGCTAAATTTACCTATGACATGCGATTAATTATGACTATGGGATTGTATAAGACCTCCGAGAGGTCAAGTACGCCATGTTACTTCTAGGGGGTGCTCCCCGGCAGTGACACAAGGTTTATTTGGATAGATCTTATGACTTCCTTAAAGATGGTTTCATGTCGTTCCGGCCAACCTACCTTTAAGTCCATCATTCCACTCAAGAAGTAGGCACCATTTAGGTCTACCCCTTCAAGACTTCTTCATTAACCTTCTTTCCATATTCAACGTTTCACATTCTTAACCTTCTTTTCATATTCAAGGTTTCGCATTAGTCTTTCATAGAATGGTACCTACTTTAGGTCTACCGATCCTAGAATTTTTATTCATACACTCATTCAATACAATTGAAGTACCAAGTAGGGATAACTAAGTCTACCAACATAAGATACAACATCATTCCATAAAGACTCTTTGTAGTCGTTCACCATCATATATCAATAATTAGAGAAGAAGTACTTTCAATAATATCACTATAACACCCATATAAGATCATATAGACGTCACATGAGCACCTTCACCTTATACATTCACATAAACCATAGCATGATAATACCATAATTCACATAATAATGATGACAAGGCCATGTTCATAGCAACTATAACAATTAAGCGTCGCCATCATAAGTGGACCACACCAATCAATAGCAATTCAATATCAATTCTACATTAAATAAAAGAATTAGGTTAACGTACCACCTTACAATAGCCACAATCACCATCCCTCAACATCTCCAAGAATTCCACACATAAATAGAACTAACCAATAACAATGCCCATAAGACTAGACCATCAATCAATCCATATCAGTGATTCAACAAAAACACAATATAGATATCAATACTATAAAGCAAACTGATACGCTCAAATTACACCTCCCTAAAGAAGTATAAGCGGNCAAAGTCACTTTCCCCGGTAGCGGCGCCAAAATTTGATATGCTCAAATTACACATCCCTAAAGAAGTATAAGCGGACGTATCAAGTAAAGAACCCAACTATTACGTTGGGGTCGATCCCATGAGGAAAATGGTTTAGACTTAACGTAAATGTACAATTACTTCTTTTTAGTCATGTTCTTTCCAAACAGGTAATTAAAGGTAGGTTTTTGGGAAACAAACTTCTTTATATCTCTAAGTAAAACAAGTAACAGGAGTAAAGATTTAGTTTGTATCAAGTTGTAAGAGAAACTAGGGTGTATGTGTTCCCCATAGGTTCATAACGTCATATTCCTAGTTATAACAATTATTCCCTAGTGTTTTGCATGCAAAGTGATAAGTTAGGTATCTCTAAATCCTTGGTCCAACATTTAGAGAATTTCACCTTGTACCTTGGTCTGGTTACATGTGTATAAGCTACTAACCCTTACCTTTATTTCATATTAAGCATCATCTTCGATGTATGGATTAGTTATTACTTTGCACCAATCGAGCCTAGCCTATTATATAGTATCTCACTAAATCTATGTTTATAATTCTTTTCGTATTACTTCCTCCTTGGTCCGGCAATTGGCAATAAGGCTAGTTATAACGCGTGCATTCGTTAAAAAGACTTCTAAACGAAGGAATGTTCAATACATGCAATAATCTATTTGAGAATTGTTATTAAGCTAGGTTTACATTGTTAATCAGTCATGGTTCCCACAACCCTAGTTGTCGATTTAGTTACCATGCATATAAGAACACAATTTATAGTTGTTAAACAATAAAACATGAACTTACTAAAGTTTCAAAACCCAATCTCCAAACCAACTTGAATTAACAAGATAACACTTGAAAACCAAATCCGAAAATTAAAATATTGCTAAAGTTGCAAAACCCAATCTCCAAACACAAACTAAGAACAGCAATAATAATGTCCAACCCCAAAAACAAGGTTCTAAATCCTATTTATACAAAACATTGTCCTAAAATAAAAGGAATTAAAATAAGAAAAGTTGTCCAAAAATGTGGCTGTAATCGACGACCCCAAAGATGGATCGTCGATGAAACGAAGGACCGTGGACTGACTCTGTCAGTCCATACATAGAGTCATTTTTCTTCCTTCAGATGGCATCATCTCTGAATCAATTGACGGACCAACAGCACGGTCCGTTGATGCATCTACGGTTCATCGATGCCTTCCGTTGCTCCATCCTTAGGATTTCTCCAACTTCGGATACGTGGACTATCTCTGATCTCATTGACGATTCAATAGAATGGTCCGTCGATCAATCGACGCACCGTCGATCAATCGACGCACCGTCGATCCTCTCCATAGTCCAACACTTGGTCAGATTTCCCCAAGTTTATCCATTTGCCTGAACTTCAATCGACGGTCACCACCTACGGACCGTCGATGGAACGACGGACCATCGATGGCCTTTGTTGGTCACTTTTGCACTTTATTTCAACTGCCTTCTGCATCTTATTTCTGGACATCTTTCCTGTAAAACAAACATAAATAAATGTTAAAACTATTACAAAAAAGGCTCTAAACACACACAACTCTTTAGGAAAAAGCATTGAAAACACCGTGAAACCACGGTACATCAAATTCAAACACCCTAATTAAGTTTAAAACTTGCATACCTTTTATTCTCTCATCTACGGAATACTCTTCCTTGAGATAATCCCATACTTCTTTAGCATTTTTTAGAGACATTATTCATGTGAAAATTGTTGACGATACAACAACAAATAAACATTCCTTGGATTTTGATTTCTTTGTCTTCTTTTCCTTGTGTGCTTTAATCTGAGCAATGATAGGATTATTTGGTAGGGCTTGGATATCGTTATACTCTTACACATCTTCCCAAATATCTAAAGCATCCAAGTACGTCTCCATTTATACTGCCCAAATCTCATAATTATATTCATCAAAGACCGGCGGTGCAATTGGTGAGCAACTTGCTTCAGCTCCATGGCTTCTCCAACTCGATCACAGATCCCTTCAGATGAAAGATCTGATACCAATTGTAAGTTGTAATATTACTAATGAGGACAATATAATGAAGAAATTTTGAGTTTGCTACGGAACGGAAAGTAGGGAAATACAAGGAACTAAATGTGAAGATGACTTAGAGAAAAAGCTTATGCAAAGAGTTATATATTTTGTAAAAAAAACAGAAAATACATAAACATACAATTAAAATAACTAAAATAGATCATGGCCCTACTTTTAAGTCAAGGTGCTAACCATGGTAACTACCTCTAAAATAACTAAAAAAAGAAATACGTGAAACTTAGAAATAGACATTGTAGTCCTAAAGCAACTAACTAATATTTCCCAATTTGAGTTAAGTTTTCTTCCAATGTTGTGCGTATTGATGAATGTTGATTCAATTGATGTGGATTACGTTTCTTTATACTTTAATTGAGTAGATTCAATGCTCTTAGGATGAAATTACATGTATACATGCCTAACCCATGTCTAGGAAGATGAAATTGATGGAAATGAGTTTTATGCCATGAAAGGAATTTGTGGGTTTAGATGTATTCAATCTATGATTGATGAACTATATTAGAATTGAAGTTTATACGATGAATCAAGATGATAAATTCTTGCGATTGAGGCTATATGATGAAGTATGATTACAATTGTTTGAGATTGAAGCATATAGACATAGATTGTTGAGAGTAAAGCTTATATGGTGATTTAAGATTAGAATTGCGTTGAGATTAAAGCTTTGAGATTGAAGCATAGAGAATGACTAAGAGATATAGTGCTTTGAGAGTATATCTTATGTTATGAATTGTTGATTATTTATGTGATTGTTATGGAAGAGATAGTTCCCACATGAATTGCTTATGTTATTAATGTAAAAGACTTTCTGTCATTGAATTATTCTAGGTTAAAAGGATTGCTCACCTAAAATGAATCTAGACTAAAGATTAAAATTAATGAGGCGAGAGGTGAATACTCATGACCTCTAGATGAGAAGGATATCAGGTGATTTCTTTAAGAGTCAAAGGCGGCTACCGTTACTCCCTAATGTTTGACATGGATGTAAATACCCAAGATCTCTTATAGAAAGATGGGAAGGTGAATACCCACTACCATATGATGAAAGATAAGCTAAAAATGAGCATGATAGATGATGAGCTTGTAGAATGGCCCAAGGTGGCTTACTATGATGAGTGAGACTAGTTGAGGATTACCCATGTCTTGGTAAGTATGTTTTGACGTTACTTATGAAGTATTCCTTTTATGTTATGATGGTTTATGTGAATTGATTATACTTATTACACATATTGTCTGAACCTTATGTTTATATTGATGCTTATGCAAGCAATCATATTTAGTACATATTTGTACTTACACATACTCTTGCATACATTTCTTATCCAAATGTAAGATTCAGCAGTATCGACTCTCATCCCTGTGGCTAGGATCTTAGTAAAAGCAAGGATCGAAGATTGGTGAGTCTTCATAGCATTCGAGGATATAGCCACCATTTCTTTATTTCCTTTTGTTTTATGTTTTGAACTATTGTATGGTTTTTTTCACAAAGATATTAATGTTTTAAATGGTTTGAGACAAAGTGTATTAGACTTCTGTTTCATTTTATAAAGAATTTGATTATGTCGATAATGTTTTAAATTTCTGCTAAATTCTATTATTTTATGTTATGAAAGCTAAGTAGCTTGTATGAGGCTTCTCAGGGTCTTGTACGCCATGTCACATCTAGGGGGTACCCCTCGGTCATAAAAGTAGTATATTTGCACTCATTTGAGGCATATTTAGCTTAACACTTAGTTTCCTCAATGCCTAATTGTTTTCTATTCCAATGATATTTTGATTATTTGAATATATGAAAGTTAAAGGACAAGGCAAGGATAAATGAATGACCAAAGTTATAAAAATAAGATTAAACTATACACTGTTGATAGTCAAACAAGAAAGGAAGATCGCCTACTGGGTATGACCTCTCCCAAATTAAAAGTGCACAAAACTTGCATTAATTGAGGCAACTCAGCAAACTTTAAAAAGAAAGGTGACATGCCAAAAGAGAAGGGAAAACTTGTTGACCATCACAGAAAAATTGAATGCTTAAAAAGCAAACCAAGGTGATACTCATTGATACGCCAAATGTGAAATGTCAAGCCCCGAGCTACCCCTGAGATGCGGAAACGGGACCCAGTACCCAACGTGATCCCAAGCTAACCCTGTTGGCATGATCATGAGCATATTAAAGAATAAAAACTATTGCGGAAGCAAAATCATACTTTAAATAAAAAGATGGGGAATACCCATATACTATAGCTTAAGTATTTGAAATACTAACGAGTTTAATATAAAGAAAATATTAACTCAATGCTAAGCTGAGCTTGTAGGATAGAGTAAAGCTGAAATAAAACATAACGGAACAGGCACAAGAGCAAATATAATAATCTGAACATGATATATGAATTCTGAGCTAACTGGATGCAATGAACAAATTTAGAACATGCTGAGTGTCACGACCCAAAATCTAGCCGCGAGTGGCACCCACACTTATCCTACTATGTGAGCGAACCAACCAATCTAAAACTCCAACATATTGAACAAAAATACAAAGCGGAAGACTTAAAACTCATTATCCCCAAATCTGGAAGTCATCATCACAAGAACATCTATCCTCAAGTTACAAATCTAGAAGTATCTAAGAAGCTAAAATAAATAAAAGGCTAGTCCATGCCGGAAGTTCAAGGCATCAAGACATTGAAGAGAAGATCCAGTCCAAGCTAGAAGCATTAGCTCACCCTGAAATCAGGTGTAGTGACGACTGGCTAGAAGTGCTGCTGAGTTGAAGACGACGGTACGTTTGCTGCATTCCCCAAATAACAAAGAAAGAAACAACAAGTAGGGGGTCAGTACAAACACAAGTACTGAGTAGGTATCATCGGCCAACTCAAAATAGAAAACAGTATATATCAGTTCATATCATAAATCAACTACAATACTCAACATGTAGTAACAAGTACTATAATCATCAATAAGTACTACCAAGTTCATCCATGAGGACTCAAGCCTCAATACCACACTCATTTGGGAATTAGGTTCATTACATTGAGTATATAAACATCTCTCAAGATTTATTATCTTTCTTCCTCTTGTGTCGTACGTACGACACTCCGATCCCTACTACAGTGTCGAACGGACACTCCGATCCTTAATTCACGTGTCCGTTCGGACACCCATCCCTTAAACATGTGTCGGAACGTGACACTCCGATCCCCTAATTCTATGTGTCGGTTCGTGACACCCGACCCACTAATACTATGTGTCGGAACGTGACACTCCGATCCCCTAATTCTACGTGTCGGTTCGTGACACCCGATCCACTAATACTATGTGTCGGAACGTGACACTCCGATCCCCTAATTCTATGTGTCGGAACGTGACACTCCGATCCCCTAATTCTATGTGTCGGTTCGTGACACCCGACCCCGAATACGAGGTGGCGAACGTGTACACTGTCCGATCCACTAATTCTGACGGGTCGTCGGGACCACGATCCACGAATACGATGTGGTCGGAAACTGACACTCCGGGCCCGAAGTCGATGTGGCGGAACGGGACACTCCGAGCCCCTAGGCTAGGGTCGAACTGACCTACGCCGAGCCCCTAAGGCTATGGTCGGGGTCGTGACACCCGACCCACGAAGACAGGGGGTCCGGAACGTACACGCCGAGCCACGAAGGCAACAAGGCGCAAGAGCCGGCGGGAGACACAAGCAGGCACCAAGCGCGACTTAGTCAGCAAGCCGGCGTGGAAGACCAAGGCAGCATCAAAACAAGGGGAATTAGGGTTTTCTGCTTCAAGAGGTTGGATTCAAAGGCGTCAGCAAGCTGAGGGGTAGCACAACAAGAGCACGTCAGGAAACAGAAGAGGAGCATAGAGAAGGGGGGACAAGACGACCAATAACAGATCAGGCCGATTAAGAGTTTTACGACAAATATGCAACCAAGAACCGACCGGCACCAAGAGCCGGGAGAACAAGCAAGCGACTCAAGCTGCCGGGGGGCCCGGGGGGCGCTCGCTATAGAGCGGGCCGCTCTCCGCGCCTGGTTGCCGCCCGCGAGTGTTGTCGGCGCCCAAACTCGCGCGCGGGGCCCGAAGGGACAGCGAAGGAGGTATAAAAGAGGAGAACCACCCACAGAAATACGCAAGGTCAGAGCTGAGACACCCCCAAGAGGGGAAAGGGGGGAACAAAGGGACCCACTAAAATTTAAAGGAGGCAAGAATAGGCCAAAACTAACCCAAACGAACGCCCCGTGAAAAACGAACCCAGAAAAGGGGACCCCAACGGGGAGTAACCACCCTGGGACGGCCCGTCGGTGCCTAAGACGGGCCCCCCGGCCGGCCGTCCGGCACGACGGACAAAAGGGGCGCGTCAGGACCCCCAAGGCGCAAGAGTTGAAGTGTTCTGAAACGGAACCTCACAACGGTCCGTCATGTCTGTGATGGTCCGTCCTGCAGGTCCGTCACAGACTTCAGAGAATTGCTCTCAGTACCCAATTCTCAAGAGTTGAAGTGTTCTGAAACGGAACCTTACAACGGTCCGTCATGTCTGTGACGGTCCGTCCTGCAGGTCCGTCACAGAGTTCAGAGAGTTGATTTCAGCACTCAAATATAAGAATTCCAAGTGTTTGGAACGAGACACCCTCGACGGTCCGTCGTGCCCATGACGGTCCGTCGTTGGATACGTCGTCTCAGACAGTTTTCCAGAAATAAAATCTGCTGCTCAAAACGACTAAGCAGGTCGTTACACTGAGACTAAATGATAACTGATCTATAAATATTGTCAATGCAATAGAGTCTGACTGAACTGTGGGAGCTACTAATAACTGACAATAAAGCCACATGAGCTAAATGTGGATTCCAATGTATACGCCCCATCGAGAGAACCCAATATACCCTGCTAGAGGTATAAAGGCATGCTGGTGTGATCACTAAACTTATTGCCCACAGAGGGGACTTACAACCTACTCGGCTAGTAGTTCTAGGACTAATTGGGTATGCTGAACCCTAGTACAACTCGGTAATTTACAACTCCCAATGAATTAAATGATTATGACATTATTACTGAATTTCTGTAAATACTGGATAGCTCAAAACTGAACATACAAACTGAGAATGCAACAAATAATCTGGTAATTATGCATTTATAACTGAGGCATATTTATAAATATCTGACCTAGCATGTGTAATTCAAGAACTAACGAAATACATAGAAGTGTTCTAAATTTATGCAATAATCTGAGTAATAACATGCCTATCTGATTTGGAACATATAACTAATAAATTCATGAAGTTCTATTGAATTTCTAGAAACCCTAGGTCTAATCGTGATATGGGAATCAAGAAGCTGACTGAAAATTAGGGATCTAATGGGTGAAACGAACCCATTAGTGAAATCCACGTACTTGGTGATGAAATCCACGGAGAAATATTTTGATTACTAGGTTGGAACTAATGGAACCTTGTTGCGTTCTTGAACTAGGGTTCTTGACCTTTTTCTCCTTTCTTATTTCTAATTTTCCAAGTTTTTGATTAATGATTTGACTTAGGTAAGTTTCAGTTATGTTTCTAGGCTTAAACTGACTAAAATCTGATGATTTAGGGTCAAAACAACGTATCTTAGGGTTTAAACAAAGTGGGAAAAGAACAAAATACCCCTGAGTTAATTGCTGTTAGACCAAACGATGACCTAGACTGACGGGCCGTCGTTCAATTGACGGTCCATCGTTTGGGTCTGTAGGTTGGGTTTGCTCAACAGACCTTTACTAAAATGTGCATAATGTTTTACTCGGAAGTTGTATTCTAGTAAACTCGGTGGCTATGGAAATCTTATTCAATTATATATCTTTTGATAGGTAAGAAGACATATAATTCATTTTGTGCTAAGAGTTATGACCATTTGAAGTTGACCCAATAGTATTTTCCCCTTAACTGTCTGCGAATTTTAACCTATGATCCGTAGGTCCATCTACGAACCGTACTGGTCAATCGTGGTTCTTGTCAGAGAGTGGGTAAATGGGGTATTGATCGACCAACACATACTACGGACCGTAGTTTGACCTACGGACCGTAAGTCCGTTCATTGTTGGATACTTAGTCAAATTTTTTAGGCTGAGTTTTTGGGGGCTTCAGACTAAAACGACGGATGCACAGTATGGGCCATAGATCAGACTACGGTCCGTTGATGTAACCATCGATTTCAAGGGTCTTGGGAAAACTTGTCCTTGAATGAAGACTAAATTAACTGAAATAGAGGGAAAGAGTTGCAATCCCTACTACTAAACACTGAGAACTGAGTTTCTGACTGAATTGAGTTTCGAGAACATGCAAATACGCTGAAAATGCAAGTACAAACTGAGGGAACATATTCTAAGACTTAATTCACGCATGAATGACCGAAAAACTGAAGAGGAACTATTCCCTCAAGCTGGAGTGGAATCGGAAGGAAAGAGGTGAGGATACTTGGCTTTCATGGCTGTGTCTGCTGCCCAAGTAGCTCCCTCTACGGACTGACTCCTTCACAAAACCTTGACAGAAGCGAATTCTTTGTTTCTCTACGTTCTAACCTAACGGTCAAGAATCTCAACTGGTACATCATCATAAGAAAGACTATCTTTCACTGCCACACTCTCTAATGGCATTACCGAGGCTGGATCAACCACACATTTCTTCAAGAGCGAGATATTGAAGACAGGATGCACTACTGCTAAGTCTGCTGGTAACTCTAACTCATATGCCACTTTGCCAATCCTTTTCAAGATCTTGTAAGGGCCTACATATCTAGGACTGAGCTTCCCTTTCTTGCCAAATCTCATAACCCCTTTCATAGGTGACACTTTTAGGAAAAACCAATCATCAACTTAGAACTCTAGTTCCTTTCTCCTTACATCTGCATAAGATTTCTGACGACTTTGGGCTGTCTTAAGTCTATCTCTAATGAGTTGCACTTTCTCCATAGTATAAAGGACTGAATTTGGCCCTATCAAAGTTGCTTCACCAACTTCAAACCAACTAACAAGAGATCTACATCTACGCCCATATAAAGCCTCATAAGAGGCCATCTGAATTCTGGAATGGTAGCTATTGTGGTAGGCGGACTCAATTAGAGGAAGGTGATCATCCAAAATACCCTTGAAATCGATCACACAATCTCTCAACATATCCTCTAGGGTCTGACTGGTACACTATTCCTGTCCATCCGTCTACGGATGAAATGCTGTGCTAAAGTTAACTTGAGTACCAAGACCCTTCTAAAATGACTTCCAGAAGTGAGAGGTAAACTGCGGAGCTTTATCTATGATGAAAGACAAAGGAACCCCATGTAACCTCACCATTTCATTAATGTAAAGCTTGGAATAATTCTCTGCCGAATCTGTAATCTTGACCGCCAAAAAGCGAGAAGACTTAGTCATCCTATCAACTATCACCCAAATGGAGTCATACTGTCTCAGAATACGAGGTAACGCTGTGATGAAATCCATATCGATCACTTCCCACTTCCAAGTAAGAATGTCGATCACCTGAGTCATACCCCCTGGTTTCTGTTGTTCCACTTGACTTACTGGTAATTGGGGCACTTACCGACATAATCTGCTATATCCCTCTTCATGTCATTCCACCAATAGACTTCCCAAAGATCGCGATACATCTTAGTGGCACCTGGATGAATCGAATATCTGGAGTTAAGGGTTTCTGTCAGAATATGTTATCTCAACTAACCCACATCAGGAACATACAAACTACCCTGGTAGCAAAGTACACCATCTCCCCCTCGGGTGAAAACCTCCACTCTCTGATTCTGGACTCTTAAGTTCAAGAAAGATTGGATCACTATCTTACTTTTCCTTAACCTCCACTACCAAAGAAGATTCTGCCCCATTCTAAACTGTTACACCACTGTCAGATATGCTCATAAGGGGAACTCCTAAGCGAGCAAGCTTGTGAACATTCTTCACTAGCTCCTTCCTTTCTTCCTCAACATGGGCTACACTACCCATAAATAATCTGATGAGAGCATCTGCTACTACATTTACCTTACCAGGATGATAATGCACACTCATATCATAATCCTTAAGGAACTCAAGCCATCTCCTTTGACGAAAATTCAACTTTTTCTGGGTGAACAAATACTGAAGGCTCTTATGATCAGTGAACACATCTACATAAACACCATACAAGTAGTGTCTCCATATCTTGAGTGCAAACACCACTACTGCAAGCTCGAGGTCATGGGTTGGATAGTTCTTCTCATAAACCTTAAGTTGTTTAGAGGCATAAACTATATCCTTATCTCGCTGCATCAACACACAACGTAGGCCAACTCTGGATACATCAAAATTGATCACATAACCATCTGAATCCTGTGGTAGAGTCAAGACAGGAGCTGTAGTCAATCTAGTTTCAATTCTGTAAAGCTTTTCTCACAATCATCTGACCATTGAAACTTGACCATCTTCTGAGTTAACCTAGTCAATGGTGAATCTATGGATGAGATTTCTTCCACGAACCTTCTGTAATAACCTGCTAGACTTAAGAAACTTCTGATATCTGTAGCAGAGGTAGGTCTAGGCCATTGTTTCAGTGCTTCTATCTTCTGTGAATCCACTCGGATCCTTTCGCTAGATATAATGTGACCAAGGAAAGCAATGGATTGCAACCAGAACTCACATTTCCTAAACTTAGAGAATAACTGGCAATCCTTGAGAGTCTACATAACAACTCTAAGATGACTCGCATGTTCTTCCTCATTCCTAAAGTAAATGAGGATATCATCAATAAAGACGATAACAAACAAGTCCAAGTACTGTTTGAACACTCTGTTCATCAAATATATAAAAGTTGCAGGAGCATTGGTTAGTCCAAACGACATAACTACAAATTCATAATGACCATACCGAGTTCTGAAGGATTTTTTGGAATGTCACTATCTCTGAATCTAAGCTAATGATAACCCGATCTGAGGTCTATCTTTGAGAAGTGACTAGCACCCTGAAGTTGGTCAAACAAGTCATCAATCCTGGGGATGGGATACTTATTATTGATTGTGACCTTGTTCAACTATCTATAGTCAATGCACATTCTGAGAGAATCATCTTTCTTCTTTACGAACAACACTGGTGCACCCCATGGTGAAATACTAGGTCTGATGAAGCCCTTATCTAGAAGGTTTCTCAACTACTCTTTCAATTCTTTAAGATCTGTTAGAGCCATTCTATAAGGAGGAATAGATATGGGTTGGTTATCTGGAAGGAGATCAATTCCAAAGTCAATTTCCCTTTCGGGAGGAACTCCAGGAAGATCTTCTGAAAACACTTTTGGAAACTCACTGACTACTGGAACTGACTGAAGAGTTGGGGTTTCAGAGCTAGAATCCTTAACCCGAACTAGATGATAGAGATAACCCTTAGAGATCATCTTTTTGGCCTTAAGGTAAGAAATGAATCGACTCATAGGCGCTTAGCTACTACCCTTCCACTCTAAGATTGGTCCATTTGGAAACTGAAAACAAACAATCCTAGTTCTACAATCGACTGAGGCATAAAAGGAATGTAACCAATCCATGCCTAGAATGACATCGAAGTGTACCATTTCTAACTTTACAAGATATGCTAAGGTGACTTTCTGAGAGACCATGACAGGGCAATTTATATATACCCGTCTAGCTATTATTGTGTCATCGACAGGAGTAGAGACTGAGAAAGGTTCTGAGAGAGCTTCTGGACTAACACTGAATTGGACTGCTATGTAAGGAGTTATAAAGGAAAGAGTATCCCCTGGATCTAACAATGCATAAACATCAAGGTCAAAGTCTCGTAACATACCAGTTAATACATCAGGAGAACCTTCATGATCTTAGCGAGCCTGATCAGCATACAACCTGTTCTAGCGTTAACCGCCACCTGTACCAGAAGAGTTACCTTGCTGAGTCGGGCGACATGCTCGTGTTGATGAAGTTATAGACTGAGTTCTACCATTACCGCCTCCTTGACCTTGCCTAGAAGGACAATCCCTCAACCCATGACAAGATTGACCGCACCTAAAGCACCTTACTTTCTTGCGAGGCACTCACCTGGATGGTTCTTACTACACTTAAAGCAAGTGGGGTAAGTTTTGGTGCCTAAATCACTTCCCTGAGTCTTAGAGCCTGGTGCTCTAACCTTCTGGTCATACCTGTTCTTGGAGGATGGAACACTAGCTGACGAAGGAGATGGGGCTGAAAATTTTTGCTGACTCTGCGAGCTATTTCCACCACAGATTTCTGCTGAGAATAGTCATAGTTCCCAGTCCTAGCCTTCTTATTTTCCTTAGCATGTTCCCTAAGCTTATCACCCTCAACCTTCTAAGCATGAGTCATAATCCTAGAGATGTTCATACTTCCCAGTAACATAGCATTTCTACACTTTGTTTTCACCAAATCTGACACTCCATACAAGAACTTATTCAACTGAGCCCTGGAGTCAGCAACCATGTGAGGAGCATACCTTGAGAGTTGGTTAAACTTGAGCCCATACTCTTGGACTATCATGTTACCCTGCCTCAAGTTCATGAATTCCTAAGACTTTGCTTCTCTCAACTCTATTGGAAAAAATCTGTCTATAAAGGTCTCGCTAAAATAATCCCAAGTAATAGCAGTTGCATTTGTGCTCCTATTTTCCTTCCACTGAGTGTACCAGATATGAGCCACATCCTTGAACTGGTATGATGACAACTCAACCCGATCATTCCATTGACCTGCATAACCTCAAAGTTCTTCTTGATCTTATCCAAGAAATTCTGAGGATCCTCACTAGTCTGTGATACTAAACACTCAGGCGGATTCATCCTAACAAAGTCACGGACCCTTGCTGCTATTAATCCACCATTTCCATTCACATGATCTTTAATCCGCTGATTGTTCATGTTGGCGACACTCTAAACCAATATCTGAATTGCACTCCTGAATTCAGCATCAGAAACTTCTTGATCTGGGACTGGAGGAGCTGCGTTTGCATTCCTGGCATTCGCATTCCTAGTGTTATCTCTACGAGGAGACATGATATGAAACTTAGAACATCAAGTTAGAATGGAATTAGATCATACCTTACGCACGATAAGGGTAACAACAAAGTAAAGTTTTCCTAAACACTTCATAGACTCCCTCTCATTAGATGTGGTGTAATTCACACTAATGAAAAAAACTCTACTTAGTGCGGCTTTTTAGACATCCTAGGACACTTAAACATAGTGCTCTTATACCAAGTTTGTCACGCCCCGAGATACCCCCGAGACATGGACATGGGACCTAGGACCACAAGTGATCCCAAGATAACCCTGTTGGCATGATCATGAGCATAGCAAAGAATATAAACTGTTGCGGAAGCTAAATCATACTTTAAATAAAAAGATGGGAAATACCCATATACTATAGCTCAAATATTTGAAATACTGATGAGTTTAATACAAAGAAGATATTAACTCAATGCTAAGTGAAACTAACTATGTTTGAAAATAGCCTGTAAACTAACTAGAAATGCTAGAACAGGCCCCAGCTAAGTCTAGCAAAAACTGAAACTAATGGACTATACACTGAAAAGAAACTCATGACTCTCGTCCTTGGAAAATGAGGACTCACCACTGAATATGCTGAAATGGAGATCGGAAATCTAAGCGCAATCTAGATGGTGAGAACCTGAACCTAAATCACGAGAAGATGTAGTGCACATATGCATCAGTACTTGAAAGGAATGAGCATGTAGGATAGAGTAAATCTGAAATAAAACATAACTGAACAAGCACAAGAGCAAATATAATAATCTGAACATGATATGCAGAATTTTGAGCTAACTGGATGCACTGACTAAATTTATAACATGCTGAGATTAAATGATAACTGATCTGTAAATATGGTCAGTGAAATAGAGTCTGACTGAAATGTGGGAGCTACTAATAACCGACAATAAAACCACATGAGCTAAATGTGGAGTCCGATGTATACGTCCCATCAAGAGGACCCAATATACCCTGTCAGAGGTATAAAGGCATGCTGGCGTGATCACTAAAGTGATTGCCAACAGAGGGGACTTACAATCTACTTGGCTAGTAGTTCTAGGACTAATTGGGTACATTAAACCCTACTCCAAGTTGGTATTATACTACTACCAATGAATTAAGTTATTAAGACATTATTACTGAATTTCTGTAAATACTGGATAGCTCAAAACTGAACATGCAAACTTAGAATGCAACAGTTAATCTGGTAATTATGCATTTATAACTGAGGCATGTATATCTGAAGTAACTGAAATATCTGACCTAGCATATTTTATTCATGAACTAAGGAATACATAGCTAGGGTTCTGAAATTCATGCAATAATCTAAGTAATAACATGATAATCTGATTTGAAACATATAACTAATAAATTCATGAAGTTCTGTTGAAGCTCTAGAAACCCTAGGTCTAATCATGATATGGGAATAAAAAATGTGACTTAAAATTAGGGATCTAATGGGTGAAACGAACCCATTAGTGAAATCCCACGTACTTGGTGATGAAATCCACGGAGAAATATTTTGATTACTAGGTTGGAACTAATGGAACCTTGTTGCGTTCTTGAACTAAGGTTCTTGACCTTTTTCTCCTTTCTTATTTCTAATTTTCCAAGTTTTTTATTAATGATTTGACTTAGGTAAGTTTTAGTTATGTTTCTAGGCTTAAACTGACTAAACTATGATGATTTGGGGTCAAAACGATGTATATTAGGGCTTAAACAAAGGTGGAAAAGACCAAAAGACCCCTGAGTTAATTGTTGTTGGACCAAATGATGACCTGGACTGACGGACCGTCGTTCAATCAACGGTTCGTCGTTTGGATCTATAGGTTGGGTCTGCTTGACATGCCGTTACTAAACTGGTCATAACATTTTAGTCGGAGGTTGGATTTTATCAAACTTGGTGGATATGGAAAGCTAATTCAATTATCTATCATTTCATATGTCATGGGAAACCTAATTTATTTTGTGCTAAGAGTTATGACAATTTGAAGGTGCCCAAGAACATTTTCCCCTTAACTGTCTGCTAATTTTCACGTATGGTCATAGCTACGGTCTGTAGGTCCATCTACGGACCGTACTGGTCAATCGTGGTTCTTGTCGGAGAGTGGGTAAATGGGGTCTTGATAGACGGACACAGACTATGGACCGTAGTCTGACTTATGGACCGTAGGTTCGTCCGTCGTTCTACACTTAGTCAAATTTTCTGGGCTGAGTTTTTGGGGGCATCAGACTCAAACGACAGATGTACAGTACGGGCCGTAGATCATACTACAGTCCGTCGATGGTAACCGTCGATTGCACCTGCAGATTTCTAAAAAGCTGATTTCTGGTTTGTTTTTGATACGGGGTGTTAAATGAAAGGCTGACTCAAATGAGCTCGCCAACTGAGGTTCAAACACCTGAAGCCTAGAGTAAGAGAAAGGTGACTTGGAGAGCAATCGACGATCCATCCATCGTGATCGGTGAGCAAGACTAAAGTCACCCAATGAGTAGCGTATTGATCCTTGGGACAAATTTTGGAAAACAGTAAATAGCCTAAAGTAGGGATAAAGAAAGATTTCACATAAGTGAGGAAAACTGGAAAGACTGAGAGAAAGTTCTGAATATTTTATAGAGAGAAACACTTTACCTCGTGAAGAAAAATTTCTAGTTTTTTTTTTGGGGGGGGGGTTCAATTTTGTTTTATAAATTGATAAATTGAAGTTGAATCCAAAGTGGGTTTTCTATTAATTGATTAATCTTAACATACCCATTGTCTCCATTCTGTTATTTGCCCAATTTCTACATCAAAAGCGAGAATAGAGTAAGGTATTGGGTTTCTTAGTATAGCATATAGATGAGACCAAAATAAGATTCTATGCAAGGATTTTATGAGATTGAAAGAACATTAGTTTAATTGAAGATGACCCATACTATTCATAAATGTTCATCACTATAAAGCAATACAATTTCCCCTATGTGACATTGATTTCTAATCCCCTCACCCACTTCTTGAATTTTTCAAAATTTTAGTTTAATTGTGACAATTGATAACCAAATCTTTTTATTAAATTGGTGGAATCATCCACCCAATTGTTTTTACTACTACAAATAAATTAATTTACCATTCAAATTTCTTGGTAGATTTTTCTACGATACACCATTCTCTATGGAATTAGACCCGACTCTTACTTGGGTATTTTTTATTAACGACAATTGTTGTCTCTTTTAGTTAATTTCAAAGAGTACATTTGAGTTTTATCAGGACTAATAATATATAATTAATTCTTATATATTAGGGAAAAAATAAATGAGGCTTTAGACCTAAAACAGAAGTGTAAGTATAGAAGACTCGGTGGTGTTGGAAAGAGGACTCAAAGACCTTCGATGTGATACATCACGGGCCACATGACACTTTATGTGCTTAAAGTTATGATCCTTTGAAGTTGAACCAAAACTAAAAAGTGAAATTTAACTTGTTTGGCTTTTCGAAGTATGAGATGTTACGAAGATTATCTTCACATGTAACTTTATTGAGCTCTGGCTCGCCTGAAAAATATATTTGAGAGTGCATGATAAACTTGAAACAAATTATAAGTTCAAAAATGGAGCTTCAATCTAATGACTGTCATTTAGGTTGTCACTATATTGTGTGTCGTTAAGGTCTAAAGCGGTTCAACTAGCTTGCGCTCATTGATTTAAATTTATTTAGTACCATCAATATCTTCTTCTTCTTTGTGGTTAGGTAGTTCCTCCTCGAAAGAATCTTTTTGATCCTTTCTTATGTTTTTTCATTGCGTTCTTTAAAATATCTCATTTTTCAATTCCTTTTAAATCCACTTTATTTTATTTTTTGTATAAACGATTAGAGATTTAAAAATATTGTGGAATATAATAAATGTGCTCAATGAAAAAATAATGTAAATGTGCATATTAGAGTTTTATAATTAACGGCTTATAGGTGTGAGGAGGATTATTCAATTTCGATAAATCGTTGACTAGTTAAGAGTTACCATATTTACATTTTAGGTATATTAACCTCATCTAATATTTTTCTCTAATATATAAGAGTAATTACATATATATATTTTCATTTGTTAGTCCTAACTCCTAAAGATGAACCGGGAGAATAGTCAAGGTGAAGTAATAGTTGTCTCTTGAAAATCTAATGAAGAAGTGTGTAGAAAAGTTTTATAGCATATGATAATAGTCGATGGACTTTCTTTTAGCTTTGTTGAGAAAGAAGGTTTCAGAGTTTACAAAAGTGGTCCAACCTCATACAACAAATTAATTACATGTGTATCACTGCCCATTGGATCAACAGTGAATGTAAATATGCATTAGAAAATACTTAATTTGTTAAGTACTTGTGTAAAGATAAATCAAATCTTCACTTTCACAGTTGATAATGTCAGCTCAATTCATGTGACTATAAGAAATTTCTAAGCAGCTGACTAAGATGGAAACTGATTTGATGTATGGTAATCACATTCAAGTGAGGTGTACGGCGCAGATTATGAATCTTATCATTCAGGATAATTAAAAGAAAAATATTCTTTTATTTAACGTGATATACATGTCGTGCAATAGGTTAGGAATTCTCCTACAACGTTTAAAAGGATTCAAGATAAAGTTGTGATGATGAACAACTCAATTATAAAAATATTTATGCTCTACCTAATGTTAAGTAGAGTTGTTGAATTGGAGAAAACATTTTCAAATTATGCTTCTCGTGAAATTGGCCTGAGACATGACGTTGAAACCATTGCAGGTGAACGAGTAAGCAGCGATATATCGGGTGCACGTGAAAAAGAATTATCAAATTTCTTTAAAACGGTTTTCTCCTTACTTTGAAAATATCTGGATTAGTTTATGTCACATCAAATATTCGCTTTCTTAAAATTTGTGCGATCATTCTTTATTTCAATCAATTAATTGTTGTTGACACTGAATTTTGGACATACATTTTTAGAGTTAATACTTAGATTTTTATTTTTTAAATAGTTGAAAATATATTTTCTCCAACTTTATATGATTATTGATAATTATCCTTATTTTTTAAAATGTTATGATTTTTATTAGTTTATTTTGAATTTTGATTGATTTCAATTTTTAATATTTTCTTCACAGTAGATAGATTATGAAATATTGTTTTCATTTTCTAAACCATCATTTTTCATTAATTAAATTTTTTAATGCTATTAATTATACTTATACTTAATTAGCACAATCTATTAATTCATTAAATACAACTAATGAATTACATATATAAATATTTAATGATCATATCGTTTTTAGCATAATTTAAATAGTCAATAATTTTGATTGCTTTTATGATGCTTTACTTAATCATGAAGTAAATAAGTGATGAAATATTTTAGATTTTTTTTTGGGAGCGGGGTGGGGGGTGGGGGAGATTTCTAAAAGGGAGAGTCCTAAAAAAAGTTTTCGCCTCCATGTCTACATCTCAACTCACCATTGTTCTGTGAAACAACTCAAACTACCATTCGTCTTCTCTCCTTACAGCTCGAGAAGAAAACAAACAAGACACCACCAGAAAGCCTCCACCACCAACCACACTCTAGCTTTCTCCCTTACCACAACCTCTGATCACCGGTAGAAGAACTCATAGGTGGGCTCCACGTTTCAGTAGAACACGATAACCAAATGAGCTCAAAGATCCTAAGAGACCCAAAATCACTGACTTACACTCCTTTCTCCCTTCTCACGCTGCTATCCGTGAGCAGATCCACCCTCCGATGAACCAGAGCACCAAACATCAACCAACAATAGCTCCACTATACAACCACACCACCCGAAATGAGAACCCCACTCCATCCTCTTTGTCACTCCAACAAATGGAAAGTCAAGCACCAGATCAGACAACCAAAACCTCATCCCGTCCTCTTCACCACTCCAATGAACACAAAGGAATCCCCAGATCTCACAACCAAAACCCCCCTCCATCCTCTTCATCACTCTAGTGAACACAAACAAACCCCCATATCTTACAACCAAAACCCCCACTCCATCCTTTTCACCACTCCAGTGGAGGACAAACGACCCTCCCCCCAGATCTCACCACCAAAACCTAGCCCGTCCTCTTCGCCACTTTAGTGTATGAAAAACAAACCATCAGATTTCACCAGAAAAACAGAAAAACATCACTCCTCCATTTCCTTTGTGCTCAAAACTGTGACCAACACGATCAAGCTCAAGCTCGCGCAACCAACAAACAACCCTCTTACGCACTCCCCTTTTATGTTTATTTTGTCTCATTTTTAGGTTTTTTGGTCAACAACACCTAACAAAATTAACCATGTCTTCATCAACCCTCCATTTCTGGTGAGATTTGCTATTCTTGTGTCATCTGTTTTGAAGTCTATTTTGATCTTTCTTGTGTTTCTTTTACTTTTTATTTTTGAAAATGTCTTTTTTTAGTTGACTTATTCAAAAGTTTAGTGCTATTAGTGGAAGTACTTTTAGGAGTCTTTTGTGTTTCCAGTTAACTAGCTCCAAGAGTCCTAATTAGTTGATGTTAGTCAGTTAGTGGGTAATGAATTAGTGCAAAACTAGGGCCCTATTTTTTTCTCTCAGTTTGTTTGTTTTGAAGTTCTATTTAAAGACTTGTATCGTTGTTTAGAAAAACAATATAAAAGATCAGTTTCTTATGTTATCATCTTATTTGAGCACTCGTTCATCTCTTTTGCCAACAACTTTGGTAGTGTTATTTAATTTTACTAAGGTTGTTGTTATTTTAGTAATGCTTTAATCTACTCTTTAGATCTGGATAGAAATTTTAAAACTCCACAAGTAATATGCTTTTTTTTTTGTTAAGTTTGATCAAGTATTATTACATTTTTTTGTGTGATAATTTTAGTTTAGATGGTTGTTGTAGCTTTGGTTGTTCTCCAGTGATGGTAAAATTTTCTAGACAACCTTTTTGTTCATTAAATAATGATTTGTTATTTAACTTGGTTAGTTTTTGTTAATTTTGATGGCTTTTCATGTTTTTTTTTTCACGTTTGTTTACCTACTTTGTTTGATTATTAATTTTCCATTGTTAGTGATTGTTGTTAAGAACTATTTTTCATTAATTCTTTACTTCTCTATTTGACTTTAAGTATAACATAATAAATTTACGTTTAGTGATTATTGTTAAGAACTATTTTGCATTAATTCTTTACTTCTATGTTTATCTTTAAGCATTAGATAATAAATTTACTTCGGTTATCATTACATTATTATTGTTTTTAGGTAATTCATATTTCAAATAACTTTGTCTTTTATATTTTTTTTAGTAATTCTATTTAAGTTATATATTAAAATTGGCCAATGAAAAAGCTTTCATCGATGATTTTCAAGGCCTCCCATTTTTTAGAAGTTGAAAAATTTAATTTATACTCATATATATTATACGTTGAAATTGGTAGATAAAGAAATTATCATTGATTTTCTAGCCTTTCGTGTTTATAAGATGGATTTTATTTTGCTTAACTATCATTTATTTCTATTTGTTTTATTCATATTAAATCATAAACAATATTTTTACTAAGTATGTTTACAAGTACCTAGAGTTGCTTTCCAAGGAAGATACTCGAAAGACATTCGAATAATAATTTTAATGTATATTTTTTTTAATGATAGGAAAGTATTTTGTTGTTTTTCATATTATTATTTAGTATAATATTTGTATATATTTTATGTTTCTTATGTTTGTACTTTATTTTTATCTACTTATCAGTTTGTTTTTAAAATAAAATTGTGTTTAACCTGGACTAACAATTGTGAATTCTGAAGGGTGATTATACTTCCCCCCAAATAACTTGAACTCTTACAAAGAATATATTGGTTTCGTTGGCTATACTCTAATTAATTAATTAATTGGTTTCCTAGTTATTTTCTAAAATTAGGCCTGGAATCTTAAATCTTTTTTAAAGATTATTTTAAATTTAATTTGATTGAGTTATTATCATTTTTTGAGTCTCATGACGTTACACCTTATTTGTAAAATGAGAATGTAAACAATTGCAAGTGAAGATACTGATTTAAGTGATATAGCAACGAAGACGAAAGAAAATTTTGGTAAGTATTTGTGTGATACAACAAAACGAAAAAAGATAATTTTTATTTCATATTTTTTGGATCCTCTTTACAACCTTGAATCAGTTGGCTATGCACTTATAATGATGTTTGAGTAAGTGTTATTTATGGCATGTGATGTATTAGTTGTTCCAATTTCAAGTATCACATATGAGTTTGTATTTGGTACGGGAAGGCGTCTTCTTGATTCATATAGGAGTTCATTGAATCCTAAATTGGTGCAATATTTTTTCTATCTTCATGATCGGCTATGATATGAAAATTTAAAACAACCCGCTAGTGTTAAGGAGATCTGGATAATATCAAACAAATTGAAAACCGTATTAGTATTTTTGTTATATTTATTGGGTATTATCGTTATAAATGATTTATATTTGTTGTATATTGTTGTTCTCTATAGGTTCACCTAGTACTAGAAAGAACCTAATGTGGTTGACGTGCAGTACAATTGTACCTAGAAGGTGACTTTTACGAGGTTAGATTTTTTTTTTTAAAAAAAAAAAACTTTTTATGCACAACAATCATTCTCCACAAAATATGAAAAATGGATGATCCTAATCTTTCTGAATAGTTTTTTTTTTCATTCTATTTAACAAATATTCTCTCACTCTTCAATTTCTACATAATGGAATATCGCAAAGAGGTAAAGAAAACCAAAAAAAATTGGCTCATTTTTCTTGTTTGTCCTTGCTTTTTTCTTGCTTATTTTGTTTTCTTGAGAATTCAAAGTTGGGTAATAGTTTCTTGGGTCTTCCTGAAGTTCATCATACTCATAGTTTTAAGTATGGGTGTTCACGGTTTGGATAAAAATAATCCAAAACCAAAAATCAAACCAAATTGATAAAATAAAACTAATTTTATTTGAGTTTGGCTTGGTTAGGTTTTAGATTTTTGAAAACCGATAGTATTTGATTTGGTTATGATTTTATTCGAAAAAATTGAAGAAATAATCGAACCGATGAATTATATAGATATATATTATTAATATACATACTTAATATATTATTTTTAGAAATAATTATAAAAATGTCCAAGATGAAAACATTTTCTTATTGATTTCATGTATATTAGTGTTTATGACAATTCTTAGTGGGATTAAAAATGTTATTGTCTCTTCCTTCTAGGCCAATATAGAGAATTATAAAGTTTTATTGATAGTAAATTTAGTGATAAAAAATTTAGTAATTTAAGTCATTCTAACAATTTTTCATTTTAAATAGATTGTTGTCATTTTTCCACATTTTGAATGAATTGTTTCTTTTATGTTTGTATATGGTTAATAACTGAATAACCAAATCAAAATAATCTGAAACCAATAACCACCAAACCGATAAATGTATATTATAGTTGGTTTGGTTTGGTTTTGATTATTATAAAATCGATTAAGTTATTTTGGTTTTGGTTTTGACCAATAACCGATCCAAACTGACCCGTGCACACCCCTAATTACAACATTAGGGGTGTTCACGGGTTGGTTTGGATCGGTTATTGGTCATAATCCAAACCAAAACATCTTAATTGGTTTTAAAATTATCAAAACAAATCAAACAAAATATAATATACATTTATTGGTTGGTTATCGATTTCAGTTTGGTTTGGTTTAGTTATTCGGTTACTAACCATATAAAAAACTAAATAAAAAATAAAAAAAACTATCCAATATCCCTTTTACATAGTTTTAAGTTTTAACTAGATTTTGTTTTTTACTAGAATTGTCTTTTTTTAAAATTAAATTTTAGATATCCTTTAAGGAGTATCAAGTATATTAATATGTAGTTTGAGCTTCTTCTTCTTCTTCTTCTTCTTGGGGTTTTGAATTGTCTTTTTTTCATTATTTTTAGATACCCTTTTGTAGTTTGAGCTCTTCCTCCTGCTCCTTGAATTATGTAAAAATGAAATGAATGTTGAATTTTAATTAAACAAAGTAGAAGGAGAATGATATACAAGGCTCGTGGTATATATAACTGTAATTTCCTTTGTAACTTAGAAAATAAGGAGAATGACTATGTAGTGACTTTATGTTGTATTCTTCCAAAACAATCGATCACTATCACATGGCTTAAACCCCTGATGAATACCTTAAGATGAACATTGACGGATCCTTTGAGCCTAAAACAACTAATGGAGGCACCGGAGGAGTAATAAAGAACCTAGCAGTAGAATGGATTACAGGTTTTGCTTGTAAACTCAAAGTGCAAACTTTGTACCACGCTGAACTGTTAGCCTTATTACATGGACTGACTCTTGCTAAAGAAAAAAACATAAAGCACTTATTTGTGGAAATAGACTCACAGGTATTACTAAACTCTCTAAAGAATGATAATGTTATATACTCACATAGGTCAGTGCTCCAAGAACTGGAAGAACCTCCATTGAATCATATCCCGAGGGAGGCTAATGAATTAGCTGACGCACTAGCGGAATATGGAAGGAAGAAAAAGGATCCAACTATGACACTAAATTATGTCTATATTTTTTATGCATCTCCTTCCTTTGTTAGGAATTGTCTAGAAAGAGATGTGAATGGAACTGTCTCATATAGAACAGTTCCTTTTTGTATGGATGAACCTTAATCATTAAATAAAATCCTTCCGTTCCTAAGCAAAAAAAAAGAGGATATTGAAGATATGTAACTTAAAATTTACAACTATTTACTGACCTTGATTCCATTGGACATTGAAAAATCAGAATCATTTATTGATAGTTAAGTAAGTATACCCTAGGTAAAGGACTTTTAGATTCACTCATGAAAGATCTAAAGCAATATAGAGTTGTCAGTGGAGGTGTGGATGCTAGAATTGAATTAGATAAATGTTTTGGTGGATAAACTGAGAATGACACTAAAGATTTTAACATCCCACTTTGGTGGAAAATGCCCAAAGTTAGATTTACAATTCAAGCTTAAATGACTTGTGATATATTAGTTGTTCCGTTTTCAAGTGTCGCATCCGAGTCTGTATTTAGTACGGGAGGACACCTTCTTAATTTTGTTTAGGATTTCATTGTTCCTAAATTGGTTCATATTTTAGTTTGTCTTCAAGATTGGCTACAAGTGAATAATTAAAGTAACTTAGTATTGTTGAGGAAGACCTGTATAATCTCCAGAAAATTTAAAAAAGTATTAGTACTTTTATTATATTTATTGTATATTGATTTTGCAAAATAAGTTGAATTTGTTTTATGTTTTGGTTCTCTTCAAACTATGCTAGCACAGAAAAAGATCCTACCATAGTTGACCTGTAGTACATATGTACTTAAAAGGTGACTTTGACAAGTTCAGTTTTTTAAAAATTAGACTAAAGGATAATCGAAAAGTTCTTGGGTTATGCAAAAAATATGTTGAATAAATGTAGGAACAACTTAATGGCCACAAAATGACGCAAATGTCAAAGGTAGATGTTAAAGATTTCTAAGCTTTTAGATTACCATGGTCTGGATTAACAACAGGGAATAACAATGGTATGACTCTAACTTATATAACACATGAATTGATAGAGGCTAACACATATAGTGGTTAAGCTATATATTTCCCACATTGAGAAGATTGGAAATACACTTGGATAGATCATACTATTCTTGCTAACGAATTTTGAACTAAACCTTTATAAAGGGTATTTAATAGATCATATGAACCAAAGAAGTAATTGACAAAAGCTTATAAGGTAACTTAAATTTAATATTGCTAGTGAATTGATAAAATTCAACATTCAAAGAAATGATTAAAATACAATCGTGAAGCTAAGTGAAAGAAATCGCACCTCCTTTTATTTGATTCTTTATTATTTTATCTTCCTTTTCTATTACAACAATCATTCTTTTTGTTGTTTTGATATTTGAATCTTTTTTTTACCAAAAGATTCATATCTGAATCTTCTTTAGTTGATAGATTCCAATTAAATTCAACTTCAACTTGTGAAAGCGTTTTAATACACTGTAGAGTGGAAGGAAACATGACAAGATAATCAAAAAAAGATTAACAATTTATTTTAATTGTAAAATACACACTAACCAAAAGTAAACAAGAAGAAAACTATTATCGGACAATACTAGAAATTTATTTAAAATATATGATATTATAAAGTAGGATAGACATAAGGTTTATATGAATTATCTTATAGAGCCATTAATTGAATGAAATTTAATGCTTCTCTCTATTCCATGCACGATTTGATAATTTCCATCATTTTCATATCTTGTCACAAGATTTGAACCATAATTGACTATATTTTCATTTAAAATATGATTTGTATTATTCGCAAAAGGCTATCTTAACATATATCACAC
This sequence comes from Solanum sitiens, assembly GCA_016801875.1. Classification (NCBI taxonomy): domain Eukaryota; kingdom Viridiplantae; phylum Streptophyta; class Magnoliopsida; order Solanales; family Solanaceae; genus Solanum; species Solanum sitiens. Next base: position 285,916 of record JABWTJ010000575.1, on the reverse strand, counting down.
AATATGACCAAGTTACATGTGAACATAGTCTTCCAGATAATTCTGATCATATTTTAAATTACAATATTGTCAATTATGGCTCAAAGTTTTTGACAAGATATGAAAATGATAGAAATTATCGTATCATGTAAGGAATATCGAGAAGAATAAATTTCTTCCATCCATAACCTCTATAAGACAATTCATATAAACATTATGTCTATCTTACTTTAGAACATCATATATTTTTAACAAGTTTCTAGTATTGTTCAACAATAGTTTGCATCTACTTAACTTTTGGTTATTTGGTACTTGAAAAATATAAGAAATTGTTAAACTTATTTTTAAAATCTCGTCATGTTTTCTTGCATTCCAAAGTGTACTAATAGACTCTCACTAGTTGACGCTGAATTTGATTGAAATCTTTCAACTATAGAAGATCTAAATATGAACCATTCGGCAAAGGAACACTCATGAATCAAACAAATAAAAAGAATGTTAGCTTTGGGAAATAAAAAGGACAGTAAACAATAACGACAAAAACAAAAGGATGTTGCAAATTCTTTAACCTATCTTCAAGTTTGCGCTTTAATCATTTATCTGAATGTTGAATTGTATCAGTTCAATTACAATTTTAAAGTTAAATCATCTTATAAACTTCTTCAATTACTTCTTTGGTTCGCCTTTGTTAATAAAAGGTTTATCTCAAAATTCTTAAACTAATGACCCTCGAGTTCATTTTTGTGTGATTTTATTGTTTTGCCCCTTCTCGTAGCTTTTGTATGGTGCTGAGTTGGGTGAAATTTTCCCAAGGTGGTCAGGTGAGTTTTGATTAGTTTTTACCATTTGGGAGGCTTAATATTTGAAAGAGCCGACTTTAGTCAACATTTGGATATTTTGACGTCGAGTTGAAATTATGTCAGTTCTATCAGCTCTGGAAGGTAGTTTTCTTTAGCTTAATGATTGGCTTGGGTGTAGAGGCTTTTATTTGAAATTTGTCTAATTAGGCGTTTTAGCTTTTGAGTTTTGCCCAAAGTTTGACCTTGGTCAACTTTCTTGGTAAACACACTTGAATGGAATTATGTCAGCGTGAATAGCTCCAAAACGCCGAGTTTGGCCTAGAACGACCTTTGATTTAGTTTTCGATGTGATTGTGATGGCCTTGTTGTGCTTAGAGTTTTATTTAGCTTTTCTTTATAAACATAGTCTTTGGTAAAAAAAATAATCCAAATGACCTTTGTTGGTTGTTTCATTGATTTTTTTGCATTTGGAATGTTGTTTCCGGCCACTAGGTAGCATAGTTTGTTTGCATTGACAGATTCAGAATGAATTCCAATCCCCAGACGGAGGACTTTGGCTTCCTTGTAATTAGTAATGTAGTGTTGCAGGTGCTGTGTTAATGGATACCAAGTTCCTGGGTCTGTGCGTTCATGTGGATCTCACGCATTTGCGAAGCGTAGCCCCCTTTGTGTTCTTTGTACATTGGATGCATTCACGAATGGTTGATTGGCCTAGACTCTATGTTCGCAAGCCTCATGCCGGTTTGCGGAGGGTCAATTCTGTTGACCTAAGCTACTTGATCGGTCTCTACGTTCGCGAAGGCTAGTTAAGTGGCACTTGGTGTTTTAAAAGACCTATTTTTCAGCTGGTATGTATTATTTCAAACTTGGTGTATGGGCGATTAAGAGACATTGTTTTGAAGGATTTGAGTGTTTATTGGTGGATTTGATTGGGGAGTTACATGGGCACAATCCGGGAGCAATTAATGTTGTGTTTTCATTGTTTATCTCCGCAAGTTCTTCCTTAATTCTCCATTGTTGATTCCTTTTAGCTAAATTAATGGGGATACTATTTAAGCTCGATAGTAGCTCGGATTGTGCCCATTTTTGGGGCACAACTTCCTTGAGAAATTTGGGACCTCATGATGGAGTAGATTTTGTTACTATGTGCGCGGGTCCCATATTTGCATTTTTTAGATTTCTTTCCATTTCTGATATCCTTTATTGATTTGAGTATTGTTGTGTTTGTTTTTGTGTTCCCATGGCGTTACTGATAGCTTTACATCATTCAAAGGCCCAAGAAAAAGCACCTCGGTTGTAGTTCATGTGTGTTTCGACCTCGGCTTGGCTCATTCAGATTAATTGTATTTTGAGCAATATTGTATGTTTAGGTTGGAATTTAGGATAAGTTTAGGCTTTTTTTATCGTTAGTTGACTTAGCCATTATTGGGTTTCTTACTGTAGTTTTAGCCGGAAAACCTTAGTTTAGGTTGATCTGTATGGTTAAAATAATGGCTTATTATTCTAGTTTGTCTTTCCTTTTCTTCTTGTAGATTTTACTTTTTGAGAATTCAAAGTTGGGATCCAAGTGTGTTCCAGTTTCAAAGTGTCGCATCTGAATCTGCATTTTTTAAGGGAGGATTTCTTCTTGATTCATTAGGAGTACATTGTTTCTAAATTGGTGCATGTTTTAGCGTGTCTTCAAGATTGGCTACGAAGTGAATAAATAAAACAACTTGTTAGTGTTGAATAAAATCTAGATTATCTGTAGAAAAATTTAAAAAGGTATGATTACTTTTATTATATTTATTGTATATTATTGTTGCAAATGATTTATATTTGTTGTATACTAGTACATGGGTTAGAATATTCTTCTTTAAAATTTATTAGAATAATATTTTTCTTGTATTTTGATGTTATAGTATTTTTATATAATTCTCTTTTTAAGAGTATAGAGGTTATTCAATTCTACTTTACCATTTGTTATATTAAAAGAAAAGGCAAAATTAAAAGTCATAACACTTTTTTCGTTAGTATAACACTATAAATTACTTCCAAAATATTAAATATTTTCTTAAAATATATACACAAAACTAATGTGTTTATCAAGAGCAAAGACTACATAATCATATGATATACCAATAGGTAATATATAGTCATTATCTGTTTGATAATTAAAATGCAATCTTCCGAAATTAAAATTTGATATGTAATATAGTTATGATAGTGTTATGAATTGAAGTTGTGCACAAACAAAACATTAAGGGTCCTTGAAAAGTATGAAAGAGAAGTAAGGGATAATGGGGAAATGTTCAAAAAAAGCACTTTGGTGTGAGAGAATAGTCATCATTGTGTATTATATAATTACAATTAATTGCTAGTTTTAATTTGATTATTTGACTTTCTATTTTTTTTACTCCTATTAATATTAACTTTATTATGACAACAAAAAAAAATCATATAAATCTTAGGCTTTATCTCTTGGAGAAGAAAAGATTTCTTTGGAGAATATTGTAAATAAATGTATTCTATAAAAAGTTATTTGTGAAGCTGCATAGTTTGATTTGCATATAGTTTGTACTAGCAAATACTTAAAATAATAACTTTACAAAAATATAAACAACAAAGTTTAAAACATGTAGTAAAAAATAACAATTAATATAATAACCATAATTAATGATTGTATAAAAAAAACATACTAGAATATGTTCCAATAGAATGAAACAAGAAAAGAAAAAAATTTAGCCCAATGAATGTAGAGTGTGTCCTTGTTAGTGAGTCACTCAATAGTAGAAAAATACACAAATATTTAATTGTGCAGAAGAAGAAGTTCTGGATGAAATATTTAACTGTGCAGAGGAAGAATTTTAGAATTTTTTTTGTTTTAAAATGAGAGGAAACCCCTCTATTTAATCCAACAAAGGGTAGTGCGAACAAATATTAATTGTGTCTTACTAAAAAGGGCACAACTCTTTGAAAAAGTCACAGCTCTTCGAAAAAGTCACAACTTTTCGAAAACGTCACAACCTATCATAAATGTTACAAACTTTCTTAAAAGTCGCAACTCTTCATAAAAGTCACAACTTTTCGTAAAAGTCACAAATTTCAATAAAAGTCACAACTTTTCAATAAAAGTCACAACTTTTCATAAAAGTAACAACTTTTCATGAAAGGTTATTCAATTCTAGTTTACCATTTGTTATATTAAAATAAAGCAAAATTACAAATCATAACACTATTTTGTTCAAGTTTACATAATTTCATTTTATCATGGTTACATAGTGTCTTTTATTAGAGAGTGAAATAAATATTATCTCAATTTTCTTCTTTGCAAATTTTGTTAGTATAACACTATCAATTACTTTCAAAATATTAAATATAACTAATGTTTTTATCAAGAACAAAGGTTGCATAATCATATGATATACGAATAGGTAATATTTAGTCATTATGTGTTTTAAAATTTAAATGCAATCTTCAAAAATCCAAATTCGATATGTAATATAGTTATGATAGTGTTATGGAATTGAATTTGTGCACAAACAAAACATTAAGGATCTCTCAAAAGATGAAACACAAGTAAGGAATAATGGGAAAAAGTTTAAAAGAAGTACTTTGGTGTGGCAGAATAGCCATTATTGTATATCATATAATTATACTTAACTGCTAGTTTTAATTCTATCATTTGACTTTCTATTTTTTTGTTCCTTTTATTATTGACATTATTATGACAATAACAAAAAATCATATAAACTTTTAGTATTGATCTCATGGAGAAGAAAAGATTTCATTATACAATGTTTTAAATAATGTCTTTTGTAAAAAGTTATTTGTGAATCTGCATAGTTAGATTTACATACAGTTTATACTAACAAATACTTATAACAATAACTTTACAGAAACAAAAATAAAGTTTAAAATATGTAGTAAAAAATAACAATAAATATCATAAGTATAAATTAATGATTGTAAAAAAACATACCAGGATTTGTGACAATAAAATGAAAAAAGAAAAGGAAAAATCGAGCCCACTTAATATAGAGTGTCTCCTTCTCAGTGACTCACTCAAAAGGAGAAAAATACACAAACATTTAACTGTACAGAAGAAGAAGAAGAAGAAGAAGAAGTTATGAATCAAATATTTAACTTAAATGTGCAGAAGAAGAAGAAGTTCAGAATTTTTGTTATTTCAAAATGAGAGGAAACCCCTCTATTTATAAACAACAAAGGATAGTGTGAATAAATTATAATTATGCCTTACTAGAAAGGTCATAACTCTTCGTAAAAGTCACAACTTTTCAGATAGGTTACAATCTTTCATGAAAGTCGTAAATCTTCATAAAAGTCATAACTTTTCATAAAAGTCATAACTTTTCATAAAAGTCACAACTTTTCATAAAAGGGGAAGGCTAATTTTGGAAATAAATAAATTAAAAGGGAATGCTTGTTTGTGGTGGCGCCACGTAGGCGGGTGTAGGGTTCTCTTTTATATATATATAAATCATATATATATATATATATATATATATATATATATATATATATATATATATATATGATTGTTGTTCTCTTCGGATTAGCTAGCACGGGAAAAGATCCCACTGAAGTTGACGTGTAGTACAATTCCACCTAAATGGAGGCTCTAACTTATATAACACATGAATTAATAGAGGCAAATACATAAAATGGGTAGTATAGATAAATCTCAGATCGACAAGGATGGGAAACACAATTTCATAGATCATACTGGTCTTGCTGATGAATTTTAAAATAAACCTTTATAAAGGGTAGTTAATAAAGATGAACCAAAGAAGTAATTGAGAAAAGTTAATAAGGTGACTTAAATGTAAAATATCTAGTGAATTGATACAATTGTACATTCCGAGAAGTGATTAAAATGCAATCTTGATGCTAAGTGGAAGAAGTCACAACATTCTTTTATTTGTTTCGTTATTATTTCATCTTTCTTTTCTATTACGACCAACATTCTTTTTGCTTGTTTTTATACTCAAATATTTTTTTTCAGAAAGATTCATTTTTAGTCTTCTTTAGTTTATAGATTCCAATTATATTCAACTTCAACTAGTGAGATATTGTTAATACACTGTAGAGTGGAAGGAAACATGACGAGATAATCAAAATAAGAATAACAATTTATTTTATTTGTAAAATACAAACTAACCAAAAGTAAACAAGGGAAGCAAACTATTATCGAACGATACTAGAAATTTGTTGAAAATATATGATATTATAAAGTAGGATAGACATATTGTTATATGAATTACCTTATAGAGGTCATAAATGGAACGAAATGTTTTACTTCTCGCTATTCCTTTCGTAATACGGTAATTTACATCATTTTAATATTTTCATTTAAAATATGATTTTTATGATTCGAAAGATTATCTTCACATATACCACTCAATCTCAACCAAGTTACTGTGAACATAGTCTTCCAAAAAATTCGGATCATATTTTAAATGACAATATTGTCAATTATGGCTCAAACTTTTTGACAACATATGAAAATGATGGAAATCGTATCATGTAATGAATATCGAGAAGAATAAATTGTGTTAGATCGATAACCTCTATAAGAAAATCCATATAAACATTATTTATATCTTACTTTAGAACATTCGATATTTTTAACAAATTTCTACTATTGTTCAACTATAGTTTGCTTCTTCTTTGCTTTTGGTTATTTGATATTTCAAAAATAAAAGGAATTGTTAAACTTATTCTTATAATCAAAATCAAAACTAAGTCACAAACAACATGAAAATTAACAACAGAATTCAACAAAAATTTAAAAGAGAGCAAATTATCTCAAGAAAATAGAAAACCATAAAAAATTAAGCGAATAATATCTCGAATTATGAAGTTTGAAATAAATATTTGGTCAATACTTGGATACTAAAATAGATTCAGGGCTCAGAAAATACATGCCTTGCACAATCGACAAGAAAAAGACTATGCATAAATAATTAGACTAAAATAACACATGTAGTACACTACATGACTTACATATCCAAACTACATACACATAATTATTCAAATGAAGAAACAAAAAAACTAAGTTAAAAAGAATATGAAAGAGACAAAAAAACACATTAAAAGGGGAGGTAAATAGATAAACGAAAAAGGGAGATGAAGACTTTAATCAGTACCTTCGAATGAGAAGGATTAATAAAACAAACTTGAGATTTGCGAAGCAATTGAGCAGTGAGAAAGAAGAGAAGAAGAGACCTAGATGAGGCTTTATAGTCTACACCTTTACCTCTTGTAAACTTTAGGGATTTTTGAGTTTCATGACTTTCTCTCTGTTCTATAAGGCAGAATACATGATTATAAAAACAATAAATAGCCTTCTGTAGCTTTAAAACATTAGCCTTTAGGAGTTAGGACTTGTTGAGTTGTTGTAACACCTCGGAATCTAGTAGGCTAACCTAGAGCTAAGTGTGAGGGAAAGATCCAAGGGAGAGTTCTAGGGCAGCCCAACCTTCCGTATGCACTGGACACCTTCCCACGAGAACTTTCATGGCTTGTGGTGCCCACCACGGATCGTGGTGCCACTTGTGGTGGTGAGGCAGTAGCTTCACCAAGCTGATCAAACAAGAGACCCTCCCCACGAGCCACTAGAAGAATGCTCGTGAAGTCCTTGACGGGTCGTGGGAGGGGTCGTAAAGGTATCTTAGGGTTATAGGGGTCAAGGGAAGGTGGCCTAACTACTTGTTCAAGACCATGAGGAGGACCACGGCTCGTTGTGAGGACCATGGCTCGTGAAGTCTCTCGTGGAGATTGATAGTACACTATTAAGTAAGAAGTAATTTAATTGGGTCTTCCGAATATAATTAGAATAAATTTAGGTCATTTACCCAAGACTAGTACACCTATATAAGTGATTTTAACCCATAAACTCACCTATTCAAATCATTATTTCGAAGTCCCCAAAACAAATCCCAAAGTTCTTATCTCAAATATTTCTCTCTCTAGAACTTGAAGAAGAAGAAAGAGTTCAAGCTAGGATCAAGGTCAAGTCTCCAATACTCAAGCATTTGTGGACATTGTTATCAAGGTATGATAGCTTTTCGTCCATGAATTTATTCCATCCGGAGTCCCCATGATTCTACAATTTAAAGGATGAAATTCCCTTAAGTTGTAATAAGATTAATGACAGATAACACAATGAAGACAATGTCTAGTTTGCTACAAAAAGGAAAGTAGGGAATACAATGAACTGAATGTGAAGATGACTTAGAGAAAAAGCTTATGCAAAGAGTTCTATATTATGTAATAAAGAACTAGAAAATACATAAACATACAATTAAAAAAACTGAAATAGATCAAGGTCCTAATTTTAATTCATGGTGCTAACCATGTTAACTACCCCTAAGATGACTGAAAAAAGAAGTACAAGAAACTTTGAAATAGAAACTGCTGTCCTAAAGAAACTAACTGATACACATCCTTGCATTAGGAGCTGCAAATTCCAAGTTGTTGCCTTAGGAACTCGAACTTGCTGACAGGAAAGGATTTCATAAATACATCTGCTAGCTGATCTTCATATTTGCAATAAACAAGAATCACTTCTCCTTTTTTCTGCACATCCCTCAATAAAAATAACTTGACATTGAAGTGCTTAGTCTTCTCATAGAACAACGGATTATGCAAAATTACTATTGAAGCTTGATTATCAACATGCACCTCAATATTAAATTTTTAATCCATATGCGGATCAGAAAATATTTTTCTCAGCCATAAGGTTTGATTTACTGCTGCAGTTGCAACAATGAATTCAACATCTGTCGTGGATTATGCCACAATTTTCTGCTTTTTTGAACACCAAAAGATAATCCTTGATCCCAGACTGAAACAATATCCTGATGTACTTTTCATTTAGTCAATGGATCCAGCCCAATCAGTGTAGGAGAATCCATACAACTTGAAATTCTTACACTTCTTGAATTTGACACCGTATTCAATAGTACCTTTAATGTATCTTATAATTCTTTTTATTGGTCGTAAATGCATTTCAATAGCACAATGCATAAATCTAGATAAAACACTTACAACAAATAGAATATCTGGCCTTTTAGCAGTGAGATACATCAAATATCCAATAAAGCTTCTGAAATTTCCTGCATCAATTTGATCTGTTCCATCCTCTTTGCTTAACTTATCCTTTCGATTAATTGGTCTGGTTGTTGCCTTGCAATTTTCCATATGGAATTTCTTCAGTATCTCTCGTGCATACTTCTTTGGGAAGATAAAAGTTTCATCACAGCCTCTCTTGATTTCCATTCCCAGAAAGTATGTCATTAGCCCCAAGTCTGGCATTTCAAAGACTTCCATCATTTCCCTCTTAACCTCTTAAACTAGCCACACATTGTTTCCTGTATCCATGAGATTATCAACATAAATGGAAATAATCAGAAGACCAGTTCCTTTATAGTTGACATAAAGAGTGACTTCAGATACACTTTGTACAAACCCCAAACTCAACAAGTGGTCATCAATCGCGTTATATCAAGCTCATGGAGCTTGTTTTAAGCCATAAAGAGACTTATTTAGCACACACACTTTTTCTCCTTTTTCTTGCTCAAAGAAACCGTCGGGATTCTCTACATTGATTCCCAATAGTAAACCATTTAAAAAAGTACATTCACATCTAGATGGAACACTTTCCAGCCCTTTTGTGCTGCTATTGCAAGCAACAATCTAATGGTATCCAATGGGTCTACTGGATCAAAGATGCCCGAGTAATCAACAAAGAATATTTGGACATATCCCTTTAAAACAAGCCTAGGCTTGTATCTATTGATAGAACCATCAGAATTGAGCTTGGTTCTAAACACCCATTTTACTTTGTTGGTAGATGTCAGAGAGTAGTGTTGTACCTATAATTGGAAGATCATCCACCAACTCATTTTTCCAGTGATCAGATGTCTGCTCCTCTGAAGCTTTGACTGAAAGCTGATTGTCCTTCTAGTCCCATTTATCTTCCTCAGCAAAAGGCGCATCTCCATTTACAATCATCTTCCCTGTTTGTGGATTATATATTTTTGTACGCTTTGGAGGATGAGCACCCACAAATATTCTAGGAAGAGCCTTCTTGTCAAGTTTTTCTCTTTTAACCTGTGGCACAGGAAAGAAACAAAGACATCCAAATACTTTAATGAATCTTAATGACAGTTTGAATCCATTCCCAGCCTCGAACGGTGTTTTATTATGTAATGCCTTAGTAGGAAGCTGATTTTGGAGAAATATGGTCGTATTAGGTGCCTCAGCCCAAAAACTTTTTGGAAACACTTTTTCATGCCACATGCACCGTGAAATCTCCATTATATATCTGTTTCTCCTTTTACTAACTCCATTTTGTTGCGGAGTATATGGAGTAGTAAGCTAATGAGTAATACCTGCTTACTCACAAAATTTGTTAAGTTTTTCAGAATTATACTCTTTTCCATTGTCAAAGCGCATGGATTGATTTGCAACCACTTGGACTTTCTACCATCTTTTTGAACTTCAAGAAAATTCCAGCCACTTCTAATTCATATTTCATAAAGAAAATCCAGAAGAATCTTGTATAATTGTCTATTAATATAGCATAGTATAGACTACCATTAGCGAGTGGTGTTCTTTGAGGTCCTTCAACATCTATGAGAATCAGTTGCCACCTTTAAGAAGTACGCCATGTTGCTTTGGGAAATGACTTCCTATTCTGCATACAAAATTGACAAGCTTGACAACTTGGTAAGTGATCAACTAGAGTTGGTAGTCTTCTTGTCATATCTTCCTTCTTAAGCAACAATAGTGCTTGTAGATGACAATGGCAAAGTCTCTTGTGCGAGGTTTCTATTACAGTTACCTACAAGGAATAAGCTAGTTGATTTTTCGCTTGGATCAAACGAAAAACTCCTTCCTCTCATCTTCACCCTAAAAATTTCGTTTCTAGTAGTGTCACTGATTTGATGGTGATGATCTTCGAAGAAAACCCTAAATCCTTTTTCCATCAGATGTCCTATGCTTAGCAAGTTCTGGTCAATTTTAGGAACATAAAGAACCTTTGAAATTTTCTTTGTGCTAGTGCTCGTCTTGATAGCTATGATTCCAATTCCTTTGACATGAAGGTGATCTCCGTTTCCTATCCAAACCTTGGAAATTTTAGTGGGCTTCAACTCCTTGAATAAATTCTTATCATGATTCGTGTGGTTAGTTCTACTGATATAAGGCCAAATATATATATTTTTAATCATTATTTACCTCACTTTTATTATTTAAAGTTTCCCTTTCTAAGCATGAATTTTATGAATTGCTCTAAATAGTGTATTTTATTTGTAAGAGTAAATTGATGTAAAATTAAAGAAGTTTGGAGTTAAAACAAATTAAATATGGAAGATTGTAGAAGGACATCAATCAGGCATCTTAATGGAATATATTCTATATAGTAATATATAAAGAAAAGTTGCACCAAACAGCGAAATTAAAAAACTTTGCTGCCACGTAGCAGCAATTGAATGCGCAACATATTTGTGAGGCAGGTTGGGAGCATACGCATACAACATTTCCACCTCCGCTTGATTTTTCGATTCCTGATTTGCTTTGGAATCAATAATTTTATTTAGGGTTTCTATATTTATAAATAGTTCATAGAACAATTATAGAGGAGGGAGATCATTCATAGGGCATCAAGTAGAAAATCGTCAAAATTTTTAGGGTTCTTTTTTTCTTCTTCTTTTCTTAGAGACTAATGGCTACACACCCTTATTCTGGGCTGTAGCTGCGGATTGATTGTTGATTATTTAAGGTTTTTGAAGTAATTCTTGGTTGTCATTATAAGTTACTTCTATATTTGAGTTTTAGTAATTTTTGCTTGATCACCACGAGATAAATCTATTGTCTAGTCTTAAAATCGAGAGAGGAGGGGTTAGATAGACCAGATAATATAGAGAGCTTGATCGACCCATTTGATTGAGGTGATTTTTGTTTATGAGTGATGCCCGGATGAACAACTTGCTTGGTTACGAAATAGGATGAAATATAAATGTTCGTCAATTAGTCTATATATCCCTGCTCAATGATGTAGTTAGATAGCTAACTGGAGTAGGCGACGAGAGGTGTGTAGCTCGGCTCATACAATTAACACTATAAATCAGTAACTTGACAATTAAAATTAGTTCTATTATAAGAATATGATACATGAGATTCATTGCATGTTGCAACCTTGAATTTTCTAATCATTGTGAGTAATTTTATTATTTTGTTCTTGCATTCTTTTCTTTTGAAACTCTTAGATAAATAATTAGACCAGTATAATTTAGTAAAAATAGTTAATTGACTAGTCATTTGAGTTCGATAATCTGATTTTTTTTAACAGACACTATATTACTTGCACAACCACATACACTTGTGTGTATATTGGGGAGCAACAAGTTTTGGAGCCGCTGTCGGAAACTTAGAAATTAATTATTATTCTAGGTTATACTTTTTTCTTTTTATTTATCTATTGATTTATTTGTTTTTTTTTTTTAAAAAAAATCAGTAATTTTTTTGTTTCTTTGAATAATTTAGACCTCCTATTGATATAGATGATTGGGATAATTCGTCGTTGGGTGATGAATGTCTTTTATGTCATATATGTGGTCATCAGTATTCATTGGAATGGTTTCTCTAAATCTTATTCCCTCCCCCAAACCCCTATTATGATTCTTCTATTATTCGTGATATTGATAGGGGCGATGAAGCGGATAACGCAAAACAAGGGGCGTACAATGTGAATTCACTTATGGAATGTACAAACATGTTGGAAAAGGGAAATTCAAAAATCACAAAACAATTATTTGAACGCACGGAAGAGCAAAAAAAATCATGAAACTGCCAGACGAGCTTGATGCTATTCAATAAGAAATTATAGCTCTAGCTAAATTAGATGAGATTGAAGCCCAACAAGGAGAAAGCTATGGAGAAACAGAGATAGTGAGTCAATCTTGGATACAAGAACAAACTCAACTTCTAAAGTTTCACGAGTCTATCTATGATGGTCTGACATACATGACAACCCAACTAATTGAAAGAAGAGTTGAGCTCACACAAGAAAAAGATCAATTTGGTTCAGGTATTCTTGACTTAGATGCTCACTTGAACAAAAAAAATTAAGGCGTCTGATGCTCAGTTACCAATTATCGTGGATGATGACCAATTATTGGAGCAAAAAGAGAAATTCCAACCATTCAACTATACTTGATTCCTTAATATCGATGTTGAGAAATAGTACAAAAAGGAGGAGTTGTAAATAATATTGCTTTGGAGTTGAGGTAACTTGAATCTCATTCAAACATTTTTCTATAAAATCTGAACTAATGGATGAGTGTAAAGATGAGGTACAAGGCCCCTACATCCTAAATATTTTTAATCCAAGTAGACAAAACGATATTCCTCACCTAAGGGTCAAGAAGTACAAGATGTGACATATATTACTTGGTTCTTGTATCTTCATACTACCACCCTTTGAAAGGAGTAGAAAAGTTGATGCAAAGTAAGGGTTACAATTCATAAGTTCAAAGTGGAAAGAAAGGTACTGAACTTACTTATGTCGTGTTGCGACGTTAAATTAAACGCTTATTGGGAAGAAACCCAATTTATAGTGTAACTTCTTTTTTTAGTGACATTTTTTGTGTTGTTTTTAAAGGTTTTGGAGAAGTCTAAGTATCTCAAATTTGAAGCTAAGGAACATGTTTTAGTTTAAGTGTGGGGTGATGACCCTTGATTAAAATTAAACGAACATGCTACTAGCTAGGCCTAAGAGCCTCAGGGAGTTTTCTAACCCTTGCTTTATTTTTTATTTGATGCTTCGGGAACATAACATCTTTTTAAGTCTGGGGTGGAAGAATAAATTCCTAGTTTTTATTGTTTTATTGAGTCTTTTATTTCTTTAGGATGGGTTCCTTGACTTTTTGTTTTTCAGTTATTTTCCTGGGGATAGTCCCTTTGAACCGAGTGCCTTTTATATTTTTAGGAATAAGTTTTCTTTTATTATATTTAATTTTATTTTTATGACAAAAGAAAATATTATTTTGAGTGGTTGATACTTGCTATTGAGGCCTAATTTTTTTAGAATTATTTTCTTGTGAATGCTTGATTCATAAGGAAACTGTAGACTCTATGACACCTAAGCTAATGATTGTGACTTTGTATATAGCATATTTTATTTTGTAGTTTGTTATGATCTTGTCTCTATTAAAAGTGGAATTGATTCATCTTGATTTATACTTGTGTCATGTGTGGTGAGATTTTATTTATTCCATGTTTTGCATCTTAGTCTAGAACTTTTCATGCATGTTATTGAAGCGAAATAAAAAGTGTTTCTTTGATTGGGAGATGATAATAGGCTTTCTTTAATTTTTCTGGTAAAAGTCTTTTCACATAGTATATCAGTAGTTAGCCTTTTTGACTATGTAGCCTTTTGTTGGTAACCATATTTTGCCGTTGACTATTTTGTTGAATCCTTAGTTTTAGCACCTTTCATTCTTGAGGAGTTTAACATAGACTTATTCTAATTGTTAATTTTGAAGAAAAAGGGATGGTTGAGTTAAAAGGTAATGAATAATAGCTAAAAAGTGCTTAAGAATCCCTCTTTGAAAGAAAGCGGTGTGGAAAATAAGAGATGAGCAAAAGAAGTTACCTTGATGATGACCCTGGTCCTTACAAGGACATCGTGCACATTAGTTCATGTAAAAATATGTAAGTTGAGGGTGACTATTATGAAGGATTCTTTTTATAAAAAGAAAAAAGAAAATAAAAAAATTATTAAAACATTCTTGAGATGATAAAAATTACTTGTGAAATAATTATTGAAGTGAAGACTGAAAATAAAGAGAATAAAATAATGGGTGATTAAGTCTAAAATTGAGAAGTGCTTAAGGAAGTGTAAGTCACTAATATATAGTTTTTCTACCCGTCCCTCACCTACATTATAACCCGTTAAAGTCCTATTTGATTATATTCAATCATGCTTAATTAGTGAAGATGTGTATAACAGGCAAGCATATGGCTATTTATGCATACAAGTGAATTTTATTTGTGAGTGTGACAGTTGTTCTTGATATAAAGTCCTTAATTTATATTCAATCTTTTGAATTGAGTGTGTGGACTTTTTCTTCTGGTGAGGTCACTCGTTTCATTATGTATAAGTGATTTTATTAGCTTTCTTTGATGAGAGTAGGTGAGTAAGCTCGATTTTGATGAGTTCAAAGTCTTTTCTTGATGTTAGGAGGTTAGAGATTTGTTGTTTATTTTGTACTTGATGTTTTGAAATTGGTATTTGGTCTAATTTTTTGTATTTACCAAATAGGTGATATTCCTAGTATGATTTATTTGAGATGAGTTTTAATGCTTGCTCGAGGACGATCAAAAGTTTAAGTGTGGGGTGTTGATATGAGGCCAAATATATATATTTTTAATCATTACTTGTCTCACATTTATTATTTATACTTGATAAATTGATAATATAGCTATTTTCGGGAGGGAACATCCCTACGATAAATTGTCAAGAATATTTTATTCAAAGAATCAATGAAAGCATTTATGAATTTTGTTGTAAATTCTTCATTTTACTATAGTTGTTCATCACCAGAGTCTTTAGAAAAGATACGTAGTTATTTCATTGTCTATATTTATATTTTCAAAAAGTGGTATAAAAATTTATTCATCAATTGCGAGAGTTTTTATCCTATTCCAGGCCTATACATACAGAATACAAATATTATACATCTTATATAATTAGTTCTGTACTTGATAAGTTACTTAAAATATAAAAACATATCTTTCGGATTTTGGTGAAATAATGTATGTCCCTCAAATAAATTGAATTAAATATCTTGGCAAGTCTCATATTCAAAATCATACGTAGTCGATGAAACACTTTGATACCAAAAAGACGTATTTAGTTGTTTATGTTTCGAACAATATAGTTAAAACTTTATTTTGTGGGACTTCTAATTTCAAGTTTATAAGGAGATAATTATTTCTTTAATATATTATTAATAAAGATTCATCCTAGTGTGAGGGGTAATTCATTGACTCCAACCCAACATTTGAACCCCAAACGTTTGAGCACAATACATACCATACCACTACATTCCTTTATTTTTTGGATGTCACTAATCGATTGAATGTCTCGATAATATAGAAAGTTGAATAAATAAAATTCCAAGGTACTGTGGAACCACCATAACTTTTGAACACTCAAAGTCCCTTCTGGGACTTCCGATGGATCTTTTAGCCACTAAAAACTCTATAAAGATCAAAGTCATATATTTTACAAGTTTAAGAATTTTAATCTAAATGATACCAATAGTCTAATAATTACATAAAACTCTTGATTAACATATCTTTACTTCAACATATGATCAAAAACATAAACATAAGCAACAAAGTTTAAAACATGTACTCAAAAACAAAAATTTAATAAAATAAACATAAATTAATAACTGTAAAAACATACCAGGATTGGTAATAATAAATGAAACATAAACGAAAAAATTGAAAACAATGAATGCATATTGTCCCTTAAGGAAATTATTTCATTCTAGTACCCGAGGGTTAAATAAATAGATCTTCTAAAGACAGAACGATTCTATTCACCAGTGTGTTGATACATAAACGATGGTGTTAGTGAGCCACTCAACAGGAGCAAAGTGAACGAATATTTAATTGTACAGAAGAAGAAGAAGAAGTAGTTCAGAATTTTTGTTGTTTTGAAATGAGAGGTAAACCCTTTATTTATAGACAACAAAATGGTAGTGTGAATAAATGCTTACTGTGTCTTATCGGACAGGTCACAACTCTTAGGAAAAGTCACAATTTTTCATAAAAGTTGAAACTCTTCACGCAACTCTTCATTAAAGTTGCAACTCTTTATAAAAGTCATAACTTTTCTTTAAAGACACAACTTTTCATAAAAAGGTCACAACTTTTTGTAAAAGTTGCAACTTTTCATAAAAGTCACAACTTTTCATAAAAGTCACAACTCTTCATGAAAAGGAAGACTAATTTTGGAAATAAAAGTTAAAATGGAATTCTGGTTTGTAGTGACGCCACATAGGCGGGCCCAGGATTCTCTTTTATATAAATATATGATTTTCCCTTTTTGAGCATGAATTTTATAAATTGTGCTAAATAGTATATTTTATTTGTAAGAGTAAATTGATGTAAAGTTGAAGTAGTTTGTAGTAAAAACGAATTAAATACGGAATATTATATAAGGAAATCAAGCAAACAACTTAATGAAATAAATTCAATATAATAATGTATAAATAAAAGTTTCACCAAATAGCTAAATTGAACAACTTTTCTGCCACATGGAAGCAATTGAATGTGCATCACATATGTGAGGCGTTTGGCAGCATACGTGTACAACAATTCGAACTCCGCTTGATTTTTGGATTCCTGATTTGCTTTGAACTTAATTATTTTAATTAGGATTTCAATATCTATAAATAGTCCATAGAACAATTATAGAGGAGGGAGATTAATCATACGGCATCAAGTAGAAAATCGTCAATATTTTTTAGGGTTCTTTTCTTCTTTTTCTTTTCTTAGAGATTATTTAATTCTTTTTGAATTAATTCTTGGTTGTCATTATAAGTTACTATCAAAATCTTGTTTTAGTATTTTGTGTTTAATCACCACGAGATAAATCTATTGTCTACTCTTAATATTGAGATAGGAGGGGTTAGATAGACCAGATAATATAGAGAGCTCGATCGACCCATTCTATTGAGGTGATTTGTGTTTAGGAGTGACGCTCGGAGAAACTTTGCTTGGTTACGAAATAGAATGAAATATAAATGCTCGCCACTTAGTCTAATTATCGCCGCTCAACGATATAGTTAGATAGCTCAGTGGAATAGGCAACGAGAGATGTGTAGCCCGACTTATATAATTAACTCTATAAATCAGTAACTTGACAACTAAAATTAGTTCTAAGCTAAGAATATGATACATGAGATTCATTGCATGCTGATGCCTTTTCCAATCATTCTGAGTAATTTTATTATTTTATTCTTGCATTGTTTTCTTTTGACACTCTTAAATAAATAATTAGACTAGTATAATTTAGTAAAAATAGTTAACTAACAAGTTCTTTGGGTTCGATAATCTGTCTCTTTCAAGAGCCATTATATTACTTGCGCGACCACGTATATTTGTATGTATATTGGGGAACAACAACAACCACTGTCAATTAACCAAGAATCTGTTGAGTTCTTAGTTTAAAAGCATGTTGCAACAAAAATATAATCCTCTTCTTCTTGATCAACAACTCGAGCATTTTCTTCATGTTGCAGGGCATTATTCTTGCCAATCACTGCTTCGTGTCCAACCTTATTACATTTAGCATCAGGTCTCCACCAACACTTGAATGGTGCTTTTCTTCCAAAGTACTGAAAAAGGGATAAGTTTTCTTTGCGCTTCCTCCCTTACTTTTGTTGTTGGCTGATGTTTCTCCTTCAGACGCTGCTTAATGTGTTCTATTCTTCTGAATTTTATTAACCTGATGCTTATTGAAAAGAACCCTTCTGCCGTAACCTCCTGTTTCATGAGCCTTCTTTTCTCTTGAGCTTTCAGGGAAATGAGCAACTCTATCAAACTAATCTTTGACAAATCATTAGTATTTTCTAAGGTCGTAATTTTTTGCTTCATACCTTTAGGGAATTGTTACAAGAATCTTCTCAACAATTTTTTAGTATGAAAATGTAAAGCCGATTAGCCTCACCTTATTTGCAATATTTAGAAATTTATCTGAATATTCCTTCACTGTTTCAAATTCCTTATTTTTTGCAATTCAAACTCCCTAATTAAGTTTAAAACTTGCATACCTTTTCTTCTCTCATCTCCGGAATACTCTTGCTTGAGATAATGCCATACTTCTTTAGTAGTTTTTCAGAGACATTATTCACGTGAAAATTGTTGACGATACAACAACAAATAATCATGCATTGGCTTTCGATTTCTTTGTCTTCTGGATATTCTACACGACCTAGTAATTTACTGATTTTATATTTTAGCCTAAGTGTGAAACAAGTTACCTAACGTGTTTCAACAAAGCAGTAAGGAGAGTAAGTAAAAACACAATATTTTTACGTGGAAACACCCGGCTCAAAAGGTGTATAAACCACGACCTGTACCCTTACAGGATTTAACTCTAACTTCACTAAATCAACTACGAGCCTCCACAAAAGATAGATTAAAAACTTTGCCACCTACCTTAACTTCAAGGTTTGAATTTGAACTACAACTCTTGTAATCCTAGGAACTAACTCTAATTCCTAACCTTCAACACAAACCTCCCAAGGTATGTGTACCCAACTCTTTGAGTTATCACAACCCGAAGACAACACTCCCAATTTAGTTTATAACTCACTGAACTAAGATTATATCAAGACTCATTCACAAAGAAAAAACTCCTAACACATAAACTCTGTAAAGGATCAGGTTCTCCGATGTGTTCCTTCTATGTGTTCCTTCGGTTCGTTATTAGCACTTGTGAAGTCAATTTCTCAATTGCTCTTTTTGCTCTGTAAGTGCACAAGTATTCTGAACGACTTCACTTCTATTTAAGCACAATTCTTCATAGAGTTATTGTTTACTTCAAACTCCTTACTGAGTTGAACTCTCTTGACTTAGAGTTCTACTTCAAGTAAGACTCCTTCTTCAATTCAAACTCCTATCTTCTTTGGATTTCTTCTTCAAATTACATTCATTGATTCTTTTGTATTGTAGTCGAACTCCATCACTATAGTTCAACAGTAACTTTAATTCCTTGAGGTTTCTGATGAAATTAACATTATCCATTCCTTTATTTCTGCACTCATCTTTATTCATTTTAGAATCTTTCTCGAATTCTAATGCTCGTTACAGTGCGCCTTTGGACCATGCTGACTGACGTGTTTCTTCTTTCTTTGTCAATCATCAAAATTGTATGAATCCCAACAATTTCCTTCTTTTTGATGATGACAAACCTCTTTTCTTTGTGCATTCAAACAGTTTTATCTGTAGACACTGAAGCATGAAATACTAAAATGAAACAAGTTAGTCAATGGGTTATAAACATTGCACAACTCTTATCTTCCCCCTTTTGGCATCATTGAAATGTTATGTCAATCCTATAACATACGAGCTAGATTGATCAGTTAAACTATTCATGGCCACTGGCTATCACCAAGACAATCAGATAACGACTTCATGCAACATAATAATGTATTATAAAGAGAAAGAACATGAGCCATTAAAGCAATAAATAATCAATCCATTAAACTACCAGATAATGTTTTATATGAGATCGAAGTCATACTGAAGGAAGCAAAACTGGTTGAGCACTAATCAAAAAACAAATTCTTGACATGAGTAGAAAAAAGTCAGAGGCACTTATATTTGGAAGTGAAGAAAATAATGGAACAAGTGGAGATAGTAGTGTCAACAATCTGTATCAAGAACAGTCTTTAGAGCTTAAATTCATATCTGATTTTTTTTCATAAGCAATGACCAACCTCCAATTCAACAATCTTATCAGTGAAAATATTACTTCAACCTTTTCATTGGAGTATCAGTTTTCCTCATTGAAGCATGTAGGTCAACATCGTTTATCTATTCAATAACCTTTTTTTTTCAAAGACCATGCATGAATTGGAATTGAGTATTCCTCAAAACTTACAATGGAAATCATGCTATCCCTTTTTTTTGCTAGCTCTAAGATAATGACATCTTGTTGACACTTTTGATTTCTAGATGAGATTTCAAGGTGGAATAGAAAAAAAGATGTGTTTTAGGAGTTGATTCTTCCTCATGAACTGAAAATGAGAAACTATTTACTTTAAGCTTAAAAAAATCCAAGAAGACAAAGTGAGAGAGAACAATTTGAAAGAATGAGACTCTTGTGCTTGGACAATTAATTTTTTTCTGTATCAAAACAATTAATACATGGAACATGAGTGCTCAATTGTTTCACTTTATACAATATTAACCTCTATCAATATATAACATACCTGATAAGAGCAATTTTATGATCATCATTGCTTGTTTTTACCATTTCTCTGCACATACTAATACAAAATTAGGTTAAGACAAGTCAACGATCTGGATTTGGGACACACAACTAAATGTGTAAGACTGAATTGAATAACATTTTAGCTCATGAAGTTAGGAGAATAATTATTCTAGCTAATCATTGACGGGAGTTCATTCAATCTTAATCATCCCCAAGTCTAACTTATTCTTTTCATAATGCTCCCTACTTAGTGTCACAATTCATGAATTGTCGTTTGAAAAAGAACAACATGATCCAACATTCACATACTTTTGTAGACAAATCAGTTTCAAGATTCACTGTTCCCCCTATCAATATGCCCTTAGTCTGTTGAACGAATGAAACATGTGGTACAACGTGTTCCAATGCACTCTCATCGGTTTCACTTTAATCCTCACCCCCCTTTTTTTTGCTTCCCCCTTACACATGCATTACCTCCTTTTTTTCCTTTTTTTTTTTAAAAAAATGACACATTCCCCCTTTTGTAAAGTGAGCGAAAATTACTTTTATTTGTCTTCATTGATATCTTTTAAGCAAGCAATATTTATGAATTGCATCACTTGCTTCCTTTCTGCATCACCTGCAAAATAGCTTAGAGGTTAGTATTAGGAACCAAGACAAGCTTGGGTCCTTTCTTATAATCAAAAGGGTGAATCAAATTTCTTCTCGCCCATCTAGGCAACTGGTTAGTGGACCTGTTTCTGCCAACAGACATCAATCTATTTCCATTTGCAAACTTAGTATTTCTTTTTCTAAAATCATTAGCAACTGGACACTCAGTAGTTGGATGACTAATTTTTCCACAAATATAACATAAATCTTCAGAGATAATATTTTCTTTATGGAATCCTATGCCAGCCTTCTCATTGTGCACCCTATCACTCAATTTGTTAACAATTCTAGATGAGTGAGTCCATCTATTTGCCTTCTCAAGCTTTACATTTATTTGAGAGATTTCAATGCTTAATTTCCTCACCTTTTCTTTTTCAAAAAAATAGTCATTTTTGCATTTTTTCAACTCTTTTTCCAGCTTCTCTTCAATTTCACTCTTTTTTCCTTTTCCTTTTTCAGTAACTGTCATCCTTAAAATTTCAGACTTTAGATCTAGGTTAGATTACTCAAGTTTTTCAACATGCTTCTTCAGACAATTATTTTGTTTATCAGTTACAATTTTGTCATCTTTGAGATCCATGTACTCAAATTTTTGATCTGCAAATGCTTTAAACAGTTGATCTCTTTCACATGTTACTTCTTCAAGGTCATCAAATAACCTATTCATCAATTCAATTAATCTATTTTTAGAAAATGAATGCAGTTTTTTTAAGATCAGTGATACTAACCTCAGAGTTTTCTTCCTCTTCTTCCACGTCTGAATCTCCAATAGCCATGAGAGCAATCTCATCTATCTTTTCATCACCAGTATATTCTGATCCTACTTCATCATGTGCGTCCATGAGAGTATCCCAAATTTGTTTTGCAGTTATGCAACAAGATATTCGATGATACTCATCTGGTCAAATGCCACAAATAAGAATAAACTTAGCTTTTGCATTCGTTTCAAGAATCTTGTAGTCATCCTCATCACATTCACTTTTTTCCTTTTGTACGTTATTATTTTCAGCATCCTTTTTAGTTGGGTATTCTGGTCCATCAATAACTATATTCCAAAGTTCATAATACTGAGCCTGAATGAAAGTTTCCATCATTGCTTTCCACCAAAAGTAATACTGACCACTGAATAACGGAGGCTTGTTGATATCTTGTCCTTCACAATATCCTAGTGAGGTGCAGAATTTATCTCAATCTATTCTTAAGTGATTAAACTTTTGAAAGAAAACATGCTCTGATACCAATTGATATTCTACACGACCTAGTAATTTACTGATTTTATATTTTAGCCTAAGTGTGAAACAAGTTACCTAACGTGTTTCAACAAAGCAGTAAGGACAGTAAGTAAAAACATAATATTTTTACGTGGAAACACACGGCTCAAAAGGTGTAAAAATCACGACATGTACCCTTACAGGATTGAACTCCAACTTCACTAAATCAACTACGAGCCTCCACAAAAGATAGATTACAAACTTTGCAACCTACCTTAACTTCAAGTTATGAATTTGAACTACAACTCTTGTAATCCTAGGAACTAATTCTAATTCCTAACCTTCAACATAAACCTCCCAAGGTATGTGTTCCCAACTCTTTGAGTTATCACAACCCGAAGACAACACTCATAATTCAGTTTATAACTCACTGAACTAAGATTACATCAAAACTTATTCACAAAGAAAAAACTCCTAACACATAAACTCTGTAAAGGATCAGGTTCTCCGATGTGTTCCTTCTATGTATTCCTTCAGTTCGTTATTAGCACTTGTGAAGTCAATTTCTCAATTGATCTTTTTGCTCTGTAAGTGCACAAGTATTCTGAATGACTTCACTTCTATTTAAGCACAATTCTTCATAGAGTTATTGTTTACTTCAAACTCCTTATTGACTTGAACTCTCTTGACTTAGAGTTCTACTTCAAGTAAGACTCTTTCTTCAATTCAAACTCCTATCTTCTTTGGATTTCTTCTTCAAATTACATTCATTGATTCTTTTGTATTGTAGTCGAACTCCAACACTTGAGTTCAACAGTAACTTTAATTCCTTGAGGTTTCTCACGAAATTAACATTATCCATTCCTTTATTTCTGCACTCTTGTCTTTATTCATTTTAGAATCTTTCTCGAATTCTAATGCTCGTGACAGTGCCCCTTTGGACCATGTTGACTGATGTGTTTCTTCTTTCTTTGTCAATCATCAACTGTATGAATCCCAACACTTCTTTTCCTTGTGTGCTTTAAGTTGTGCAATGGTAGGATTATTTGGTAGGGAAGGGATATCGTAATACTCTTTTACAGCTTCCCAAAGATCTAAAGCATACAAGTACGTCTCCATTCATACTGCCCAAATCTGATAATTATCTTCATCAAAAAACGGCGGAGCAATTGGTAGAAACTTGCTTCATCATCCATGGCTTCTCCAACTCGATCACTGATCCCTTCAGTTGAAAGATCTGATACCAATTGTAAATTGTAATATGACTTATAAGGATAACACAATGAAAACAATGTCTAGTTTGCTACAGAAAGGAAAGCAGGGGAATACAAGGAACTAAATGTGAAGATGACTTAGACAAAAAGCTTATGCAGAGAGTTTTATATTAACATACAATTAAAAAACTGAAAAAGATCATGGTCCTACTTTTAGGTAATATTTCTAAACATGGTAACTACCCCTAAAATAACTGAAAAAAGAAACTTGAAACTTACAAATTGACATTGTAGTCCTAAAGCAACTAACTAATATTCCCCAGTTTGAGTTAAGGTTTCTTCCAATGTTCTGGGTATTGATGAATGTTGATTCAATTGATGTGGATTATGTTTTTATGCTTGAATTGAGTAGAATCAATGTTCTTAGGATGAAATTACATGTATCCATGCATAACCCATGTCTAGAAAGATGAAATTGATGTAAATGAGTTTTATGTCTTGAAAGGAGAATTTGTGGATTTATATGTATTCAATCTACGATTGATGAAATATATTATAATTGAAGCTTATATGATGAATCAATATTATTACTGCTTGCTATTGAGTCTATATGATGAAGTATGATTAGAATTGTTTGAGATTGAAGCATATAGACAGATTGTTGAGAGTAAAACTTATATGGTGATTTATAATTAGAATTGCTTTGAGATTAAAGATTTGAGATGGAAGAATATAGAATGACTAAGAGATATAGTGCTTTGAGAGTATCTTATGTTATGAATTTTTTATTGTTGATGTAATTGTTATGGAAGTGATAGTTCCCACATGAATTTCTTATGTTATTAATGTAAAAGACTTCCTCTCATTGAATGATTCTATGTTAAAAGGATTTCTCACCTAAAATGAATCGAGACTAAAGACTAAAATTTATGAGGAGAGAGGTGAATACTAAAGACCTCTAGATAAGAACGATATGAGGTGATTTATCGAAGTGTAAGAGGCGGCTACCCTTACTCCCTAATGTTGGACATGGATGCAAATACCTAGGATTTCTTATAGAAAGATGTGAAGGTGAATACCCACTACCATATGATGAAAGATAAGCTAAAAATGAGCATGATAGATGATGAGCTTGTAGAATGGCCCAAGGTGGCCTACTATGATGAGTGAGACTAGTGAAGGATTACCAATGTCTTGGTAAGTATGTTTTGACGTTACTTATGAAGTATTATTTTTATGTTATGATGGTTTATGTGAATTTATTATACTTATGAATTATATTTTCTGACCTTTATGTTTATGTTGATGCTCATGCAAGCTATCATATTTAGTACATATTTGTACTTACACATACTCTTGCCTACATTTCTTATCCAAATGTAAGATTCGGCAATATCGACTCTAATCCCAGTGGCTAGGATCTTAGTAAAATCAAGGATCGAAGATCGGTGTGTCCTCATAGCATTCGAGGATATAACCACCATTTCCTTATTTCCTTTTGTCTTATGTTTTGAACTATTGTATGGGTTGTGTCACAAAGATATTAATGTTTTAGATGGTTTGAGACAAAGTGTATTAGACTTCCTCTTTGTTTTATAAAGACTTTGATTATGTAGATAATGTCTTAAATTTCCGCAAAATTCTATTATTTTATGTAATGAAATCTAAGTAGCTTGTATGAGGCCTCTCGGAGTCTTGTACGTCATGTAACATCTAGGGGGTACCCCTCGGTCATAACAGTGGTATATTTGCACTCATTTGAGGCCTATTTAGCTCAACAGTTAGTTTCCTCAATGCCTAATTGTGTCCTATTCCAATGATATTTTGATTATTTGCATATATGAAGGTTAAAGGACAAGGCAAGGATGGACTAATGACAAAAAATATAAAAGAAGTGTAAACTATACATTGTTGATCATCAAACAATAAAGGCATATCGCCTAATGGGTATGACCTCTCCCAAATTAAAAGTGTACAAAACTTGCATTAATTGAGGCAAGTCGGCGAACTTTAAAAGGAAACGTGACATGCCGAAAGACAAGGGAAAACTTGTTGACCATCACAAAAAGCGACAGTGTAATGAGAAAAAATCAATGCTTGAAAAGCAAACTAAGGTGATACTCACTGATACGCCGAATGTTAAAGGCTGAGTCAAATGAGCTCGCCAGCTGAGGTTCAAACACCTGAAGCCTAGAGTCAGAAAAAGGTGACTTGGAGAGCAATCGAGGATTCACCCATCGTGATCGGTGAGCCAGACTAAAGTCACCTAATGAATAGCGTATTGAGTTTTGGCCCAAATTTTAGAAAGCCGTAAATAGCCTATAGGAGAGAGAAATAAAGCTTTCACATATGTGAGGAAAACTGGAAAGACAGAGAGAAAGTTCTGAATATTTTATATAGAGAAACAGTTGGGAAGAACACTTTTTAGTTTTTTTTTTTTTTAATTTTGTTCTTTAAATTGATAAATTGAAGTTGAATCCAAAGTAGGATTTCTATTAATTGATTGATCTCATGTTACCCATTGTCTTCATTGTGTAATTTGCCCAATTTCTACATCGAAAGAGAGAATAGAGTAAGGTATTGAGTTGTTTAGTATAGCATATAGATGAGACCGAAAGAAGATTCTATGCAAGGATTCTATGAGATCGAAAGAACATTAGTTTCATTGAAGATGACCCAAACTATTTATGAATGTTCATCACTATAGAGAAACACAATTACCCCTATGTGACATAGATTTCTAATCCCCTCACCCTTAGATTGCTTGTTAATTCTTGAATTTTTCGAAATTTTAGTTTTATTGTGACAATTGATAACCAAATCCTTTTATTAAATTGGTGGAATCATCCATCCAATTGTTTTTACTACCACAACATAAATTAATTTACCATTCAAATTTCTTGATAGAATTTTCTACGATATACCATTCTCTATGGAATTCAACCCGACTCTTACTTGGGTATTTTTTATTAACGACAATTGTTGTCTCTTTTAATTAATTTTAAAGAGTACATTTGAGCATTATCAGGACTAACAAAGCAAAACAATATACAATTATCCTTATATATTAGGGAAAAATAATAATTGAGGCTCTATACCTAAAATAAAAGTGTAAGTATAGATGACTCGGTGGTGTTGGAAAGAGGACTCAAAGATCTTCGATGTGATACATCACGGGCCACATAAATCTTTATGTTCTTAAAGTTATGGTCCTTTGAAGTTGAACCAAAACTAAAAGTGAAGTTAATTTGTTTGGCTTTTCGAAGTATGAGATGTTACAAGATTATCTTCACATGTAACTTTATTGAGCTCTAGCTCGCCTGAAAAATATATGTGAGAGTGCATGATAAACGTGAAACAAGTTATAAGTTCAAAAATGGAGCTTCAATCTAGTGACTGTCATTTAGGTTGTCATTATGTTGTGTGTCATTTAGGTCTAAAGCGGTTCAAATAGCTTGCGCTCATTGATTTAAAATTTCTTCAGTACCATCGATATCTTCTTCTTGTTTCTGGTTAGGTAGTTCCTCCTTGAAATAATCATTTTGATCCTTTCTTATGTTGCTCTCTTTGCGTTCTTTAAAATATCTCATTTTACAATTCCGTATAAATCTACTTTATTTTATTTTTTTTATATAAATGATTAGAGATAAAAAAAAAATGTGGAATATAATAAATGTGCTCAATGAAAAAATAATGTAAATGGGCATTAGTGTTGCTAAATTATCGAATAAACTGTTTGGGGGCGTATTGGAGTTTTGTAATTAACGGCTTATAGGTGTGAGGAGGATTATTTAATTTCTATAAATCGTTAACTAGTTAAGAGTTACCATATTTACATTTTTTAGGTATATTAACCTCATCTAATATTTTGCCCTGATATATAAGAGCAATTATATATATTTTTTTTCCTTTGTTAGTCCCAACTCCTAAACAAGAACCGGGAGAATAGAAGGTGAAGTAATTGTTGTCTCTTGAAAATAATAGTTGATGGACTTTCTTTTAGCTTTGTTCAGAATGAAGGTTTAAGAATTTATGAAAGTGGTGCAACCTAATTGTTTTAGTCTTTTTAACGAAGAAAAACAAAAATTAAGGAAGTATTTTATGGACTGCCCATTGGTTAACAGTGAATGTAAATATGCATAAGAAAATACTCAATTGATGTGACTGTAAGAATTTTCTAAGAAGTTGACTAAGATGGAAACTGATTTGATGAACGCTAATCGTATTCAAGTGAGGTGTACACTGCAGATTGTAAATCTTATCGTTCAAGATAATTTAAAAGAAAAATATTTTTTTATTTAATGTGATAGCCATGTCGTTCAATATGTTAGGAAGTCTCCTGCAAGGTTTAAAATGTTTAAAGATAAAGTTGTGATGATGAACAACTCAACTGCAAAAATCTTTATGCTCTACCTAATGCTAAGTAGAGTTGTTGAATTTGAGAAACATTTTCAAATTATGTTTCTCATAGAATTGGCTTGAGACATGACGTTGAGAATTCTTTTGTTAAAGTTGGAACCATTGCAGGTGAACTAGTAAGCAATGATATATCGGGTGCACGTGAAAAGAATTATCAAATTTCTTAAAATCATTTTTTTTACTTTAAAAATATCTAGATTAGTTTAGGGTCACATCAAATATTCATTTTGTTGAAATTTGTGCGATCATTCTTTATTTGGATCAATTGATTGTTGTTGACACTGAATTTTTGACAGACATTTTTAGAGGTAATACTTTAAATTTTTATTTTTTTAAATAGTTAAAGATATATTTTCTCCAATTTTATACATTTATTGATAACTAGGAATATTGTCCGCGCTTCGCGCGGCTTCGTCATTTGAAAATTTGGCTGACCCTTTTTTTTTTGGAGTTTTAGAGTAGTTCGTTAAATAAGTGTTAAAAATTGATATTTTCAGTTATGCCTATGTAATGCCGCGGTCTAATAAGTTTGTTGTTTTGGAGTTTTAAAATTCCATTGCTTGAATGAGTTATTCACATCCTGGTGAGTAGGGATAGGTAGCATATAACTTTAAAAGAAAAAATGTTGATCGACATATGGCACATAAACAACACAACATTTATAGACATGTTCATTGTTAGTAAGGGAAGTTTTTCTCGCAATAGTAAAACCAAATCCCTACCATAACAGACATCAACAACATACAATTAGCCACTGTTGGACATGTAAAGGTTCGCAACTAACAAAATAGACTCTACTTGATCAACTAATAATATTAAGGTCCCTAGCATAGAAAAAGACTCTACTTTGCCGTTTTTATTGTGTCTCCGTCACTCTCTTCGTTGTCATCTATGAATAAGTTTCTTCTCTTCTTAGAATTTCTCAAATAAACTCTTCTGTTTGAAATGGAAGCCTCCCCTCATTAGGAATTTCTTTTGAGTATTCTGTGTTTGATCCTCCCGCATTACAGTCTATTGGTTCAGGTGAATCTTCCACTTTTCTCTTTTCCTTGTACGTAAAAATAATTAATGATGATGTATGTTAAACGAATTTTCCGGAAGATGAATTATGTACCTATCAAGAGAATATGTATTAGAAGCTTAATAACATTGTAGCACTTCACCTTTTTGTTTTTGTTTCTAATTCTTCATCCCGCACATAAACTTTTGTGACTTTATAGTTTTCCGGCCACTCTTTCAAATTGAAATTTCTCAATTTTAGTTTGAAGACCAAGTCCATCCCGCATAGACTGCAAAACTGGGACGGTACATCAGTCTCACTTTCGGACAATCGGTTAACCAACCTGTTAGCAGAAATATCAAGAAGTTTCTCAGCAACCCCATCAAACAGGACCAAAGCAGTCTTCCCACCATTGTCCTTGCTGCGGTGGTGGCAAAAGTCAGTTCACCTATTATGAAAAAAAAAAAAACTTAAATGTCCGAATTTCCTATATATGTGACTCTTAAAAGTTTCTAGTATGTTGAGAATAAGTAGCTACCTCTGAATTCTTTTAGAGTTGTAGCAGTAACAATCACAATGTACGGGCCGAAGTGGATGGGATATATGTAGGGGTAAAATACTTTGCCATGATCATCCCACAAAGTTATTCTTGCTTTGATAGTCATGTCCTCACTAAAGGAGAATTATATGCTGCTTCTTTGGGATGCATGAATTTGAATGTAATGTAAATGAGATAAAAATATTACGGATCAGTAAGATTGTGTATGTCACGTTTCTTCCACTTTGAACTCATACTCTCTAGATCACCGATTCAACATAAGCATCCAACCACATCTATAAATTAAGGAGTGAAATTATTTATTGTATACGTTGGAGACCGTGTGTAACATAAATGGCAGGAATGGATGTGCCTGATAGGACGATGAGGTTGTTGACCCTGGAGCGAATCATTACTGCTTGGATACCATTTACAGGGATTTGAACAATATCATCCTGTAGTTTTTGGATGGAAGTTATCCGCAAGAATGTTACTTTAAAGTTCGATTGTACTGATCTGTATTCACCAGTTATTTCTAAAACTTTCAAGTTTCTGATAATGATTGCACAACCTTTGCTCAACTTATGTCGAAACTTGTTAATTTGATTCTTCCAGATTAACGTGTGCATCAAAATTCCCTGTTAGAAGTAAATGTGCAAGAAAGTTTGAAATAAGCAAATTCACATTGCTGTATAAATTTAATATGAACGAAAGTTTAAAATAAGCAAGTTCACAGTGTTGTATAAATTGAATATGAACGATAAAATACCTTTTCGAAAGGGGAGTAAATACTGGTTGTATCCAATTGTTAAAAGGCGTCGTTCTGCATATAAGTTGTCTCACTGTTGAGACGGTGTGATTGTTGTGGCCGAAACAACGCCAGAGCATTTGTGTTATTTGGGTTGAAGTGTCGTTTAATGTAGGGGTTCTAAAAGGGAAGGGTATTTTTGGAAATATATGAAATTAAAAGGGTTTTCTGGATGATGGTGGCGCCACGTAGGTAGCACTAAGGTTTTCCTTTATATCTGTTGGTGGAATATGAAATATTGTTTTAATTTGCTAAACCATCATTTTTCATTAAATTATATTTTTTATGCTATTAATTATACTTATTTGAGCACAATCTGTTAACTCATTAAATACAACTAATGAATTACATACATAAATATTTAATGATCATATTGTTTTTAGCACAATTTAAATAGTCAATAATATTGATTGATTTTATAATGCTTTACTTAATCATGAAGTAAATAAGTGATGAAATATTTTAGGTTTTCTTTTTCTTGGGGGGTGGGGGGTGGGGCGAGAGGAATTTTCGCCTCCATGTCTAGATATCAACTCACCATTGTTCTCTGAAACAACTCAAACTACCACTCGTCTTCTCTCCTTACTGCTGGAGATGAAAACAAACAAGACACCACCAACCCAGCAGAAAGCCTCCACCACCAACCACACTCTAGATTTCATCCCTCACCACAACCTCTCACCGATAGAAGAAGTCATAGGTGAGCTCTAAGTTTCGGCAAAACACGATAACCAAATGAGCTCAAAGCTTCAACGAGACCCAACATCACTGACATACCCTCTTTTCCCCATTCTCACGCTAATATATGAGGAGCTCCACCCTCCGACGAACCGGAACACCAAACAAAAACCAACAGTAGCTCCACCTACAACCACACCGCCTGAACCAAAAACCCCACTCCATCCTCTTTGTCACTCCAACAAACGGCAAACGAAGCACCAGATCTGACCACCAAAATCCCATCGCGACCTCTTTAACACTACGATGAACACAAGGGAATCCCAGATCTCACAACCAAAACTCCCCTCCATCCTCTTCATCACTCTGGTGGACACAAACAAACCCCCAGATCTTACAACCAAAACACCCACTTCTTCCTCTTCGTCACTCCAGTGGACGACAAACGACCCCCCAGATCTCACCACCAAAACCTTTGCCAGTCCTCTTCGCCACTTCAGTGTATGACAAACAAACCACCATATCTCACCAGAAAAACATGATCAAGCTCAAGCTCGCGCAACCAACAAACTACCCTCTTACCCACTCCCCATTTATGTCTTTTTTCTCATTTTTATGTTTTTTGGTCAACAACAACCAACAACAATTAACCAGGTCTTCATCAACCCTCCATTTCTGGTGAGATTTGCTACTCTGGCGTTATTTGTTTTTAAATCTATTTTGATCTTTCCTGTGTTTCTTTTACTTTTTATTTGTGAGAATTTCTTTCGTTGGTTGACTGATTCAAAAGTTAGTGCTATTAGTGGAAGTACTTTTAGGATTCTTTTATTTTTCAAGTTAACTAGCTCCAGGAGTTCTAATTAGTTGACGTTTGTCAGTTAGTAGGTAATGGGTTAGTGCTAAACTAGGGTCCTATTTTTTTCTCCCGCTTTGTTTGTTTCCAAGTTCTATTTAAAGACTTGTATCATTGTTTTCAAAAAACAATAGAAAAGATCAGTTTCTTGTGTTAACATCTTATTTGAGTAGTCGTTGATCTCTTTTGCCAACATCTTTGGCAGTGTTGTTTAATTCTACTGAGGTTGTTGTTATTTTAGTATAGCTTTAATCTACTCTTTAGATATGGATATAAAAGTTAAAACTCCACAAGTAATATTCTTTTTTTGTTAAGTTTGATCAAGTATGATTACATTTATTCAATGTTGATAGTTAGTTTATATGGTTGTTGTAGTTTTGGTTGTTCTCCAGTGATGGTGAACTTTTCCAGGCAACCTTTTTGTTCATTAAATAATGAATTATTATTATGGTTATTTTTGGTTAATTTTGATGGCAGTTCATGTTTTTTTTCCACGTTTGTTAACCTACTTTGTTTGATTATTAATTTTCCATTGTTAGTGATTGTTGTTAAGGACTATTTTTCATAATTCTTACTTCTCTATTTGACTTTAAGTATAACATAATAAATTTACTTTTAGTGATTATTGTTAAGAACTATTTTGCATTAATTATTTACTTCTATGTTTACCTGTAAGCATTAGATAATAAATTTACTTCGGTTATCATTACATTGTTATTGTTTTTAGGTAATTCGTATTTCAAATAACTTTGTCTTATATATTTTTTAGTAATTCTATTGAAGTTATATATTAAAATTGGCCAATGAAAAAGCTTTCATCGATGGTTTTCGAGGCCACCCTATTTTTTAGTGTTTATAAGATGGATTTTATTTTGTATAACTATTATTTCTTTCTATTTATTTATTCATATTAAATCATAAACAATATTTTACCAAGTGTGTTTACAAGTAGCTAGAGTTGCTTTCCAAGGGAGATACTCGAAAGACATTCGAATAGTATTTTAATGTATTTTTTTAATGATAGGAAAACATTATGTTGTTTTTCATATTATTATTTAATACAATATTTGTATATATTTAATGTTTCTTATATTTGTACTTTATTTTTATGTCCTTATAAAAAAATTTTAAAGAAAAACTTAGTTTAGCCTGGAGTCTCAATTGTGAATTCTGAAGGGTGCTAATACTTCCCCTGAAAATAACTTGAACTCTTACAAAGAATATATTGATTTCGTAGGCTATATTCTAATTAATTAATTAATTAATTAATTGGTTTCTTAGTTATTTTCTAAAATTAGGCAAGGAATCTTAAATCTTTTCTTAAGATTTTTTTAATTTAATTTGATTGAGTTATTATCATTTTTAGAGTCTCATGACGTCGCACCTTATTTATAAAAATGAGGATGTAAACAATTGCAAGTGAAGATACTAATTTAAATGATCTCACAACGAACATGAAAGAAAAATTTGATAAGTATTTGGGTGATCCAACAAAAATAAAAAAAGATAATTTTTATTTCATATTTTTTGGATCCTCGTTACGACCTTGAATCAGTTGGGTATGCACTTATAAAGATGTTTGATTAAGTGTTATTTATTCAAGTAGAAGTGATGAATTACATGACTTCATCATTTAGTGAGTATGTCAAATCCAACTGAAAAGGTAGCGCACTTGTTGTATCTTCACATTTCTCTTCCTTAGACATTTCTAGTTTCGAGCTTTCTCAAAGTTAAGTAAGTACTCACGGTAAAGGACTTTTAGATTCACTCATGAAAGATCTAAAGCAATATAAATTTGTTAGTGGAAGTGTGGATGCTAGAATAGAGTTAGAGAAATATTTTGGTAAAGAAACTGAGGATGACGCTAAAGAGTTTAATATCCTTCTTTGTTTGAAAATGAACAAAACTAGATTTCTAGTTCTAGTTAATATGGCGTGAGATGTATTAGTTGTTCCAATTTCAAGTGTCACATATGAGTCTCTATTTGGTACGGGAAGACGTCTTCTTGATTTATTTAGGAGTTCATTGACTCCTCAATTGGAGCAAGTTTTTGTCTATCTTCATAATTGTCTACAATGTGAAAATTTAAACAACCCGTTAGTGTTAAGAAGATTTGGATAATCTCGAACAAATTGAAAAGAGTATTAGTATTTTTGTTATATTTATTGTGTATTGTTGTTACAAATGATTTATGTTTGTTGTATATTGTTGTTCTCTACAGATTCAACTAGCACGGAAAAAGATCTTAATGTTGTTGACGTGCAGTACAATTGTACCTAGAAGGTGAATTTTACAAGGTTTGATTTTTTTATTTTTTTTATTTTTTATGCACAACAATCCTTCTCCACAAAATATGAAAAATGGATGATCCTAATCTTTCTCAATAGTTTTTTTCATTTTATTTAACAAATATTCTCTCACTCTTCAGTTTCTACATAATGGAAGATCGCAAAGCGGTAAACAAAACAAAAAAAAATATCTTGGATTATTTTTCTTGTTTGTCTTGGCTTTTTTCTTGCTTATTTTATTTTCTTGAGAATTCAAAGTTGGGTAACAGTTTCTTGGGTCTTCTTGAAGTTCATCATATGATCTTTGACTCTATATTTTCCATTTTACATGAAACAAGACTATCCAGTATCCCTTTTGCAAGTTTTAGTATGGGTGTTCACAGTTTGGATAAAAACAATCCAAACCAAAAAATCAAACCAAATCGATAAAACAAAACCAATTTTATTTGAGTTTGGCTTGGTTTTTTTTTAGATTTTTGAAAACCAATAGTATTTGATTTGGTAATGATTTTATTCAAAAAAAATGAAGAAATAACCGAATCACTGAATTATATACATATATGTTATTATTATACATACTTAATATATTAAATAATTTTAAATATATATATATATATATTAAAATTTCATTATAATGTACTTATTGGAAGCAAAAATGTCCAAGATGAAAACATTTATCTTATTCATTTCATGTATATGAGTGTCTATGACAATTCTATGTGGGATTGAAAATGTTATCGTCTCTTCCTTCTAGGCCAATATAGAGAATTATAAAGCTTTATTGATAGTTAATTTAGTGATCAAAAGTTCAGTAAATTAAGTCATTCTAACTATTTTTGTTTAAATGGATTGTTGTTATTTTTCCACATTTTGAATGAATTGTACGTTTCTTTTATTTTTGTATATGGTTAATAACTGAAAAATCAAACCAAACCAAAGCGAAACCGATAAGCACCAAACTGATAAACGTATATTATAGTTGGTTTGATTTGTTTTTGATAATCTTTAAATATATTAACTTATTTTGGTTTTGGTTTTGACCTATAACCGCTTTAAACCGACCCGTGTACACCCCTAATTACAACATTAGGGGTGTTCACGGGTCGGTTTGGATCGATTATTGGTCAGAATCAATACCAAAACAACTTAATTGGTATTAAAATTATCAAATCAAATCAAACAAAATATCATATTATTTATCGGTTGGTTATCAATTTCGGTTTGGTTTGGTTTGGTTATTCGGTTATCAGCAATAATACAACAAAAAAATAAACAAAACAAGACTATCCAGTATCCCTATTGCATAGTTTTATGTTTTAACTAGATATTATTTTTTTTACTTGTGAGTTGAGGGTGGTGTTTCGAATTGTCTTTTTTTCATTATTTTTAGATATCCCTTAAGGAGTATTAAGTATATGAATATGTAGTTTGAGTTGCTTCTTCTTCTTCTTCTTGGGGTTCTAAATTGTCTTTTTTTTTCATTATTTTTAGATATCCTTTTGTTGTTTGAGCTCCTCCTCTTCATCCTCTTTGAATTATGTAAAAATGAAATGAATTGATTAAACAAAGTAGAAGGAGAATGATATACAAGGCTCGTGGTATATATAACTGTAATTTCCTTTGTAACTTAGAAAATAAGAAGAATGACTATATAATGACTTTATGTTGTAATAATAGGATATTGAAGATATGTCCTTAAAAGTTTACAACAAGTTATTGAATTATTGACAGAGAAGCTTTCATTGGACATTGAAAATGGGTCAATCCATTAAAAATCAGAATCAATTACTGGTAGTCAAGTAAGTACCCTAGGTAAAGGACTTTTTAGATTCACTCATGAAGATCTAAAGCAATATATAGCTGTTAGTGGAGGTGTGGATGCTAGAATAGAATTACATAAATATTTTGTTGAATAAATTAAGAATGGCACCTAACATTTTGACATCCCACTTTGGTCGAAAATGCCCAAAGTTCGATTTAGAATTCAAGCTTAAATGACTTGTGATATATTAGTTGATCCGTTTTCAAGTGTCGCATTTGAATTTGTATTTAGTATGGGAGGACAACTTCTTGTTTTTGTTTAGGATTTCATTGTTCCTAAATTGGTGCATATTTTAGTTTGTCTTTAATATTAGATATGAAGTGAATAATTAAAATAACTTATTAGTGTTGAAGAAAATCTGCATAATCTCGAGCAAATTGAAAAAAGTATTAGTACTTTTATTATATTTATTGTATATTTTTTTTGAAAATAATTTGTATTAGTTGTATATTTTGGTTCTCTTCAAATTTAGCTTGCACGGAAAAGATCCTACCATAGTTGACATGTAGTACAGTTGTACCTAGAAGATGACTTTGACAAGTTCAGTTTTTACAAAATTAGACTATTGGATAACCGAGAAGTTCCTGGGTGCAAAAAGACTGTTAAAGAAATGTAGGAACAATTTAATGGCCACAAAATAGCGCAAATGTCAAAAGTAGATACTGAAGATTTCTAAGATTTTAGATTACCATGGTTTGGATTATCAACAAT
Organism: Solanum sitiens; assembly: GCA_016801875.1. NCBI lineage: Eukaryota > Viridiplantae > Streptophyta > Magnoliopsida > Solanales > Solanaceae > Solanum > Solanum sitiens. The sequence goes on along the minus strand of JABWTJ010000575.1, from coordinate 248,918 downwards.
GGTATGACTCTAACTTATATAACACATGAATTGATAGAGGTTAATACATATAGTGGTTAAGCTATATGTACCTCACATAGAGAAGGATGTGAAACACACTTGGATAGATCATATTGTTCTTGCGGACGAATTCTAAATTAAACCTTTATAAACGGTAGTTAATAGATATGAACCAAAGAAGTAATTGACAAAAAATTATAAGGTGAGTTAAATTTAAAACTGTTAGTGAATTGATACAATTCAACTATAAGAGAAATGATTAAAATGCAATCTTGAAGCTAAGTGGAAGAAGTCGTAACATCCTTTTATTTGTTTCGTTATTATTTTATCTTCCTTTTCTATTACGACCAACATACTTTTTATTTCTTTTGATACTTGATATTTTTTTACCGTAAGATTCATATTTGAAACTTCTTTAGTTTATAGATTAATTCACGTTAAATTTAAGTTCAACTAGTGAGAGCTTATTAATACACTGTAGAAGTGGAAGAAAACATGACGAGATAATCAAAATAATATTAACAATTTATTTATTTGTAAAGTACATACAAATAAAAAGTAAACACGAAGAAACTATTATCGGACGATAATAGAAATTTGTTGAAAATAAATGATTTTATAAAGTAGGATAGACATAAGGTTTATATGGATTACCTTATAGGGGAATCAATGGAATAAATTTTATGTTTCTCGCTATTCCTTGCGTGATATGATAATTTCCATCTTTTTCATATCTTGTCAAAACAAATTGAACCATAATTGACTATATTTTCATTTAAGATATGATTTGTATTATTCGAAATGTTATCTTCACATATATCACGCAATATCAACCAAGTTACATGTGAACATAGTCTTCCGGATAATTTTCATCATATTTTAAATGATAATATTGTCAATTATGGCTCAAAACTTTTGACAAGCTATGAAAATGATAGAAATTATTGTATCAGTAAGGAATATCGAGAAGAATAAATTTTGTTCCATCGATAACCTCTATAAGACAATTCATATAGACATTATGTATATCTTACTTTAGAACATCAGATATTTTTAACAAGTTTCTAGTATTGTTCAAAAATAGTTTGCATCTTCTTAACTTTTGGTTATTTGATATTTGAAAAATCAAAGAAATTGTTAAACTTATTTTTAAAATCTCGTCATGTTTTCTTGCATTCTAAAGTGTACTAATAAATTCTCACTAGTTGATTCTACTATAGAAGATCTAAATATGAACCATTTGGCAAAAGAACATGAACTACAAAAAAACGTTCATTTTATGACGGTTAATTTGTGGGAGTTTTTAAAAACTCCTTTATTAATTCATTTTGTAACGTTTTAGTTTAACTCCCACAATATAAATCATTTTGTGGTAGTTTTATTGAGGAGGTTAGAAAAACGCCACAAGTTAGTATAGTTTGTGGCGATTACCGACCCCCAAATTCTTTTTAATATTATTACTTTTAGAAATTAGTTGTTGTCACTCAATCTCTTCTCCAAAGTGAGTAAATTTAATCTCCGCATCAGGCTAAAACACAAAAAAAAAACATAATTAGATAAATATATATTGATCCACATATATTTTTGTATGTCTTGAAAAAGATCAATCAAAGTTCAATTCATTCCAACAGAAAATTCATGTAAAACTTTGATTTGACAAAAATAAAATATATAAAAAAATATGGACGAGATTAATTTATTTTGATGTTCTCTCATACACACTAATGTAAGTAATAACGATTTCATGATTATTCTACTTAAACAAAAGTTAGGTTTATATTTTTCAAAATCATATAATGACACTCATCTTATTTAATATATTAGCTCAAGTATTTTTCACTTCCTTCCCCCCCCCCCCCCCCCCCATTTACTAGTGATACAATTATAAATAAAATAATTACCTATTGAATAGGAAAATACATACTTTTAAGTTATACTTATATTGATTATAATTTAATATGTAAAATCGTTCTTTAATTTGCAATAGTCAAATTGAATCAAGAATAAAATTATTACATAATCTTTAATCAAACAAAAATGAAACTGAGGCTTACAAAAATTCAATGGAAGTTCCGCAATAAATGACTTTATGAAGTGGTGAAAATCAAAAAAATCCTTAATAAGTAAAGACATCAATGCATTAGATTAAACAACTTGTAAAATACAAAATATCTATAAATTAAATAATACTAAAAATAATAGCACAAATTTAAAATTTTAATATGGATCGTCAAACTCACATAACAAAGACTAATCTTTATATTTTAAAATAGTGACAATCTATCTTATGTGCAAAACCTACAAGAAAAAAAGCTAATTAGCAAAACATCAATATTCACACTCACAAAAATTACCTGAAAATGAGGTTAAAGAAATTAGAGGCAAAGGGAAAAGGAAGAGGGTGACAGAAAGCTATTGGGTTAAAGGGGAAAAGGATAATGAAATTATTGTATGTTAGTTTACGTGGGAAGGGGGTGGTTATGTGGTTGGTTTGAGAGATTTTAGGGAATTAGAGGGAAAGTTTTGTTTTTAAGGTTATTTTTAATGTTTTGGAGGGAAGATATTAAAATTTTCTTTTTGATGCACTGAAAAAGTTTCTTTTTAATGTTTATTAGTAATTACTAATTATTAAATAAAATACTTTATCTAAAAAGTGTATTATTACTGCAAATACAAAAGCTTAAATTAAGTTAGAATGCAAGCATAAATAATAATTTAAGAATATGACTATATAATCACTAAATAATACAAATATGTAATTGAATTAAAGTATTACCATGTAAGATAAAATGTTGAAGTGAAATTGATTATACAAAGTTGAAAAGATATTCAAGTCTATCTTTATAGATTATAAAAAAATTACGATCCGATTGAAATGAAGAAACTTATAATGTCGAAACTTAATTTCATTATATATACACATCTTTTGTTTCTTCATTTCAATCGGATCGTAATTTTTTATATTCTATAAAGATGGATTTGAATATCTTTTCAACTTTGTATAATCAATTTCACTTCAACTTTTATCTTACATGGTAATACTTTAATTTAATTAGATATTTGTATTATTTAGTGATTAAATATCTTATATAGTCATATTCATAAATTATTATTTATGCTTGCATTAAGCTTTTGTATTTGCAGTAATAATACACTTTTTAGATAAAGTAATTTATTTAATAATTATTAATTACTAATTAACATTAAAAAGAAACTTTTTTTGTGCATCAAAAAGAAAATTTTAATATCTTCCCACCAAAACATTAAAAATAACCTTAAAAACAAAATTTCCCTCTAATTCCCTAAAATCTCTCAAACCAACCAAATAACCACCCCCTTCCCACCCTTTCCCACGTAACACTAACATACAATAATTTCATTATGCTTTTACCCTTTAACCCAATACCTTTTTTTTTATTTATAAAGAGTCATAATTGTATTGCCACAGTTAAAGAGAATACAGAGGAAGAAGGAGGACTAGGCCTGGCCTTCATCAATACAAATTGCATTTGTAAGCCTTTTAGGCTAATAAGCAAAAGATTGGGCTGACACAAGTGATAATAAAATTATTTCTTCATGACGGATCAAAGATGATAGCACCATGATTTCTCCTCCTGACTCTAAAAGAAGGTATTTGCCATCTGTCGATGTTCAGTAGACCTATGATTTGTCTAGGTAAAGAGCTATAGTTAGTGTAGATACAATTGTTTCCACTCTTGTGACTCAAGGACGCTAGCTTGTCGACAACCTTGTTAGCTTCCCTCATACAGTGAGTGGTATTAATATGGTGAGTGTCCAGCAAAAACTTGATCTTGCTAATTGTGTCTTCAATTTTCCAAGGGCTTTGCCAGGTGCGCTGAATACAGTTCTAAAGTAAGAGGGAATCAGTTTCCCCTATGATCCTAGGGTGACCATTTTGAATGCACCAGTTAAGACAGAACAAGAGTGCATTGGCTTCTGCACAGTCTCTATCGCCTTTCCCCAGAGGTATACACAACACCATAATCACCTTGCCTTCCTTGTCTCTCACTACCCCTCCTCCTCCGCAATTTCCTTCTATGCATGAACCATCGGTATTAAGTTTGACAAAAAGATGTAGGGGTTTTTCCCATTTGACAGGAGTAGAGATGGTTTCCATCAATTTAAGACCAAAATGTGAATAAAGCTATGTCAATCATCCAGGACGGAAATTTTAGGGAACTGAAGTTTGGAGTGTTGGATGATATTGAGGTTGATCAAAGTGGTAGATTTATGCATTGAGAGTTTTTCATCTTCATACTTTACTCACATCTGGATCTCCAAAGTTCCCACATAATAATAGGGGGCATTATCTTAGTGGTGTACGAAGCTATAGAGTTCTTGCATTTGTAATTCCAGAAAGAGTTTAAAAGGATCCTCAGTGATGTTGTCCTAGGATTGATGCCTAAAGGTTTACATAGAATCTCAAAATCTGTTCAGCAAAGTATCCAGAAAAGAAAATATGCTCAGCCGATTCTCCTGTTGGTCTTCTATTGGTGCCTGCACAACAACAACAAATGGAAACAATGTTAATTCCAAGTCTTGATATTTTGTCTTCAGTTGGAAGTTTGTTATTGATGAATCTCTGTTTGAATTCTGACCCCCAAAATTTACCTACGGAACAGGTTTATTCTTTATGTTCCTTTGCAGATTACAGCAGTTACGTTTTGTGAAGAAAATAAAATAATGACACAATATTTATCGCGGAAAACCCCAACTCACAAGGGTAAAAACCACGACCTACACCTCTCTAGGATTTAACTCCACTTCATTAAACTTTGAAAATCAACAAAAAATTACAAGCATATGTAACCTAAGGAATTATAAACTCTAATTCCAAAGTAAAAAACTATAAGCTCTAATTCCTAGCTACCCAAGACAAAAAAAAAAACAAGTTTAAGTCTTCTACCGTCCGTCAAGTTTCTCAAACTTGTTAGACGAATCCTACACACACACTCCATTGTAATCAAAACTCTTAATTACAATCTTACAATGTTTTCGTAACAAACTGGCAACACTCCCAAGTAACTCTCAAAACTCTCTCAAACCTCTTGATTGTGTTTTGATCTTCTCTCTATGGAAGTGCGCAATTTTCTTCAAGCGATACTATCGCTCAATTTATAGATTTGGACTTGAATCCAAAACCTATTTCAACTAGAAATCCTACTTAATGTAGGACTCCTCTTTTCTGTGAAACTCCTAATTCAACTCGAACTTGTCTTCGCCGCATATTCAACTCCTTGTCTGAATAGAAAAATCCTTCCAACAATTTTCCTTAATTAAATAAGAAAACCTTCCACAAAACTTTCCTTAATTAAATAAGAAAACATTATTAATCGCTAATTCCTTTTTCAACGTGGTTGCGAACTCCTTTATAAAAGAAAAGTTTCTGTACTGGTTGCTTGTTGAAAAAGCAATACTTCCACAGCTTTATATCCTCTAATTCGCGAGATTGACGTTCTCCTTATCCAAGTCGGATTCAATCTGTAAGGAACACGTCGCACAACCTATTTCTTTCATTTGTTATCGTATTTGTCAATTATCAAAATCTTTCTCATTCTAACAAATTCCCCCTTTTTGATGATGACAATCATACATTACGAACTCAGTAAATAAGACACACATCTTCCTCCTTTTGCCATGTTACTGCTACAACTCCTTAACTTTGACATACTTCAAAACAACGAGACTTTAACAAATTCCCCCTTTTTGACTATGGCAAATTTTATCAGCTTGTATTGAATAGGTAAGTAAACACATACTCAAAATATCATATGCAGTTGCTTCCCCATTTTGACATCAGGCCAATTCGATACTCATGGCCATTGGGGCTATCTCTTACACAAACATTTAAAAATCAAGAACTCAATTAGTTATAGCAAAGAATTTGCACAAACATAGGAGATAGACATGAACATGAAACTCAAACCCAACATTAGCGTTAATCAAAAAACATATACACCACAAATGTAATCAAAATTAAAGATAGAAATCAAGCACTTATGATGAAAAAAATTCGGAATTCAAAGGCTAGAGTGGCTAGGTAATATTAAAAGATCGATCATGAAAGGATAAATAAAAGTCATTTTTCAACTATAAAAGAATATCTTTTGGATAATCAAACTTAGCAACCTTGTCAATTTTAAAGGTAGCCTTGGTCTATGCAAGCTCAATTTTTTTATCACCTTTAAGGAACTTGTTCAATCAGTCGTGTTCCCTCTGCAGAAACAATAGTTCACTCATCTTTAATTTCAATAGATTTAGTAATAGGAACAAATTTTCTTGATCATCATTTTTCGAGGAACATGTGCTCTCAATCTGTTCCGTGGACGTGGTACTATCAGGTGCAGCATCAACTATAATAATACTTTTTGACATCAATCATAAATCTCAGTTTATCTGGTTTCCAATAGAAGAACTAGGTTCAAATAGATGGGTCTCCCATCGATTCCCACTCACTAGATGCACCCAAGTTGAGCGTAACAAGTGAACTTTTTTCAATTATAGGGTCCCCAAAATATTCCCCCTCACAAGCTAAATCCTCTAAGACTTTACTCAATACAAATGATTCACCCTGAGAACCAGCACACTCTACTTTGTCAATATATATTTTATAAGGCACCAAAGTAGAGGTGTTCTCCACCAAATTCATCTTAACCATAGACCATCACATTGAGATAAGACTTTTTAAGAAGATATTCTTTTTGGTAGTATTTTGGGCATGAATATCTTTTGGGACAAGTGGAAGAAATAGGTTCAAGTGCATTGACTTTATATTTAATCATGAATAATTGTAGTGCACATACCTTAGATCTCTGGATAATGCTGAATTTTGCTTCAATTTTACCAAGCCTCTCTCCCGTGCCAAATGCAAATACAATGTTATAGTGCATGAGTATTATGACTTTAAAAGTGGTATAGAGACATACAACTTAATGTACAAAACTGAGCATAGAATTCAAGATTAGAGGGAAGTATGCGCAATGTTCATTAGCCATTGAGGGATACTCATGTGACCATAATCATCCCCAAGTTCCAAATTGTTCCTTTTGAAAGTGTTTTCCTTGGCTGGTCGTATTTTTAATTGGTTGATCATCTGAGTGTGCATAACTATTAGATACTGCTTAGGTTTGACCTGTTTCTTTCACATGCTCCTTCAGTTTTTTTTTCTCAACCTTTCTTTTTCACAGTCAATGTTATTTATCCATTCTTTTTTTTCTCGAGTGAGAGGAATTTCTTCTAGTTTCAATCATGCATCTGGAGCAACATGTTCTTTAGTGAATGTTGTGTGCTTCCTCTCACTTTTCCTGCGGATTCAAAGGTTAGATTTAGGAACCCAGACTAGATTGGGTCCTTTCTATTTATAAAAAGGATGAATAAGATCTCTATGAGCCCACTTAGGCAGATTAGTTTTCCTTTGAGTATACATGTTCCTTTGAACAGTTTTATAAGTTCTTCTTGATTTATTTTCTGCATTAACTCTGAATTTCGGACAATTTTACTTAGAGTGGCCTGAGTTACCACAAATAATACATAACAAAGAATTTCCAATCATAGGTTGTTCATACCCTATTCCAGTTCTTATGTTCCGAGTATTGTTACCTAGATGTGTTTCTATCATGAAAGATTTTATCCATTTATTAGTTTTTTCCAGATCAGTTTTTATCCTAGATTATTCAAGATTCATTCTCCTAGAATTTTCCCTTTCAGAAGATAGTTCACTGTTTAAACTCATTAGATCTTGGTCACAATTTTTTCTTTTTCATTCCCACTAACACTTCGTTTCAAAATTTTAGATTTGAGAGCCAAAGTGCAGGAATCAAGTTGTTGTACATGTTTCTTTAGGAGTTGATTTTCTTTATTGAGATCAAAATTAACTTTTTCAAGATCAATATACTCAAACTTTAAACTAGTCATGGAAGCAAGCAATTGATTCTTGGTTTTAACTAGTTCTTGAATTGTATCAATGGAAGTGAGTAGTAAGAAGGATAGCCTTTTCTTAGAGAACTTTACTAGTTTATCTTTTAAATAAAAAAGATTTACCTCCATTTCTTCAGAGTCTGATTCAGGTTCAGTTTTTTATTCTTCTATGGCTATCAAAGCGAGGTCCTTATCATCTTCGTCATATATGTCCGAACTTGTTCCCCGAGATGCATACGTTTCTTGTTCCTTTTCCTTGTTTTTCTTTTTGTTGAGAATTTCCTTATTATCTTTTTCGGATCTTCCCTTTTTCCTATTCTACTTCCTACATAGGACAATCCTTAATCCAATGATCTGTTTGACCACGTTTGAACAACCTCTGTCTTGTGGTTTCTCAACAATTTTTTCTTTCGTAGGTGGTTTTTCTTCCCAGAATTCAATCCCCTTTTTAAGAATTTCTTGAAGTTTCTTCTTATCAATGTCAAATCATCATCATCTATATCTGATTCATCACTTTCAGTTGCTTTAAATCCAAGATTTTTCTCTTTGTTTCCTTTACCTCTTTTGTCAACATTCATCTCATATGTTTTGAGATTTCCTACTAACTCATCCAAAGTCATATTGGTTAGGTTCTTGGCTTCTCTTATTGCAGTAACTTTTATTTCACATAATCTCACTACTAGAAATTAGGCCTACGACAATAGTTTAGTTTGTGTTGCAATAGGACAGCAAACCGTTGCCATAGAGCTACAACAACGTTTTGTGAACCGTCTCATCTGTTCGCGTTACTATAGCTCTATTGTAATAGGTAGTGTAACGGTTTTCAAAACTGTTGCTATTTGGGCCTCTATTGCAACGGTTTTCCTTCGATCTATAGGCACTATAATATTACAACAATTGTAACCGTTAAGAACTGTTGCATTAGAGGTTGTGGTAACTGTTAGATAGCATTGCAGTACAGTCCGTTGCAATAGCTTCTTCATATTGGTAACCCTTTTTTAAATAATATGGCAACAGTTGTTATTGATATTGCAACAGTTTTATTTTCTATTGTAACCAATCTATATGAATATACTGATTTCCCCAAACACGAAATCAACAATTTATAAAAAAGTTCTCTAAATCAAATCACGAAAGGAAACGACTAATTATATAATTCGAAATATCCTAGTCACAATATCCATAAAGGTAAAATATACCAAAACAAAAGAGTGTTTTTGTACTTCCATACTAATAGATATTAAAACAAAAGAGTGTTGCTTAACAAAAGACTCAAAATGTCAAGAAACAAAAGAGAATTGAGCTAAATTAATAAGATTCTAATGATTTCATCATCCTCCTGCTTAACAAAATTAAGTCTCAAATATATCAAGTAAGGTCTTCATCACTACTGCTTTCATTGTACTCCTCCTGGTTATCTTCTCCACCTATAAAAGACCATAATTAACAGATATTGAGGGACAAAACAAAGGACCAAAGTATACCAAACAATTTCCAAGCGAAGGAAATTTAACAGCAAGGGACAAAAGTTAACACTGTAACACTGTAATTTACATTAATACTATCATTCTTCAACAAAACAATAACATAGAAATGATCTCAACAAAACTGAAGAATATGATAAGAGTAAGTGTAAGGCTTTGGATGGGAGGGAATAAACTTAAAGTACTCAATTCATTGCTTAAAGAACATGAGCTGGAAGCAAAGTTTCTAATATATATTGAAAAACTCAAGAATCTCATAAGACTCATAAGTAATAAATTTCAATAAAATGAAAAGAAAAAAGAGATCTTGATTAGTTCTTGAAATAGAAAGGATTTGGTCCCATAAGACTCTCTCTTATACAAAGGATTTGGTCCCAACAGAAGAAAATGTATGAGTTTAGTACATGAAGTAGAAATCATTGAAATGACTTCAAGATCCATAACCCCTTTCTCATATTCATTACCTTTTTTGATCAAACATTTAAATGAAAGAAGAGAGAAAACTCAAAGGGATATCCAAATCTGAAAACTCCACTCAACGGAAAAACAAATGCATGTTACCACTTATAATTGAAAACAAGAAAGAAGCAAACTACTACCACGAAAAAAGTAACAAAAGACAACACAATGAACCTACATGAAGTTCCAATTCCTGTACTATACTTGGAAATGGATCCTATACTAAAAAATGCATCATAAATCACACACACACACCAAGCACACAAGTTATAACTTTCCAAAACATCATACAGAACATCATACAGACTTTCAGCAAAAGCAACTGTTTTGGATCCAGATTCTAAAGTCGCAAAAACAGTCCAATACTTTAATTCATGCCACACTTGTGCTAGTACAGAAACAACATTGATACATAGACATATATTGCAGCACATTCAAACAGTCGCAGAAATAGTCGAGAAATAACTTTCATACATAGACATAGGCAGCACATTCAAATAGTCACAGAACAGTCCAAAAACAACATTGATACATAGACATAGGCAGCACATTCAGATAGTCGTAGAAACAGTCCAGAAACAACATCAATATATAGACATCGGCAGCACATTCAAGCCAAGCTATTGTGGAAGTGAAGAAGAAGAAAAACAATAACTTTCATACCTTGATTGTTTTTGCTAGAAGATGGATGATTTAACGATTGCATATCTTCTTGTGATGATTGAGCACCCAATGAGGCCAATGTGGCAGCATTTAATTGAAGTCCTGGGTACATACGCTTAAGTCGTCCAAGAATATCATTTGTAACTTCTTGGTGTATAGCTTCTTTTTGTTGTTCTAATTTTTGCAACATCCTTTGATGCATCCTCTCTTCCAATTCCTCCATTTTTTTTCCATCCTGTCATCATTAGAAGTTGAACAAGATTCAGAAAGCGCTTTCCTTTTCAAAGTAATTTTGGTAACTCCTCGTCCATACAATCTCACACTCCCTGGGTGTTCCTTTCCCATGACTGCTGTAAAAGCATCAAATGATTGATCGTCATCTTCACTCTGTTGACCTTGCAGTTTCTCCATTTCAGCCTGCAAATCAAATTCAAAAAATCATGTATTTAAGAACAAATAATGTATCTTAACAACCTTATAACCCAGTAAAATTCATACAATTTTACTAATTGTATCTTCGTTGGAGTCCTTGTATACTCGATCAGGTTTTCTTGATCTTGTAGCCACAAAGAGTTCTTTAGATGACAGCTCATCGGGTCATTCCTTCTCTTTTTCCTAATTACATAGAGTTGGTATTAAAAATATTTTATGGCAACAAGTTCATATTTAATAATTAACAGAAGAACATACCAAATTATTACGTATCACAGAAAAACTTGTTTTACCAGCAGTATGTGGATTCATCCATTTTTTTCGATTTTTGGTATTTCTTTCACTCATTTCTTGTAAATAAATGAGTCTCTAAATTATACGTAAACTTAAAATTGAATCAAAAACAAAAAAATGAATCAATAAGAACTTAAAATATAAATCTAACCTTGAATTTTTCAGACGCCCAATATTTGAGAAGATCCTTAAAATCAGATTCTGAAACATCTTTGGGCTTAGTTTCCATTCGAAGCTCATCATTATCATATGATTTATAGTGTTTCTGATACAAGTCATTCTTATAATTTCTCCGAGCATTCTTAATTCCATCCAAAGCCCATAGTTTTGCACTTTCCGGAATATCATATTTCTCCTGTAATTTGTTCTTTATATTAGTAAAAAGTATGAAAAGTTTATAACTGTAATTGGAAATGCAGAAACTCAAACCAGAGTATATTCCCACAAATCATCTTTTGTGTCCATATTCGTCCAATTATGAATGTTTAGAGGACAAAGCATCGCATTCCTTGCCAAGGTTCCAAGAAAACTCCCCAACTCTGTTACAACAGCATTAGTAGGACCAATGGGCTAATTGTACCTATTCAACACAACCAACTTACGCTCTTTTCGCCCATGTACACTTTGCATTACTGTACTACCTCTTTTCTTTTTTTGAGTTACAGGGCCTACAATATATGAAGCAAAGTTATACAACATATAAACAATGTTAACTGATTTTACATTCCAGTACATTTAAAAATTTAGAAGTGAATTTATATGTTTTTACCTAGTTCTCCTAATAGGTCATTTTCTTCTGAATTCTGTGTCTCTTGTTCCACTTGGTCCTGCATATCACGTGCCTCTACAGTAGGAGATTCTCTTGGAACCTGTTGCAATTGTTTCTCTGAAACTTGTGGTACTACAGTGGAAGAATTCATAGGTGCTTCTGGCACTTCTTTCTGCACAACTTGTGCTTTTAAAGTGGAGAGATTTGGAGGCACATGTTGCTGTGGTTTCTGCATTGATCTTGCTATTAGTCCTGAACAACTCTGAGGCATTTCATCCTTTTTAGACTTTGCTTTCAAAGTACAAGAATTCTTAGGCACTTATGGCAATTCTTCTTGTAATTTTTTTCCTACAAGAGTAGAGGAATTTTGCAGCAGAATAGATTGAGCATTCCCACTTGATCTCAATGAAGAAATCCTTCTATGAGCCATAGATGCAAGTGTTCCAGCTTGCACGTATTGTTTTCCTTTTCCTTTTTTGTTTTGTTTTGAAGTCTCTTCCTTACTCATGACTATCAAATCTGTTAAAACCATATATATGAATAAGAACCAGTTCTTGTTAAGCACTATATAAGGTACTTTACATGTGCATCATATACAATAACTAGGCTAAGATACTTAAGAAACACAGACCTTCCTATAGTTCTAGCCCGTCAGTAGTGTTGTTGAGATTCCCTTTAATGATTTACTAGCTAGGCTGCAAATAGAAGGTGAATCACATGAAACAAATGAGAATATAATTTTAAGAAAAGAGAATAAATAAACATGTATTTCTAAGGGAAAGACAATTATCACTCACTCAAAATAAAATAAACATGTATTTACAAGACATTCAAAAGTTATTTATTAATCATCCGCATCCATCCAATCCCAATCTATATCATCATGGTCATCATCCTCTTCCGACGTTCCCATAGTTGTATCCTCTGAAAATTGAGCATTAGATGGCATATCAACAACATCAACAGGAACATCGTCTCTTGACTATCTCATGTCAACATCGGATAATCTATATGAGGGACCAATGTCTTCACTTGGCTCTCTCAAAAATGTATCTCCAATATTAGGACAATTTTCTTCCTCCAAGTCATACAAATCAACATGCACTTTATTCCTTGCATAATAAACATCCTTCTCAATTGGATCCGCCACATAAAATACTTGATGCACTTGAGACGCCAACACAAAAGGGTCATCTGTACTTCGTAATTTGTTGAAGTACACACGAGTTAACCCATATTCATCTGTTTCATTATGAAACCAATCACATCTAAATAGTACAACACTAAAACAATTGTAATAATCAACCTCAATGATATCTTGAATAGCCCCATAATATATAACCTCTCCATCAATGGGATTCTGATCTCGAGCACTAGCAAAACTATCAGTTGTCGCTGATAAAGTCACTCCACTATTTTGAGACTTGCGTGAGTAATCACGTTTTAATGTATGAAATCTGTATCCATTAATGAAATATGCAGTATATATTTTGGTTGCCACTCTATTAGGCCCTTTAGCTAGCCATCTTAATTGATTAGGCACTTCAACATTTCTAACTTTCTCTTTGAACCATTTGCCAAATTCCTGACTATGACTCTTTGCTCTTGTCCATGCATTTGATCTAATATTACTATCAATTAACATCTTATGCTCCCTGCAAGTATGAATAATTCAAGTTTGACTATCAGGCATTTATAATTGAAGTTTTAAGTTCCTTGTCATAATTAAAAAAATGAAGTTTAAATTATATATAATTATTTTGTTTTTTATCTTACTTGATAAATTCTTCCACTACTTCATCACCAGTATTGAAGAGAACATATTTATGTACTTCACTAGATAACTGTAGATCCATGGTAAAAGTCTTTCCATTTCCAACTGGATGCCCAAGCTTAGGAAACAAAAGGGACAAATCATCTCCCTCTTTTTCAACAACCTCATCATACTCAGTTCGGTACCTACTGAATGGTGTCTTCACTCCATAATGTAGGTATCTCGAACCAAAGATCAAGAATTCTTCAACATCAAACCCCTCTGCTATACAACCTTCTGGATAACGTCGATTACGAACAAGACCCTTGAACTTACACATTTTTCTCTCACTGGAGTACATCCACCGAAGATGAATTGGATCACCCAATCTAATTTCATCATCCAAATATACAGGCAAATGTTTCATTATATCAAAAAAAGATGGAGGAAAAATCTTTTCAAGCTCACATACAATTTCTTTGATTTCAATCTGCATTGTCTCAAGATCTTCTCGCCTTATAACCTTACTACATATAGCTTTAAAGAAGTTCCCCAACCTAATCAAGGATAATGAAACACTCTTCGGCAATCCTTTTCGAACCACAATTTGGATCAAGTAATGCATTATAAAATGAGCATCATGGCTTTTGTGCCCTGATATTTTCATTTCATCAACATCTACACGATCTGATATGTTTGAGGCAAATCCTTTTGGTAATTTTGCATTTTTTTAAGACAGTGCAAAATAATCGTTTTTCTTCTGGCTTCATGGTAAAACAAGATTTAGCTAAATGAGCTTTTCCATTTGTATTATCTTTCCTTGGATGAAGCTCCTTTCGTATCCCCATTTCTTGCAAGTCATAACGAGAATTAGTGTGATCTTTTGACTTTCCTGGGATATCTAATAAAGTCCCAAGCAAACTATCACATATATTTTTCTCAATATGCATCACATCAAGATTGTGCCTCAACTTATTATGTTTCCAATATGGTAATTCAAAAAAGATAGATCTTTTCTTCCATGGACCCTCATTATTTTGACGTCTTTTCTTGTTGGCCTTTCCAAAAACATTATTAATCAGCCAACTCTTCAAACACTTCTATGCCCGACAAGGATGATCCTCCTCTCCATTAAAAGATTTTTTGTCTCTTCTAAATGGATGATCATGAGGCAAAAAAGCCCGATGACCTAAGTAACACATTTTACGACTATGTTTGAGATATTGAGAGCATGTGTCGTTGTTACATGTGGGGCACGCTAATTTTCCCTTAGTACTCCATCCGGAAAGCATTGATAGCGCTGGAAAATCACTAATTGTCCACATTAAAGTTGCACGCATTTGAAATGTTTGATTTGTATGAGCATCATATGTTTCTATCCCAAATTCCCATAGTTTCTTCAATTCAGCAATTAATGGTTGTAGGTACACATCTATATCTTGTCCAGGAGATGATGGCCCTGGAATGATCATCGACAACATCATATACTCTGGCTTCATGCAAATCCACGGTGATAAATTATGGTTCATCAACATAACAGGCCAGGTACTATGGGAAATGCTCATGGTTCAAAATGGATTGAAACCATCACTTGAAAGCCCCAATCGAACATTACGAGGATCATTTGAGAAGTTTGGATGCATAGAATCAAAATCCTTCCAAGCTTCTCCATCAGCAGGATGCCTTAAATTCCAATCATTAGGTCGTTCAGAATCATGCCATCTCATTTCAACAGCTATTTCAGGACACATAAACATTCTCTGAAGCCTAGGCTTTAAAGGAAAGTACCTCAAAATCTTTGCTGGTGTTTTAGAGGTTGCATTTGTCGTGTCATCACCCTCATTTGACCATCTAGAAGAGCCACACACAGAGCAATTATTTTTCTCTGCATTTTCATTCCAAAATAACATGCAATCGTTAGGGCATGCATGTATTTTGTCATAGATGATACCCAAATCTTTTATCATTTTATTAGCTTTATTGAAAGACTCGGGCAATTGAGCAAAGGGAAATGCTTCTTTTAACAAGTCTAACAGATCAGTAAAAGCCACATCACTCAACCCATGTAGGGATTTTAGCAAGTATAACCGAATGATGAAACTCAACTTACTGAAGTTCTCACACCCTGGATATAACTCCTTTTTCCATTCATCCAGTAATTTAAAAAATTTCTTTGCATCTTCAGATAGCTCTTCTCTCTCTCCTTCACCATGACTTGTTTCACCCTCTATATTTCGAAATGTATCATGAAGTAGTCCATCAATAACATCATGGCTGCGTGAAAGTTGTGTATTTCATGAGGAAACTCTCTCCCCATGAAAAATCCATTTGTTGTACCCATCTACAAATTCATTTACAATTAAGTGATCCTCCACCACATTTTTGTAATGCCAATAACGATAGATGCACATTTTGCAAGGGCATAATATTTCATTTCCTTTTGAAGCTCGTTGAAATGCCTTATCAAGAAAATCATTCACTCCACTAATATATTTATCACTGCATCGTCTCATACTCATCCAACTTCTATCTATATTATCCATTGATATCTAGTGACACAGACAGATAAATAGAATAAAATTTATGATAATCTATGAAATAAAAAAAACAGCAGCGTATTACACAGGAACAAACATATCTCAAAATGTACATGGAGAATATGTAGTTTAAACATATTGCAATCACAATTCAATTTACAACAAGCATTACATAACTTTTCTTTAAACCTATGAAATAACAAATTCAAAATCAATATCAAGAGAAATATGTCTGCAGTAATCAATTTCACCATTACTACCAACAAAACTTTAAACCCACAGTAGCTAAAACTTAATTAAAAAGAACCTACAAATGGAGAAATACATCAAATACACTAACTACACCTCAACGATTAAAGGAAAAAGAATAGATTAAAGAAGAAAACCTCAACAGCTCAAACTTAAAGTTTCTTCAGCTATAACCTCAAAGATGTCAGAACAGAACCTTCAGTTGTTGAAGAAAAACATATCAAGATTTCTCAGATTTCAAAAGCAAACCTTCAGCCCTCCATTTCCTTCGATTTCACAACAATATCTAGACAGAAGAATAGTCAAACTCAGTGTATGTCTCTATAATTATCCAATTCTGATAATTAAATCAAACCCATGAAACAACATATGTAAACAGAGAAAAGAAAGATACACACAAATAAGTCATTTTTGAGAACTGTTACCAATATTCTTGTTAAATTACTGGTTCATTACTCAAATTAGATTAAAACACAACAGAATCAGTAGCCCTACTCAGAAAATTTTAACGTGAAATCCAATAAATTAGAGGCCCAAAGTTCAACTTGAAATTACAAACAAGAAGAACTTACTATAATATTCAATTCCTTTCACATTTGTGTGAAACTAGTAGCACATTTTAGTACCCACCAGTAGAATAACTCATGGACAACAAATACAACATCAATTTCAAGTTAAATGGGTCTAGATCAGCAATCAATTTAACCATAAATACAACAAAACATTAAACCAACAATAGCTACAACTTAACGAAAAAGAACCCACAAATAGAGAAATACATCAAATACACTAACCACATACAAATACTAACTCACAAAAGGGCTCAAGCTGAAGCAGAAGGAAAGACTCCTGAAACAAAGAAACCCATTAATGTGAAGTATGTGCTTAAGCACATCACTTATCTTATTGAGCAGAACAAAGCTCAGTTGGTAGTGATTGCTCATGACGTGGACCCAATAGAGTTGGTTGTCTGGTTTCCTACGCTATGCAGAAGGATGGAAATTCCTTACTATATTGTGAAGGGCAAAGCTCGTTTAGGATCCATCGTGCATAAGAAAACTGCTTCAGCCTTGTGTTTGACAACCGTGAAGAATGAGGACAAAATGGAGTTCAGCAGAATTTTGAAGGCCATTAAGGCTAACTTCAAGAGAACAGGAAGAAGTCGGGTGGTATCATGGGCTCTAAGTCACAGGCCAGAACCAAGGCCGAGGAAAGAGTTCTTGCCAAGGAAGCTTCCCAGAGATTGAACTAGGAGCTTGCTGTGATACTATACACTGCAATTTGATTAGTGAGATTCTCTGCCAAGTTTTGTATTTGGTTCACAATGTTAAAGATGTTAGTTTGACAAGTACCCCTTTATGTTTGCCTTGACAATGCCTTATCAGGCATTTTTGTTAGATATTTAGTTGATTTGATTTTTTATTGCAACGAATTCCGTAGCTATTCAGATTATTACTACAATAAACTAAAAAAAACATCCAAATACTAAAGACAAAAGAAGAAACTCAAGAACAAAACCTCCAAAGTTCAAATGAAGTTTCTTCAACTATAACCTCAAAAATTTCAGAACAGAACCTTCAGTTGTTGAAGAAAAGAACATAAAAATTTCTCATATTTCACAAGCAAACCTACAGCCCTCTATTTCCTTCGATTTCACAACAATTTCTAGTGAGAATAGTAGCCAAACTCAGTCTGTCTCTATAATTATCCAACTCTAATAATTGAATTAAATACCCAACAAAAACAGTAGCACTACTCATACTCAGAAAATTACAACTTCAAATCCAATAAATTATAGACCCAAAGTTCAACTTGAATAACTCATGGACAAGAAATACAACATCAATTTCAAGTTAAATAGGTCTAGAACAGTGAATTTCACCATAAATCCAACAAAACATTAAACCCACAATAGCTACAACTTAATGGAAAAAAAAAACCACAAAAAGAGAAATACTTCACATACACTAACTACACCAAAATATTAAAGATAAAAGAAGAGATTCAAGAAGAAAACTTCAAAAGTTCAAACTTATAGTTTCTTCAGCTGTAACCTCAAAGATTGAAGAAGAGAACCTCCAAGAGTTGAAGAAGAAAACCCCCATTTCCTTAGATTTTACAAGAAAACATACAACCATCCATTTCATTAGATTTCAGAGATGGTTTAAAGAGAGAAACGAGTTCAGATTCGAAGAAAAAGAATGGGTTTATGTCTGCCCTAAAATCACAGACATGAAGAACAACTTACCATCTTCCATCGTTCCACTTCTACTAAGCTCCACAACTTTAATCTTCCATCGTCCTTCTGCTAAGCTCCTGTACGTTTTCTTCTTCTGCTGCTAAGCTCCTGTACGTTGTCAAAGAGAAAGAGAAGAGAGGAAGAGAAATTAGGAAAGGAGCTTGTGAAAATATTTGTCTAATTTCTATCGATAAAGAGAAATAATTTTACTTAAAAAAATAATTAATAATAAAATAAAATGAAGAGTTTTGGCGGGGTCAACGAAAATAATAGAGGGAAACTATGGAGGAATGTAATATAAATTGTTCCAATAGAGTAATATTCACAATAAATGTTGCCATAGATTACTTTATGGCAACGATAACAGTAACTGTTGCAATATAAAGGGTCTATTGCAATGGTTTTCACACAATGGTAACGGATTTATTACTTAGTCATAGCAATAATATCTAATCCTTTTGGCAACGGCTCTAACCGTTGTAATAGACCATCTATAGTAATGGTGGCTTAAGTGTTGCTAAAAAATCCGTTGCCGTAGGCCTAATTTCTAGTAGTGTCTAGGCATAGTCCTTAGTACTTTATCTACCTGTTCCTCAGTGGTGTATACTTTGCCCAAGGATATTAACTCATTTACAATAGTGGTAAATCTGGTGATCATATCTTTAAGTATTCTCCGAATTTCATATTGAAGGCTTTATATTCAGAACAAAGTCTGACAATTCTAAATTTACGAACTTGATTTGTACCTTCGTGAGCATTTTTTAAAGTGTCCCATATTTGTTTTGCATAGGTACAACTAGAGATGCGGTTAAACTCATCAGGTCCTAATCCACATACGAGAATGCACTTAGCTTTTGCATTCTTTCCTAACGTCTTGTAATCTGCTTCCCCGTATTTTTTTGTAGGTTTAGGTACCTTATTCCCTTCACTATCAGTAATAGTAGGTGTTAATGGTTTATTAGTAATTCTAATCCATAGTTCGTAATCTACAGCTTGAATGAATTCTTTTATTCTTATCTTCCACCAAGAGTAGTATTCTCCATTAAATAATGGTGGTCTGTTGATGTGTTGCCCTTGACCATGCCCAAGAGGAGGTGCAAAATTCATAATGATCTTATCTTGAGTTATTAGACTCTTCAAAGATAACCTTCTCTGATACCAATTGTTGGAATTCTGACCCCCAAAATTGGCCTAGGGAACATGTTTATTCTATATATTCCTTTGAAGATTACATCAGCTACATTTTGTGAATCAAATAAAATAATGACACAATATTTTATCGAGGAAAACCCCAACTCACAAAGGTAAAAACCACGACCTACACCTCTGTAGTATTTAACTCCACTTAATTAAACTTTGAACATCAACAACAGTTTACAATCATATGTAACCTAAGGATTTATAAACTCTAATTCCAAGCTAAAAAATTGTAAGCTCTAATTCCTAGCTATCCAAGACAAAAACACTCAGGTTTAAGTCTTCTACCGTCCGTCAAGTTTCTCAAACTTGTTAGAAGAATCCTACACACACACTCGATTGTAATCAAAACTATTAATTACAATCTTATAATGTTTTCCTCACAAACTGGCAACACTCACTCCCAAGTAACTCTCAAAACTCTCTCAAACCTCTTGATTGTGTTTTGATCTTCTCTCTATGTAAGTACGCAATTTTCTTCAAGCGAAACTATCGCTCTATTTATAGATTTGGACTTGAATCAAAAACTTATTTCAACTAGAAATCCTACTTCATGTAGGACTCCTCTTTTGTGTGAAACTCCTAGTTCAACTCGAACTTGTCTTCGCCGCATCTTCTACTCCTTGTCTGAATAGAAAAATCTTTCCAGAAATTTTCCTTAATTAAATAAGAAAACCTTCCACAAAGCTTCCCTTAATTAAATAAGAAAACATTATTAATCGCTAATTCCTTTTTCAACTTGGTTGCGAACTCCTTTATAAAAGGAAACTTTCTGTACTGGTTTCTTGTTGAAAAAACAATACTTCCACAACTTTATATCCTCTAATTCGCGAGGTTGACATTCTCCTTATCCAAGTTGGATTCGGTCTGTAAGGAACATGTCGAACAACCTGTTTCTTTCATTTGTTCCTGTATCTGTCAATTATCAAAATCTTTCTCATTCTAACACTCTCCAAGTCAAGAAATTTAATTTAAAAAGGACTTTGGGAAGCCATAGTTTTTAGTCAAATTGAGAGATAGGATTTTTCTCCCTGATAATTTCCCAGGCAGTAGAAATGGTGAATTTTCCATTATCATTGCACGTCCAGAAAGGTTTATCATCTATATTCGAAGTCATAGATATGTGTTTGTTGATAATGGCTTCCTTAACATTATCGGGCAATTGATGCTCAAGGTTATTCCAGTCCCATTGCCCATGTCTTAGCACCTCATTAACTTTAATGTTTTGGCTAACATTGATGTCCTCCAAAACCATGTATAGAGGGCCAATACTTGACCAATTGTCAAACCAAAAACTGATCTCTCCTTTGCCAATTTTCCGCCAAATATTATCTTCAACTTTTAGTATTAATACACTCATAGCTTTCCAATGGTGAGAGACACCGGGTCTCCAAGTTGTGTTGATGGGGTGAGTTGTACCACAATATTTAGCTGTTAAGAATCGAGACCATAAACAGTTGGTAGTTATGAATTTCCACCAGTGCTTTATAGTAAAAGCTTTGCAGATTTCATCCATTTTCCTGAAGTTCGTACCTCCTTCTTGAAAGGGGAAGCATAATTTCTTCCACGCCACCCAATGGTGTTTTCCCCCTACTTCGTTACCTGACCAAAAGAATTTTGCCAAGTACGATTCCAATTGTGCCATAAGGACATGTCTTATTAGTGTGGCTCTTCCACCAGTGGACAAGAACTTGAGATGCCACCCTTTGATTTTATTGATAATCTTTGTAACCATATCAGAGTAATATGAGATCAACTCCTTCCCAGAGTATAATGGACAACCAAGATACCTTTAAGTCACCCTCTTCCTTTTCCCTTTGCCTCTCATTTTTTTTAACCTCATTTTCAGGTAATTTTTGTGAGTGTGAATATTGATGTTTTGCTAATTAGTTTTTTTTTCTTGTAGGTTTTGCACATAAAATAGATGGTAACTATTTTTAAATATAATGATTAGTCTATGTTATGTTAGTTTGACAATCCATATTAAATTTTTAAATTTGTGCTATTATTTTTAGTATTATTTAATTTATAGATATTTTGTATTTTACAAGTTGTTTAATCTAATGCATTGATGTCTTTACTTATTTCAGGATTTCTTTTGATTTTCACCACCTCATAAAGTAATTTATTGCGGAACTTTCGTTGAATTTTGGTAAGCCTCAATTTTATTTTTGTTTGAGTAAATATTATGTAACAATTTTATTCTTGATTCAATTTGACTATTAAAAAATAAAGGACAATTTTACATATTAAATTACGATCAATATAAGTATAACTTAAAAGTATGTATTTTCCTATTCAATAGGTAAATTATTGTTATTATAATTGTTTCTTTAGTAAATAGGGGTGGAAAATGAAGTGAGAAATACTTGAACTAATATATTAAATAAGATGAGTGTCATTATATGATTTTGAATAATATAAACCTAAATTTTGTTTGCGTAGAAATAATCATGAAATCATTATTATTTACATTAGTGTGTATGAGAGAACATCAAAATAAATTTCTCTCGTCCATAATTTATATTATTTTTTTGTCAAATCAAAGTTTTACATAAATTTCTATTGTAATGAATGTACCTTTGATTGATCTTTTTCAAGACATACAAAAATATATGTGGATCAATATATATTTATCTAATTATAATTCTTTTTTGTCAGCCTGATGCGGAGATTAAATGTACTTCACCTTGGAGAAGAGATTGAGTGACAACAACTAACTAAATCACCAAATAAATGCTATAGAATTTTTTTTTTTTATTTCATGTGGATTTTTAATGATTTAAAAATGTAATGTTGAAGTTATTATACACAAGTTTCTATTGTTTTGTTTTTACATGAATTTGAACAGGTGATGCTTATCAATATAAATTTATTTAATGAAATTTGATTTGTATTAAGTGTGTTATTTAGTAAAAATTTTTGTGTACATTATTTTTAATGCTTAATGTAAATCAAATTTCACATTTCTTATTAAAATAATAATAATTCCGTAAGACTTCACTAAGCAAATTATATAAATATTGATCATATATCACACAAATTTTAAATATACACAAATAAAATTTACAAATATTGAGATTATATTGTGTAGGTTTGAATTGTCACATATTGATACAAGAAAACTTCCACAAAGTTAAAAGTCATTTTGTGGGGGAGGTCGTGGAGGTTTACTATAACCGCTACAAATATGCTAGTGGCAAGAGTAATTGTAGCGTTTTTAAAATCACCACAATTTAATTTGGGTCCTTAAACAGCCACAAATTGAAAAAATAACCCCCATAAATGGAGCAATAACGGAAAAAACAAAAAGGTGTTGCAACTTCTTCAACCTAACTTCAAGATTGCACTTTAATCATTTATCTGAATGTTAAATTGTATCAATTCATTTACAATTTTAAATCTAAGTCGTCTTATAAACTTCGTCAATTAATTCTTTGGTTCGTCTTTGTTAATCACCTTTTAAAAAGTTTTATTTCAAAATACATAAACTGTAATGATCCTCGAGTTCATTTGTGTGTGATTGGTTGACATTTTCCCAAGGTGTTCAGGTGTGTTTTTAGTTTTTGCCATTTGGGAGGATTAATATTTAAAAGAGTTGACTTCAATCAACATCTGGATATTTTGATGTCGGGTTGAATTATGCCAGCTCTATTAGCCGTGGAAGGGTAATTTTTCTTTAGTTTGATGATTGGTTTGGGTATAGAGGCTTTCATTTGAAATTTGTTTAATTATGCGTTTTAGATTTTGAGTTTTGCCCGAAGTTTGACCTTGGTCAACTTTCTTGGTAAACACACTTGAATGGAATTATGTCAGCAGATTGTTCTAGAATGCCGAGTTTGACCTAGAATAACCTTTGGTTCAGTTTTCAATGTGATCGTCATGACCTTGTGGCACTTAGAGTTTTGTTTGGCATTTCACTATAAGTGTAGTCTTTGGTAAAAAATTTGACCAAATGACCTTTGTTGGTTGTTTCATCAATTTTTTTTAGTTTGGAATGTTGTTTCCACTAGGTAGCATAGTTTTTATGCATTGATGGATTCAGAAAAAATTCCAAGCCCTAACAGAGGACTTTGGCTTCCTTGTGGAACTATTAATGTAGTGTTGCTGGTGCCGTGTTCAAGGAGACCAAGTGTCTGGGCCTCTGCACTCGTGTGGGTCTCGCCGCATTCACGAAGGGTAGCCTGCTTCGTGTTCATTGTACCTTGGTTGCATTCACGAAGGGTTGACTGGCCTAGCCTCTGTGTTCGCAAGCCTTATGGCGGTTAGGAGAGGGTCAGCTCGGCTAACCTACATGATCGCATGTGGTCTCCACGTTTGCAAAGGACAGCTAACTGGAAGTTGGTGTTTAAACAGACCCATTTTTCAGTTTGCATGTATCATTTTTTACTCGGTGTATGGGCGATGTAGAGTGATTTTTTGAACGATTTGAGTGTTTCTTTGTGAAATTGATCTGGCAGTTACATGGGCACACCCCAGGAATGACGAAAGTTTATAAGGTGACTTAAATTTAAAATTGTAAGTGAATTGATACAATTCAACATTCCAAGATATGATTAAAATGCGATCTTGAAGCTAAGTGGAAGAAGTTGCAACATCCTTTTATTTGTTTGTTATTATTTCATCTTCCGTTTCTATTACGACCAACATTCTTTTGCTTATTTTGATACTCGAATCTTTTTCTTACCAAAAGATTCATATTTGAAACTTCTTTAGTTGACAGATTCCAATTAAGTTCAACTTCAACTAGTGAGATCGTGTTAATACACTGTAGAGTGGAAGAAAACATGACGAGATAATCAAAATAGGATTTAACAATTTATTTTATTTGTAAAGTACATACTAACCAAAAGTAAACAAGGGAAGTAAACTATTATCGAACGATACTAGAAATTTGTTGAAAATTTATGATTATAAAGTAGGATAGACATATGGTTATATGAACTACTTTTAGAGGTCATCGAAGAAAGAAAATTTTATACATCTCACTATTCCTTGCATGATACGATAATTTTCATCATTTTCATATTTTGTCAAAAGGTTTGAACCATAATTGACTATATTTTCATTTAAAATATGATTTTTATTGTTTGAAAGACTATCTTCACATATATCACGGAATCTGAACCAAGATACATGTGAACATAGTCTTCCGGATGATTTTGATCATATTTTAAATGACACTATTGTCAATTATGGCTTAATATTTTTGACAACATATGAAAATGATGGAATGTATTGTATCATCTAAGCAATATCTAGAAGAATAAAATTTTGTTCCATTTATAACCTTTATGAGACCATTCATATAAACATTATGTATATCTTACTTTAGAACATCACATTTTTTTGTACAAGCTTCTAGTATTGTTCAACTATAGTTTGCTTCTTCTTCACTTTTGGATATTTCATATTTGAAAAAATAAAAGAAATTGTTAAACTTATTCTTATAATCTAATCATGTTTTCTTGCATTACAAAGTGTACGTACTAACAGGCTCTCACTAGTTGAAGTTGAATTTGATTGAAATCTTTCAACTAAAGGAGATCAAAATATGAATCATTAACATACAAGTATCAAAAAAATAAGAAGAATGTTGGTTGTGAGAAAAAAAAGAGAGATAACAATACGACAACAAAGAAAATGACGCTGACTTCTTTTGCCTACCTTCAAGATTGCATTTTAATCAGTTATTTAAATTTAAATTGTATGAGTTCATTTACAATTTTCAATTTATGTCGTCTTATTAACTTTGTCAATTACTTCTTTGCTCCGCCTTAATATAGTTTGTAAAGGTTTATTTCAAAATTCATCAATTGTAATGACCCTTGAGGTCATTTTTGTGTGCGTTTACTATTTTCCCCCTTCTTGTAGCTTCCGTATAGCTTTTTTATGATGTTGGGTTAGGTGACATGTTTCCCAAGGTGGTCGGGTGAGTATTGAATGAGTTTTGCCATTTGGGAGGCTTAAGGTTTGTAAGAATTAACTTCGGTCAACATCTAAATATTCTGATGTCCAATGGAAATTGTGTTACTTCCATCAGCTGTAGAAGGGTCATTTTTGTCAAGTGTGATGATCGTCACAGGTGTCGAGGCTTTTGTTTGGAGTTTGTGTAATTAGGTGTTTTAGCTTTTGAGGTCTGCCTAAATTTTGACCTTGGTAAACTTTCTTTTTAAACACGCTTCTAATGGAATTCTGTCAGTGTGGTTATCTCTGAATTGTGTAGTTTAGTGTAGAATGAGTTTTAGTTTGATTCTCAAGGTAATCGTGATGACCTTGTGGCGTTTAACATTTTCTTTTGCATTTATTTATAAGTGTAAACTTTAGTCAACATTTTGACCAAATCACCTATGTTGGTTGTTTCATCAATTTTGCTAAGTCCAATATATTTTTTCCAACTAAGTATTATAACTCATATGCGTTGATGGGATTCTGAACGAATTTCGAACCCCAAATGAAGGATTTTGGCTTTCTTGTGGAACTGTTGATGTAGTGTTGCTGGTTAAGTGTTGAAGGTGTCGCATTTGTGGAGACCAAGTGCAAGGATCATCGCGTTCGTGTGGGTCTTACCGTGCTTTCAAAGGGTTACCCCTTTCACGGGCCTGTAACAGCCCGAGCCTATAACCCGGACGTGGCCGACACTTGACAACCATTGTTGGTTCCCAAGCAAACTCTCATTCCTTCTAACTACAAGTAGAAAGCTAACTCAAGCATACACAAGCATCAAAACCGAAGAATTATTTAAAAACAATTAAAGCTTAAAATTTATTTGAAAATACTGAGTGTTAAACATTAATTTTAAATAAAATATCTGAAACTGAATATTGTAAGACTGAGGTGGTCTAGTCATGAAGCCACTGTAAAGATAGTCGTTAGAAAAAGACCCACGACACCTCAAAGCGTCACTACTAACAAATCATAAAATTTGAGTCCCTTGAAAGTAAGGGGGCCTCACCAAAAGTTGCCGAGCATATGATGTGAAAAACTCTTGTTGATGATACTAATTACTTGAATTTGCACCATGAAATGATGCAGGTCAAATGACATCAGTACACTAAATTTATGAGTATGTAATAGGGTTGAATAACATAATTAACTGAATTGAAATGCTAAAAGTAACTCAACTGAAATATAGTGTAAATCATGATTAAAATCATTTAAGCTCTTACTGTATGAATGCAATAATAGTAAATAAAGAATCAAAGTTGATTTACAAGAGTTGGAAACTGAGAAATTCAAAGAAACGCAACAACAACAACATAAGAAAGGATCATTGACCAAAAAAAGAAGAATATACTGAGGGTACTTAAGAAATGATTATGAGGCCACTCTCTGGAATAGATTTAAAGGCTATATTTAGCTATTTTTATCAGCACCGGCAGGTCGCTTGGGACTCTTCAATATATGATCGAGAAGAGTAGACATACAACTGCTTGTGTATTAAATGAATACTCATGAGAGCAATGGTCATACTTTACTTTTGTAATTTCAAAAGTAACAATTTCTGTAAAATTATCCCACACAACATATCATTTTCCCCTTTTATCAGTAGCTGACGAAGTTGTTTCTGACACTTTCTATATATGAGTCCTCACTTTCACCCATCACCTTATTAGTTTGTTTGTCTTCAGTATGCTATGAGTTTTATTTTGAGTAACTGTGACAAAAAAAAATCAATATAAAAAAATTATCAAAATCAAAACAAAGTCACAAACAACATGAAAATTAACAACAAAATTTAACAAAAATTTAATAGAGAGCAAATTATCTCAAGAAAATAGCAACCTATCAAAAATAAGCAAACAATATGAAGATTGAAATAAATATTTGAGTCAATACTTAGATACTAAAATAAAGTCAGGACTCAGAAAACACATGCCTTGCACAATCAACAACAAAAAAAAGACTAATCTACAATAATTTGGCCAAAATAACACATGTAGTACACTACACTTACATATCTATTCAAATGAAGAAACAAAAAAACTAAGTTAAAAAAAGAAGAAGAAAGAGACATAAAAACACAATAAAAGGGGAGGTAAATAGTTAAACGAAAAGAGAGATGGAGACTTTACTCAGTACCTACGAAAGAGAAGGATTAAGCAAACAAACTTGAGATTTGAGAAGTAATTGAGCAGTGAGAAAGAAGAGACAAAGCGACCTAGATGAGGCTTTATATTTTACGCCTTTACCTCTTTTAAACTTTAGAGATTTTTTGAGTTTAATGACTTGCTCTATGTTCTATAAGGTAGGTTTTCGTATCTTTAAAACTATAGCCTTTAGGAGTAGGGATTTGATGAGTGGTTGTAACACTTTGGAACCTAGTAGGCTAAACTAGGGCTAAGGGTGAGGGCAAGATCCAAGGATGAGGGCAAGATCCAAGGGATAGGGATAGGGAAGCCCAACATTCCATATGCACTGGCCACCTTCCCACGAGAGTCGTGGACACCGTGGATCGTGGTCCTACTTTTGGTGGTGAAGCAGTATGTTATCACTCCTTAGTTATCCAATAATTACAACATTAATTTCTTTTTAGTAGTTGTTAATTTTCTTTAATAGTATAGTTATTTTCATGTAATAGTGCAATATTTCATTTTAGTAAAGTTAGGAAGTCATGTCCTAGTTACTAGCGGTAGTTATTTTATAAGTGTTGTATTTAAACTATAATGCGTCAGAGGAAATGAGAAAGCAGAAAATTACGACGTCTTTGATTACTTCAAACTGAAGAGATTGCAGGTTTTCTCTAACGAACCAGCACCATCGGGAGAAAAAAGAAAACTTCAAATTTTATCTTGCAACGCCCCGTTACTAGATCCTTAACAAAGGACCATAACAACTTGGTATTAGAGACGAGGGTTATGGGAGAGCAAATTCAACATTAACTAGCACAATTGGTGAGTTCGAGGAAGAACGTGAAGCCAATTTTGTATGAAATGAAGTATTAAATGCCCGTTTGGAGGCTCTCGCAAAGAATTTAAAGAATTCTAAGGTTGGTTCTTGTTTAATTGAACATATCAGTCAAAATCGTGGTTGGAAGGGTAAAAACAGAGTGACAGGAGGGTCGAGATCAAAAACAGGTGGAAGTTTCATCATTCCTCGACATACAAAACTGAATTTTCCATGATTTAATGGCCAAGAGGACCCTTTGGGATGGTTGAATAGGTGTGAACACGTTTTTCTACACCAACAAACTCTAGATGGAGAAAAAGTTGGACTTGCTTCCTTTCATTTGGAGGGGAATGCACAACATTGGTTTCTTCAGTTAGAAACAGATATGCCTGAACCTTCTTGGGATGATTTCAAACGTTATTGTAACCTTAATTTCGGTCCACCAATCAGAAGTCAAAAATTGAGAGAATTGGCTAAGTTATGCCAGATTATTTTATAAGTGTTGTATTTAAACTATTGTGTGTCTGAGGAAATGAGAGAGCAGAAAATTACTAAGTCTTTGAGTACTTCAAACTGAAGAGATTGCAGGTTCTCTCTAACGAACAAACGCCAAAGGTAGAAAAAAGAAAACTTCAAATTTTATCTTGCAACGCCCGTTAACTAGATCCTTAACAATGGACCATAACACAGTAGCTTCACCAAGCTGCCCAAACAAGAGACCTTCCCCACGACCCATTGGATGGCTGATCATGAAGGCCTTGACGGGTCGTGGAAGGGTCGTGAAGGTGTCTTAGGCTTATAGGGGTTATGGGTGTTAGGTTTAAATGGTATGAGCAGTAAATAAAGAGTTGTGAAGATGCTGAAGGTTTGTTACCTCTATGAAAGGTTGTATCCTTTCTAAAGAGTTGGGAATTTTACCCTTTGTTGGCTATAAATAGAGAGGCTTGCTCTCATTTTTAGGAATCAAATTATTTTCTTCTCTTGCATACATTTCTTACTAAACCAAATCGATCGATCGTGTATCTCTGTGTGATTCGTCGCTGTTATTTTGAGTTCGTTGAAATTATTGAAGTTTGATGTACCACTATTTCTTCAATGGTTAATCCGTTTTATCTTGGGAGAAATTAATCTACAGCCTCGGGTACTTGAGGGGATAAATTTGTTAAGGACACACAGTGGGTTTTGTGCACTTGGATAGTTATTTTATTTTTTCTTTTCATCTTTTATTATTTCTTGCTTGCTAATCTGAATGCAAGAGATAACAAGCTTAAGATATTTAATTGTTGGTATTTTCTGTGGTTAGGAAATTACTTCTATTTTCTGTGTTCTTTTTATTGGAAAAAACAAGATGAAAACGAGAATTATTTTATCATATGATAAAAGAAATTTAGGATGAATTAGTACTACTTTAATATGTTCGAGCATTTTTTCTGTAGTAAATTTTCCTTGGATGGGTAAGATTATTTTTATTTTCTTCCCAAGTGCATTCAAACATTGCACCCCTTTAGTTTTCTTTTCAATGAGAAAAGTTATTTTGTGCATAAAGGCTAAGATTATGAGCAATTTAATTATTTTTCCTATATTCTTGATTTTATATAACTATGAGAAAGAAGTAAATGAACAAATGTTGTCTCCTAACAATATTTGAACATGAGTTTAGTTTCTTGTTGAAATTAAATGTCTTCTTGAGGAAAATAGGAATATGATGGAAATTGAGAAAGAAAAAAAATCAAGAAAAGTGACTTGCATGGAACCATTGTTGATTCAATGTGAGTAAAAATCAGGTTCTATCTTTATTTCCCTTGATTATAATTTTCTTTTTCTATCCATTATAAATTATGAGATTTATTTCATAAATGTTAGGATAGATGGTTATTATATATATGATGATCTCAGGATATGTCTTTATTATATTTCATATGTATTCTTTTTAGAGGAAAAAAAAACATTTGTAATTTTCTACTCCATGTGAAATTTGATTGTTTTTCAATTTTGGAGACTAAAATCTTCAGACTTTTTTTACTCTATTCGTATGAAGAATATAAGAACTTCACGAACAAATCAAATTGTGCATTAGTTTAAAGAATATAGAAACTTCACCAATTTGTTAAATACTCTTTTGAATGAATATTTTGTCTTGAAGAATACAAAATCTTCTTTAGGAATATTAAAGCTAAAGGATTCGAAAAAGATAAAATCTGCTTCATTAGCTAGAAATAGTGTTGCATTTGAGGTTTGTAGAGATTAAAACCTTTTTGGTTTACTACTCTGTCAGAATGTGAGACTGATTAGAAGAATATAAAAACTTCATCAAAATTTGAGGTTCACTCGGTTAACGATTAGAAGAATATAAAAACTTCATCGTTAAACTAGAAACAAGTTGAATAAAGATTGAATATTTATAGTTATTATTCTAAATACTAAGTGGTCTGTCTAATTGTGACAGAAAGGAGAAAAGGAACACTAGTGACACAAAATTAGTGATTTTTGTGCCTCTAATGGGTGTTTCTATGGATTAAATCTCCAAAAGAAGGTTTCGTGTTGCCAATGTGTATTCGATGGTATACAATTTGAAAGTATGAAAAAAATATGAAGAAAATAATTTCAAATACTTGAAAAATATTTAGAACATATTTAAAATGTGGGGGGTTCTTTACTTGTGATAAAGACAAAATTAGAGTCACTATCTAATTTAAATTTTAAAGTACAAGATATGAAATTTAATGTGATTCTTGTATTCTGTTAGATCCAAAAAAAAATTGGAGTATATTTGAAATTGTGGTTGTTGAGTCTCTCTTTACTAGTATATGATATGACTTGTATAAAACTACAAAATTATATTACTCGTTCAAAAGAAATATATTCTTTGATGAAATATTTTCACTTAAAAATTTGTGAGTTTTAATGAAAAGATATGTCTATTAAAATAACTTGTTTTTGTATAGACATGAACAGTGGTGAAAAGTTATGTTATGTTTGTGTTGTAAAACAAACATTTTGGTGATATTGTCCTTATTTAACCGATGAGACTATGGTCATGGGTAATTCTATAAAAAATAAATTTTATGGAAAAGGTCCTTCTGAAAAGTACATATGGCAAGGTGTTGACTCTAAAATAATATTTGTATTTGAAAAAGTCATAAAAAATAAGTAAAGAACAAAATATTTGTGGGAAAAAGTTACATTACAAAAGGTATTTTCAAACTTAGTATTTCTGTTTGTTCTTACTTGAGATAAATTTTTTGTGACATAAATAATTACATATCCTTGCAAAAACTGATCAACTTAGAAGTTTTGCCTAACTTCTAGTGAAATAAATCAAAATTTTAAGTATGTGTTGTTGAAAGGAATTTTAATACCTCGTGATGGGAAAAATATTTCATAAATTTTATTGACAATTGAACTAGATATTTTTATGTTTATTTGCTTAATGATAAGGATGAAGCAATATAAATATATAGGCAATATAAAACTGAAGTTGAAAATCAGTTGGATAAAAAGATTGTCATGATTAGAAGTGGTAGATGTGGAGAATATGAATCTTCTTTTGCATAAATATATTTGGAAAATGGATCATCCATCAAATTAATGCATATTCTCACCTCAATCTAATGAAATTGTTGACAAGAAAAAAATGAACTTTGAAGGAAATGTTGAATATCATTATAGCAAAAGAGAAAAACAAAAAGATTGTCTTCTCAGAAATAGAGAAACAAAAAGTTTTGTTTGTTAGTAAAAGGAGTAACAAATAATTAGAAAAAACCTTCTGTTTTTTAAGAAAGGGAGCAACAAAAGTTGTGTTTGTTCAGGCTTTGTTGTATCCTGATAAACAATTGTTTGTCCTACCTTAAAGTATATACAAGCAATAACTCTTTGAAAGATGGTGATCTTACAATTTCCAATACAGTTTATTCCATATTAGAAATTGAATGAGATAACTATTCCCAAAAGGGTCAAAAAAGGACCTAAGACTGTGGATTGTATGTTCTTTGGATATGCTACGAATAGTAAAGCATGTCGATTTATGGTTCATAAGTCCAAACTATCCGATAGTCAAGTGAAGGGTTTAAATGACCTTGGAAAGAACCAAAAAAATGTACTTATTAAATAAAAGGAATATGAAGGGCTTATTTGTACTCTAGACTCATTCTTTAACTAGATCTACTTCCCTTGCCATACTCACTCGGTGCTAGCCTTCGTTCTCGTAGATTAATTCACATTAAGGTTCATGCAAAAGGGTTCCATATCAAGTCCATAACCCAATTACATTTACCCTACCAAAGAAAGGTCCACTAGGGCTACATCCCTATGGCAACAAGAAGCTCATCATGACTTTTCTAAGGATTGATATGATGTCGTTCCAGATAATCAACCTTAAGTCATCATCCATTAAATGAAGGATACCATTACGACTTTCGACTTCAAGTTTCATAACCTTACCACTAGGTTCAAGGTTTCACATAAAGGACCCTCTTATCATCATTCAAGGTCTTACATAACATTCATTAATTCAATACTAAGACACTTTATCTTCCTTAGTCAAGACATCACATATTCACATTCATACATGCATCAAGTAAGGGACACAAGTCTACTTAAACAAGACACAACATACTTCACTTTATTCATATAGCATAACATTCGTTAGACACTTAGGAATGACCCTTAACATCATTTATTCAACCTATTCATTACCTTAACATCATCAACCTAACTATTATAGACTCATATATCCAATTTAGGAATAACCATGTATCAATTCTAAGACTACACACTTAACTCATAGTGATAGCATAACATGATTACCGAAATAGTATCAATAGAAGAACACATACTTTCACATTATTTCACATATATCTTGATATAATCATACATCACATAATCAACTACACAAATCACAATAATACTTGAAGTAGTGCCGACAAGGCCATGATCATCAATATACTTAAAATAACGCCGACAAGGCCACATAAATTCACATAACATCGCCATCATAAGTGGACCAAGCCAATTACAACATAATTGAAGTCTAATTAATATTAATTAAAAGAAAATAGGGCCGCGTACCACCATTTCATCGTCAACACTTCAATCCAATGCCAAATCATCCAATTCAATATCATAAGGCCCTTACCCATGGCCATCAACATCAATTCAATACATAAACTAAAATACTCAATGAATTTAAGCCAATTCAATGTAGATTTATCAATCTAAGACCAATTTGATATCAATTGAATACAATTCTTACATCATTAGAAAGCCCATAGAAATCTACACTAGAATATATAAGCATTAAGTTCATATCAATTCAATAAGCTTAATAGTCAATAGCTCTAAGAATATACAATACTCAATTGATAAAATTGAAACAGACTATAAACCATACATACATAATCTATACATGAATCAAAAGCCCATAACAATCTACACATGAATTCATTAATCTCAAAGTATAATCAATTCACCCATATTTTAGTGAAAATTAGAGAATTGAGAAGATCAAGTGTTCATGGAGGATTTCATTAGAAAACATCAATTATAAATCAATAACATCATATCTTAAGCTTTGAAATCTTTGAAAATCATCTTTGAAATTGGCTCTAAGGTGATAGCAAGCCTTATATGAATAACTCTCATACCTTATTTGAAGAACCCAATGCTAATTGAAGAAGAAACTCCATTGAAGACCCATCTTCAAGCTCCATCTTCACTTTGAACTCTCATGGAGGTTTTTGGGAAAACTTTAGGAGGAAGGGGTTTTGATTTAGATGCTAGTGTTTAAATAAGAGTTTAATCACTTATATACTCTTAAAATACCCTAAACATCTAAAACAACCGTCCCCACATTTTATAAGACTTGGGGTAAATTTCCCAAAAACCCCAAGTCTTAACAGAAAACTGCCAGATTTTTCAGCACCATCGACGCCAGAATTGATGGTTCGTGGTCTCACCCACGCCCCGTCGATGGGGTCTCGTTGGTTGCTTCAGAGACTCCTCAACCTGCGGGAAGATTAGATCCATTGACGGGACCTATCGACAGGCCGTATCCTGGTCGACTGGCCGTCGTTTGGGTCGTCGATTGCCACTGCCTAGCAGTGTTAAGCTCCAAGCTGGGGTCCTCCTCTAGGGCCCCTTGTGGGTCCTATATGGATTCGTACCCGGACGTATCCAACCCTATGTACGTATACGAGTTTAGGACCTTTCACATGAGTTTCATCTAAAACAAACACGTAAAACTCTACGAAACATGCTTAGACACACAAGGTCATTTCAAGACACATCTTTCGAACGTCATGGACGTTCTTGAACGTTTGACCTCCAAACTTCACGAAACTTGACACACTGCCTATATACACCATCTAAACTCATTTAATCACCATATAAGATCATGCATAACACATAAACACATAGAACCACATATGAGGCTCTTAGGTGACTTAGTCGTCGAACGTCTTGGTCGTCCCTTGACATTTGACTTCCAATGCACCTAAACTCTTAGATACTGCCTCAATAACACATTATAGACCATTTTAGGACCTTAGACCATCATGAAAACCACGTTAGGCTCTAGCTTCACCTAAGTCATTTTTGGGATCTTACATCACCAACAATGAATCTAGACTAAAGACTAAAATTGATAAGGCAAGAGATGAATACTCATGACCTCTAAATGAGTAGGATATGAGGTGATATATCAAAGAGTAAGAGACGGCATGTAACACCCCGGGTTTAGATAAAGGAAAATTTTCACTTCTTAGTCGACTAGGCGATCCGCCAAGTCGACTAGGCGATCTGCCGAGTTGGCATGACGATCCACCAAGTGGAGCCTCTCGCCTTTTGGCTTGATCCCTGATGTCCTGAATTTAGCAACTTGAGGAGAGCAATGACAGGCTCTCCGTTCCATTCTGCGAGTCTGAGAAGTCAACACGGTTGCTCCCCTAGATACACGCTAGACTACGTGGTCGTGCAAGTAATATACACTCATGTTAGAAACGAGTTATCGTTCCCAAGGGACTTATGATCAATTTATATTCAAACTTAGTTCTACAACTGAAGTAAAATTATATGTTTCAAGAGTTGATGATTTATTATTACTACGACTACTTTAATTACTACGACTACTTTAGCAATGAATAAAAGTAACTAAGATTGAATGACTTAAAGATGGTATTTCAAGAAAGAGAAAGACAATTGCAAGGCTGCAGTGTATGTTCAATCTCTTGCATCACAGTATAGCTTAGAACTAATTTTGGTTGTCAAGTTAGTGTTTTATAGGGTTAGTAATATGAGTCGAGCTACA
This sequence comes from Solanum sitiens, assembly GCA_016801875.1. Classification (NCBI taxonomy): domain Eukaryota; kingdom Viridiplantae; phylum Streptophyta; class Magnoliopsida; order Solanales; family Solanaceae; genus Solanum; species Solanum sitiens. The sequence continues at coordinate 212,712 of JABWTJ010000575.1, read as the reverse complement.
CACTTCTTGTCTCCTACCCCAATTATATACTAACTAAATCGTTGAGCGAGGATAAGTATTCTAATTGGCGAGATTTTATATTTCATCCTATTTCATAACCAAGAAAGTTGTTCGTCCGGCCGTCACTCCTGAACACAAATGTAACATTCCAGAAAATGTACTTTTCTAGTGAAGAGTCTATTAGGTTTTAAGAATATGTATTGAGGTACATGGGCATCCTAATGCCCAATATTGAGTAATATTGGGCATGTTAGAGAATATTCGCTTAAGGGTGTTAGCCAATTTTTTTATGTATTCCCAAGTAACTTATAACTTAAAATACACCTTGATGTTCAAATTCTACAATACAAGCTTGTTTAGGAATCGTACTTGCAATGAAGACCCTAAGCTAAAATAATTATATTCATCGTATAATCAAATTAGGTACGAGGCATCCAAGTGTCAAGCCTAGGTACCACAGCACATGATCATTTAAAATGATTATGTAGATTAAGTAGTGCCCAAGGACATAGTGAGGATTCTTGGACAAGAAGTGAACTTTCCAGAGTGAACGGTTAGGAAAATGCACGGCAACACATGTGCAAGCACATGTGCTATTAACGGCCGAGAGACCAAGCCCAACCGATTCGGTTAGGGCGGTTAGGGGGAAGGCACGCGTCGGGTCCAGACACGTAGGGACGAGCTTCCTAACCAACCCTAGGATCTAACTAACTTACCTAACTAGCTAACTAACCTAGTAATAACTAAAATGAACCAAATAGTGTGCCCGAAATCCTAAGACCTAACCGGGTGACACTAGCCGAGTAGCTAACTAAAGAAACATCCTAGTACCTAACCTAGGATGGTCAAAAGGGGTTGGTTATGGTCCTAGTGACTTAGAGGTACTTTAGTAATTACCTTAGGTCACTTAATTAATTAAATTAGCAACTTAATTAATTAATTTAGTTCATGGTAAAACCCGAAACCCTTAGTCAAATGCTCTCCTATTTTTAGTCAATTTAGGAGGGGCGTTTTGGTAATTTAAGTGGAGGGTCTTTTGGGTAATCCATGGGACGAATATATATTGATCTTAGGTCAGTTTTAGACCACTTTTACACGTCCTAAATCATATCAAACAAAATTTCTCTCAATCTCTCAAGAACACTCTCTTTTCCAAACTCCATTGAAGAATAAGAAAAGCTTAAGGAAGAAGACGAAGGTTTCGAAGTTTCCAATCAGATTTTGTGGATTATTCATCTATAAGGTATGGGTTTTTCACTCTTGGGATTTTTTTCCCCAAGAGGTCCTTTCAATATAAGTTTTCAAGAACTTCAAATATTAGGGTTTTTACTCTACAAAACGGATTTTCTTCCTAACCCTAGATTTATGATTTTCGATGAAAAATAAACGTTTTCTATATTTAATTTCACACGAATTGATGAGTATTTGATTGATAATGTTTGAATGTCATGTGATACATGATCTTTCTCTAAGTGATGGTTTTGAATGGGTGGTTTTGAGTGTTTGTTAATGTATCAACGTTAAGGTTGGAATTTAAGGTTTGAATGAACCCTTTAATGACCCGTTTACCTTCTCCTACGCTATGCATTGATCTTGTACATGATTTGGTGAGTTGTTCTTGATTATGCCATTGAGTATTTCACTATGTATGATTATGAATATTGCATGATGAATAAGATTCTTGGAAGCAAAAGGTAAGTCTTCTAAGTTTGATTACTCTCAAATGTTTATGTTAGCCTATAAACTATGATGCTATGTTATGAAAAGTATGTATGATGTTGCTATGAGAATATGCTGGGCTATGAACACATTACTTGTGAGATTATGATAAGAATACGAATATGCAAGTTATGATACTCTCTTGTATGCTTTACACAAGATGATTATGCCATCTAAATCTCACGTATGAAGGGTTACGATGAAAGAAAATTCTCATCTAATCTAAAAGAGCTCATGATCATATTATACAGGGAGTAGTCTCCTATGACCTATGATAAGTTTATGATAAAAGAAAACTTAAAGGTTATTTCAAGAAAGGGACTTAAGCTAAGCACCGATGAACTAGATATGGGAAGTGTCTCTTCCCTACCGGGAAGGTAGGTTCACAATGATTCTCATGAGATTGAGGCAGCCATGTAATGTGGAACTATGGGTCTCTAATACATCTCCTAGTTCTTGAACTATGTTGCCACCATAGAATACTATCTAGTGGATCCACCTAGAAAGTTATGTCATGTTCGATTCTACTTTGACCGGTAGACCACCTCTTTTTGGTGTGGAGAAGACACTGGATTCCATGTTTAGCTCACATTGTCTATGTCGGTTAATGCGTAATGTTCCCTCATGTAAAATAAAATACAAGTATATGAACGTTGACTAGGGTGACTTGAGGAGTTGGGTTAGTATAGGTAGGGGTATGGGACTCTACCTAGACATTGCACAAGTTGACTCTAAGGGAAATCCTAGGAGATTGTTCGCATGTAATATGATGATATGAAAGATATATGTTTATGATATATGATGTTACTCTTATATGATGTTGGTCATTATGATGAATATGTTATTTGCTTATATTGTTATATGAGGTGATGACTACTTATGTTACAAGTACATGAAGCAAGGCTTTACTTATGGTCTCCTATCATATCTACTTGGTTGTGTGGGGTTATGGGGCTTCACATGACCATTGCACTTGTAGGTTGGGGATGAGGTCATTGGTAATTGTTTTGTATGTTATTTTTATATGATCTAATGAATATGAAATGTTAACATGACTCTATGAGAAGATTTGTTGATTATGATAATGCTTTAACTTGTATATGTTATATGGTATGTGCATTGAAGACTTTCATATGACTTAGCATGTTTTCTAAAGAGATGATAAATGATCCTTTTTCATGCATGTCCCTATGTGTTATGTGCATATACCCATACTTAGTACATGTGGCTTACTAACCCCATTACTTTAAATTACTACAATTGTAGGTTCCGGCCATTGAAATTAAAGAGGTCGATTTGAAGAAGCTTGGAACTCTTTCTCCAAGTCTTGGTAGGTCCTCACGTTCGGGACGCTATCATTTATATTCCAGCTTTATGAAGAGTTAGTAGTTTTTAGAATACGTTATTTCCATTATGTTCTTGGAATTCTTTGTATTAAGGCCTATATGACATATTGACTATTATTGGCTAAGTCCAGATTTGCATTGTTAGATGGTTTCTATATATGTGAGACAGTTTTAGAATATCATATGTCTTTATAAATCTTAAGTATGAAGTCTAAGTATACTTCAATAGTATGTTAAAAGTTTTAATTTTCCGTAAAATTTAACTGTATGATTGTGATGAAAGCTAAGAAGAGGCTTGTCTGCGACCTCTAAAAGGTTAACGACGCCGGTCCCATCCGGGTCCTGGATCCGGGTGTGACAAACTTGGTATCAGATCATGAGGTTAAATATCCTTAGGATCAATGTCTCACTAAACCACATTACCTAGTGTCTTATTCATGGTTGTGAAGCGCGCCACAATTGTGGGCGAGGGGTTATGTGATGATTAGGAAACTTCTCTTTTCTTGATACTCTTATGTCGTGCCTCTAAAGTTTTTACACTATGTGTCTATTAGCATCTAATACCTTTCTTGTGTATATAGGCGATGAACACAAGAAAGACATCCGCTTGAAGGGTAGGAGGGGAGATTGCGAATGAGGGATCTACTCCCCAAGGTAACCGAAATGCTCCTGAAGTGCAAGCTGCTGCAAATGATCAAGTTCTGGTGAATCCTCCAGCTATGACGGATGGTGAGGTGAGGGTAGCCCTGTTCCAAATGGCCCAAACCATCACCACCCAAGCTCAAGCCATCACGTCTCAAGCTAACAGAGAGGTTGTTCCTCGAGAAAACCAACATGCTAGTACTATGGCTAGCCGTTTGAGAGACTTTACGAGGATGAATCCTCCCATGTACTTTGGATCAAAAGTTGATGAGGACCCCCAAGACTTCCTAGATGAGGTCTACAAGATTTTGTTTTCTATGGGGGTGAGTACTACTGAGAAGGCTGAAATTGCTACTTATCAACTCAAGGACGTGGATCAGACATGGTACAATATGTGGAAGGGTAGTAGGGCTTTAGGAGATGGTCCCGTGACTTGGGAGATCTTCAAAAAGGCCTTTCTTGACAGATTCTTTCCAAGGGAACAAAGAGAAGCTAAGGTAGAGGAGTTCATTAACCTTCGTCAAGGAGGTATGAGTGTTAAGGAATACTCCTCAAAATTCATTAAGCTGTCCAAATATGCTTCTTCTTTGGTTTCTAATGATAGGGATGAAATGAGCCATTATGTAACGGGCGTGTCTGAAGACCTTGAAGAACAATGTCATGCAGCCATGCTTCATGACAATATGGATCTTTCTAGGTTGATGGTTCATGCTCAACAGGTTGAGGAAAGTCGCCTAAGGAAGAGAAATAGGGAAGGTAAGAAGGCAAAGCCTTTTGAGAGTGGTTCTCCTAAATGTAGGCTTGATGTTCAAGACAAGCCTAAGTTTAAGAAGAGGTTTTCAAACCAAGTTTCTTCAGATTTATCCAAGAATCGCAATGATAGAGGTTCTAATACTAAGCCTCAAGAGGGGAGAAATGTTGATCTACCAAGAGAAAGACCAACTTGTGGTAAGTGTGGTAAGAAGCATGGGGGAAAATGTCTTGTTGGAACTAATAGTTTCTATGGTTGTGTCAAAGGTGGCCATATGGTGAAAGATTGTCCTAATGTGAGAAGTCAAGGTAAGGGTAATAGTCAAGCTCAACCAAGCGGTCCTAATTCCGAAAGTCCAAAAAAGAACCGTTTATATGCACTCAAGGCTAGGGGTGAACAAGAAAGCTCTCCCGACATTGTGACGGGTAGGTTACAAGTTTCTTTGTTAATGTTTATGCTTTGCTTGACCCAGGTGCTACTCTTTCTTTCGTTACACCTTTGATATCTAGGAAGTTTGATGTACTTCCCGATGTTTTGATTGAGCCCTTTTCCGTTTGTACCCCAATGGGTGACTCTGTAGTTGCAAAAAGAGTCTATAGGAAATGCCCTGTCATGCTGCCCAATAGAGTTACTCTTGTTGATTTGGTAGAACTTGACATGTTTGATTTTGATATCATCTTGGGTATGGATTGACTTCATGATTGTTTTGCTTCCATAGATTGTAGAACAAGGGTAGTGAAGTTTCAATTCCCTAATGAACCTATTCTAGAGTGGAAGAGGGGAAATTCTATGCCAAGGGGTAAAATTATTTCATGTTTAAAGGCTTGTAAGATGATAGCCAAGGATTGTATATACCATGTGGTGAGGATAAATAAGGCTTTTCAAACGTATTGAATTCAAGAAAACCGAAACTAGGGTTGTTCACAATAAAATTGTCGAATATTAATCTCCCTAGTTCTCCCTATTTGCGTTTCAAGTAGTATGTATAATGCTCAAGATTTCAGTAAGAAAGTAAGAAAGAAGTAGGAAGATGAGGGGTATTCGGATAGGATGACCAAAGGGTGAGATTAGACTAAGTAATGATGTAAGTCATTCTTAGTCATTGCACAGAAACATCCCAATGGAAGTCTTAAAAGAATATCCTAAGTGAACCTAGAATGTTCAAAGTGAACATGAGATCAAAGAAGAAGAAATGTAAGTTCAAAGTGAACTAAGTAAGCAATGCGTGAGAATGTCAAATCATCAGTGTTTGATAAGAATGAAGTTTTAACAGTTATTGGTTTATGCCAATATTGGAGTATGAATATATGCCCCAAGAACTATATATTATGCAAATAATCAAAGAATGGGCATAGCCAATAAAGATTGGCTTATAAAGACTTCATGCCCAATTTAATAAGAATGGAAAAAAAAGAACTTGTGAAAGATGTTCATAGGTTGGCTCGCTTAGGTGTGCGATTAGAAGATTCTCCAATTGGTGGTTTTATGGTCCATCATAACTCCGACTCATCATTAGTTGTTGAGGTGAAGTCTAAGCAACATCTTGATCCTCTATTGATGAGTTGAAGGAATCGGTGCTCAGTAAGCTCAATGAGTCATTCTCCCAAGGGGGGAACGGTGTTCTTAGCTACCAAGGGAAATTATGTGTACCCGATGTTGAGGATTTGAGAAATCAGATTCTAGAAGAAGCCCTTGGTTCTCGTTATTCTATACATCCTCTTAATAGAGAAAGTAATGCATAATCATGAAATTAACTTGTTTACTAAATAGGTGCATGTTTTGGTGATAAAATAGTACCAACTAGAGTTTTAAGAAGATGTTTTCATATTCTATTCTTGCACCTATGTGAAACTTGTATGCATATGTTTTCTTGAGATTTTGATGTCTTGTTGTCAACTTGAGAAGATTGATAGCATGGTAACTCTTTGATGCATTTTGAGCTTATGATAAGGTTGAGAAGGAAATTCCTCACTATATGTTATTAATATGTAGCTCTTATATGTTTGTGCATCATAAATTGAGTGCTAAGTGTAATGATATATTATGTGTTGGTTGTGATGCTAGTATTGAGTCTATTTCCTACCCTCCAAAAGAGTTTAGTGTCATTCGGGGACGAATGTTCCTAAGGGGGGGGATAATGTGATATTCCAGAAAATGTACTTGTCTAGTGAAGAGTCTATTAGGTTTTAAGAATATGTATTGAGGTACATAGGCATCCTAATGCCAAATATTGAGTAATATTGGACATGTTAGAGAATATTGGCTTAAGGGTGTTAGCCAATTTTTGTATGTATTTACAAGTAACTTATAACTTAAAATACACCTTGATGTTCAAATGCTCCAATCCAAGCTTGTTTAGGAATTGTACCTGCAATGAAGACCCTAAGCTAAAATAATTATATTCATCGCATACTCACATTAGGTACGAGGCATCCAAGTGTCAAGCCTAGGTACCATAGCACATGATCATTTAAAATGATCATGTAGATTAAGCACTGCCCAAGGGATTAGTGAGGATCCTTGTACAAGAAGTGAACTTTCCAGAGTGCACGGTTAGGAAAGTGCACGGAAACACATGTGCTACAAAACGGCTGAGAGACCAAGCCCAACTGATTCGGTTAGGGCGGTTAGAGAGAAGGCACGCGTCGGGTCCAGCCACGTGGGGCCGAGCTTCCTAACCAATCCTAGACTCTAACAAACTTACCTAACTCGCTAACTAACCTAGTACTAACTAAAATGAACCAACTAGTGTGCCCGAAATCCTAAGACCTAACCGGGTTACACTAGCCGAGTAGCTAACTAAAGAAACATCCTAGTACCTAACCTAGGATGGTCAAAAGGGGTCGGTTATGGTCCTAGTGACTTAGGGGTACTTTAGTAATTACCTTAGGTCACTTAATTAATTAAATTAGCAACTTAATTAATTAATTTAATTCATGGTCAAACCCAAAACCCTTAGTCAAATGCTCTCCTATTTTCAGTCAATTTAGGAGGGGTATTTTGGTAATTTAAGTGGAGGGTCGTTTGGGTAATCCATGGGACGACTATATATTAATCTTAGGTCAGTTTTAGACCACTTTTACACGTCCCAAATCATATCAAACGAAATTTCTCTCAATCTCTCAAGAACACTCTCTTTTCCAAACTCCATTGAAGAACAAGAAAAGCTTAAGGAAGAAGACGAAGGTTTCGAAGTTCCAATCAGATTTTGTGGATTATTCATCTATAAGGTATGGGTTTTTCACTCTTGGGATTTCGTTCCCCAAGAGGTCCTTTCAATATAAGTTTTCAAGAACTTCAAATACTAGGGTTTTTACTCTACAAAATGGATTTTCTTCCTAACCCTAGATTTATGATTTTCGATGAAAAGTAAACATTTTCTATATTTAATTTCACATGAATTGTTGAGTATTTGATTAATAATGTTTGAATGTCGTGTGATACATGATCTTTCTCTAAGTGATGGTTTCGAATGGGTGGTTTCTAGTGTTTGTTAATGTATCAACGTTAAGGTTGGAATTTAAGGTTTGAATGAACCCTTTTATGACCCGTTTACCTTCTCCTACGCTATGCATTGATCTTGTACATGATTTGGTGAGTTGTTGTTGATTATGCCATTGAGTATTTCACTATGTATGATTATGAATATTGCATGATGAATAAGATTCTTGGAAGCAAGAGGTAAGTCTTCTAAGTGTGATTACTCTCAAATATTTATGTTAGCCTATAAACTATGATGCTATGTTATGAAAAGTATGTATGATGTTGCTATGAGAATATGCTGGGCTATGAACACATTACTTGTGAGATTATGATAAGAATACGAATATGCAAGTTATGATACTCTCTTGTATGCTTTACACAAGATGATTATGCCATCTAAATCTCACGTATGAAGGGTTACGATGAAAGAAAATTCTCATCTAATCTAAAAGAGCTCATGATCATATTATACAGGGAGTAGTCTCCTATGACCTATGATAAGTTTATGATAAAAGAAAACTTAAAGGTTATTTCAAGAAAGGGACTTAAGCTAAGCACCGATGAACTAGATATGGGAAGTGTCTCTTCCCTACCGGGAAGGTAGGTTCACAATGATTCTCATGAGATTGAGGCAGCCATGTAATGTGGAACTATGGGTCTCTAATACATCTCCTAGTTCTTGAACTATGTTGCCACCATAGAATACTATCTAGTGGATCCACCTAGAAAGTTATGTCATGTTCGATTCTACTTTGACCGGTAGACCACCTCTTTTTGGTGTGGAGAAGACACTGGATTCCATGTTTAGCTCACATTGTCTATGTCGGTTAATGCGTAATGTTCCCTCATGTAAAATAAAATACAAGTATATGAACGTTGACTAGGGTGACTTGAGGAGTTGGGTTAGTATAGGTAGGGGTATGGGACTCTACCTAGACATTGCACAAGTTGACTCTAAGGGAAATCCTAGGAGATTGTTCGCATGTAATATGATGATATGAAAGATATATGTTTATGATATATGATGTTACTCTTATATGATGTTGGTCATTATGATGAATATGTTATTTGCTTATATTGTTATATGAGGTGATGACTACTTATGTTACAAGTACATGAAGCAAGGCTTTACTTATGGTCTCTAATCTTATCTACTTGGTTGTGTAGGGTTATGGGGCTTCACATGAGCATTGAACTTGTAGGTTGGGGATGAGGTCATTGGTAATTGTTTTGTATGTTATGTTTATATGATCTATTGAATATGAAATGTTAACATGAATCTATGAGAAGATTTGTTGATTATGATCATGCTTTAATTTGTATATGTTATATGGTATGTGCATTGAAGACTTTCATATGACTTAGCATGTTTTCTAATGAGATGATAAATGATCCTTTTTCATGCATGTCCCTATGTGTTATGTGCATATACTCATACTTAGTACATGCGGCTTACTAACCCCATTACTTTAAATTACTACAATTGTAGGTTCCGGCCATTGAAATTAAAGAGGTCGATTTGAAGAAGCTTGGAACTCTTTCACCAAGTCTTGGTAGGTCCTCACGTTCGGGACGCTATCATTTATATTCCAGCTTTATGAAGACTTAGTAGTTTCTAGAATACGTTATTTCCATTTTGTTCTTGGAATTCTTTGTATGAAGGCCTATATGGCATATTGACTATTATTGGCTAAGTCCAAATTTGCACTCTTATATGGTTTCTATATATGTGAGACAGTTTTAGAATATCGTATGTCTTTATAAATCTTAAGTATGAAGTCTAAGTATACTTCAATAGTATGTTAAAAGTTCTAATTTTTCGCAAAACTTAACTGTATGATTGTGATGAAGGCAAGAAGAGGCTTGTCTGCGACCTCTGAGAGGTTAACAACGCCTGTCTCATCCGGGTCTAGGATCCGGGTGTGACAACAAATAACCTTAATCTAATGAGTCGATCGAGCTCTCTATATCCTCTAGTTTATCTTATCCCTCCTCTCTCATTTTTATGGTTAGACACTAAGTTTATCTTATGGTGGTCAAGCATAAAATAGTAAAACAAGAATATAAAAGTAACTTGTGTTGACAACCAAGAATTAATTCAAAAGCAAATAATATTCAACATTCAATTCAGAGCTGCAGCCCAGAACTAGGGCGATTAATTACTCATACAATTCAAAAATCACCAACAATGATTGTTCATCTGATTTCCGAAAAATAAAAGAGTTAGGTGATTAAAACCTATTACAAACTTGAATTCTTGATCTTGCCCACCAATTAAAAAGTCGAACCCTAACAATGAGGCCCTAAGGGTCTATTTATAGTAAATAGGAAAATAAAGTCGAATTCTACTTTAACTAGGAGTCCTTTTAATTTTAACTTTCTTCAAAATATCCGCACCGACCTAAGGCGCCGAGCCAGAATCGCACCAGGCAGGCTGGCGCACCGTACTTCTAGTGCGCCTGAAATCACTCTCATTCAATCTTGGCCTGGCGCGTCACGCCCTTGCTGCCCCAAGGTGGCTTGGGTGTCGCGCCTGTCTGCTTCTTGTCGGTTTCAACTCCTTTTCCTTCCAATACTTGATCATTTCCCTATCACTAATCATGTCTATTAGTGTGCAATAATCGTAACCTTTAGACAAAACATGCCTCTTAGATTAGATAATGTTCTAAATTAACGTTAAAGATGGGTATTTTGTCATAATTGGGCATATAAATATGCCCAAGATCACCACCCAACACTTAAACATTTGTTAGTTCTCGAACAAACTCAATCTTATCAAATTAGACTCTCAACCCTTTAGACTCTTCGCCTTGATTCACAATTGACCAAACATATTTAATTATGAACTTGTGGTGCACTTTATGCAATAATTTCAACTCTTCTTCATAGTCTACCAATAAAACAATTCACAACCTTGATGCATGAATATTTTCAAATAATAATGTGCTAATGCAACATCATAGAAACAAACCACAAGATTAAGCACCAAACATGTTTTGTGAATGGCCTCACCAATATAAGTATAGCCTTTCTTTTAACACCAACGACAATTCATTATAGTATTAAGGCCATTTTTCATAACATGAACTCTCACCCTCACAAATGAAGTTCCATATATCCTAACATTCCATAAACTTGCCCTTAGTGTACTTTAATTTTCACAAAATGTTCACATGTAATCAAGAGGACTTTCATTCGGTTGTAATATCAGCTTTAGGTAAGGGAGGATACATTTGGGTAAACTTTAGTGACTCATTCTCCCTAATGCACATATTTTGTATTTCTTGCTAACATTCACAACTTTTTCTTTCCCTATGACATGCTTTCCACTTGACTTCACTTTCTTGCCTTCACTTCAACTTGAACCCCTTCTTTTTGCACAACCCCTTTTTGTATATACATAGTTTTTATTTAATTTAATTTGATACCTTCAAAAACTTGTATGTCTTAAGGGGTATCATTTGTGTGCATTTTATTTTATTTTATTTTCCACAAAACCACTACCACCCTATTCATTTCAACCAAAGTTGTCATTTTCTTCAACTTAATCTAGTGCATTAAGGACTTTTGGATCAAACTAATGGTATTAATAAAAGGGGTTTGGCTTAATTAAGTTGGTTAGAACAAATTAACGCTACAAGGCTTAATGGGGTTAAGCTAGAGGTATTTTATTTGGAAGTTTACAAGGGACATTCAAACTTGGCTATTCAAAGAAACGCCTCAATCACATTCCACAATTCACACAAGTTACTCATTGGGCACACTTGGGGAAAGTTCTAGATGTTATACAATGCAAATCTAAACAAACATCCTCACACATGGCATCACTTAACAAATAAGGGCCCTAACTTGTAGCATGCTCACATATAATGCATTACGGTGTGGCCACTCAATTAAGCCCATCTTTTTTTATTTTCCAATTAGAGTCAAACACAAAGAGATAATGCTTGTTTTTATGGTTACTATATTACTATTGCAAACAAAGTGTAGCCACCCATGACGTCTAGCTAACTACGAATACAAGGTTTCAAAGTGCCAAGGAGATAGGTTTCAAACTTCTACTACTAATGACTAATTTTCCCTTAATACGGTCGTCATCTATCCTTCATCGAGAAATGTCATTCCTAGATGACTCTAAGATTTAATAAAGCAATAACTAGACCTAAACCGTTTAAAAGGACTATCCTCGGGAAAAGAATCAAAAACAAAATGCAAGGAACCCTATTAAAAATAAAAAAGACTCAATAAAGCGATAAACTATGCACAATAAAGTTCAACTTCCACCCCACACTTAAACACTACACTTTCCTCAGTGTTCAAAATTAAAACAAAGTGAAAAGGTAAAAGAGAACTCCATGTTGGCCTCTAGTCCGCGTCCGAAGCATCATCTCCGGTGCTAGTGGCCTCAAACTCATCCTCATCCGAGCCATACTCTTTATCAGCCGTCGCATCATCATCATCAATTGGTTCCTGGAATGCCGGACCCATACGCCACATGTATATGGCACTATCCGTCAAAGGGTACCGCTCAGCTAGTGTGTCCATCTCCTCCTTAGTTACAGGGTGACCACCAATCTGCAATTTCATTTCATCCATACCAAACATGCATCCAATCCAACTATCATCACGAGCTTGACAATCCATGGTAGTCAAAATGGGCCTCTGGGAAGGATCGTTTGCTTTAGTGTGCTTGACATCGACCAAGTGGCACACTAAATGGGGGGCACATGGAGGACACAACTCATTAACCTCCTCCTCAATCAATAATGCATATAGGTTCCTAGTAATGATTCTCGTATAACAGAAATGCCATCGCTTATTGGTCCTAAATTTCAGCATATTTTGCCGCAAAATAGCCCCCACATTGACAGGTTAGCCCCTCATCAAACGATAAATCAGCACTACCCTTTCCCTAGTAACATCTGTCATGTGCTTTCGCTTGAGTAAAGTGCTAAACACAATCTTAAGCCAAACTCTAGCCTCCACGTTAAGGTTCCCATAGTGGAGAGTCAAATGGCGACCTGTGTCTCTAACCCTGTCCCACCTAGCAAAAGAAGTAACCCACACAAAGTATGCCTAATATCACGATACATGGGTCGCTCAACCATAATCACAAAATCAACATTGTCACAATTAGGGGTACCCAAAAAATCATTCAACCCGTCAATAGTAAATTCACACCCATTTTTCACAAATAAATACTTTATTAATCTCAATAGGGTGTGTATTCCAATTAACATAAAATTCACGGTCTAGGATTAAATTACACTCACCTTGGTCCATGAAGGAATATTGTAGGCCCAATGTCCGGATTCGGGTGTGAATGTATGGAAATTCTTGGCGCAACCTCCCATCGTTGGCATACTCATCACCAAGGTACTTGGGTACAAGTTGAGAATCATACCAATCATCCGCATATGGTATTAATTCTCTCTTACCAAACTATTAAGGTGGTAAATTGGTGGGTTCCCCACTATAATTTCTGATAGCCACTCTTTTTTCGACTCCTCTTGGTACCGGAACTACCAATGGCATTTTTTCCCTTTGAAGCCATCACACTACCCAATTTGTTGATGAAACTGGAAAAAGAAGAAAAGTGATTTTGGTAAAAGTGGGGGTGGGTCGGCGGTCAGTGGGTGGGTGGTTGATTTTTGTGGTTTGGAGTGGATTTGTGTGGTAGAAAGGAAAAGTCAGAGGGAGAAAGTTTAATGAAGGAATTTGGTAGTGGGGAAGAAGGGGATGGGGGATAAAGTATTTGGGGAAGATGAAAGAAATTGGGAGTGGGGGGAACGGTTATAGAGAAATTTTATGTGAAATTGGGAAAAACTTCGGGTAGTTGGGGGTTAAATAGGGTGGGTCCCACTAATAAAAATATGCTGAAAATTTTTGTCTCCCCAGGTCGAGCGTGCCGCGACCACAACGGGCCTGGCAGGTTGGCGCGCCGCCCTGCTAGTGCGCCCAAAATGGGTTTCAGTTGCTTGCCCCCGCGCGTGACGCGCCTGGTATGCGCCCACACTCTAAGTGCGAAGCGCCTCACCCGCGTCTGCCAACGGCGTTTTGCCTTAGTTGTGGCGCGTCTGGGGCGCGACGCGCTGCCAGTACGCCAAAAATAGGTCTCTAAACTCAGCCCTTGGTGCTGGCTCGCCTCGTTTGCATCCAACTCCCATTCTTTTGCTTATTTTTTATTTTTTCTGATTTTCTTCTCCTCCCATGACTTGCGCCTCTACCAAATGAAGTGACATAATATTGGTGGGTTGCCTCCCACTCAGCGCTTTAGTTTCAGTCGTGGCACAACTCATCTTTTTGCAATTTTTGTTTAATATCTAAAGTCCTATCTACTATCAACTAAGAAATATATATATAAATAATCTATACCTAAGAATTTAAAACTAGGATAAAATTACAAATCTAAGCGAGACTACTACCTATTGCGTAGAAATCATGGGTTGTCTCCCATGTAGTGCTTGATTTAGCATCGCGACATGACACAATGTGTATCATTCATCATTTAGCTCAAGAGGATCCCGATCACGATCCGAATTAACACCAAAGTAGTGTTTCACTCTTTGCCCATTCACCAAGAACGTATAACCAGTCTATCCTTTTTAGTTCCACATCCCCATGTTGGGTCATGCTTACCACTTCGAAGGGACCACTCCATTTAGACCGTAGTTTTTCGAGTAATAACCTAAGTCTAGAGTGAAAGTACTACCTTCTCTCCCGGACTGAAGGTACGAGCTACTATGTGCTTATCATGCCACCTCTTCGTCTTTTCTTTATATAACTTGGCATTCTCATATGCGTGACGTCAAAACTTTTTGATTTCATGCAAATGATTCACGCTTTTTCTACCGGCTATCTCAAGGTCCAAGTTCAACTTTTTAATTTCCCAATAAGCTCGGTGTTCTAATTCTTCCAGAAGATGACATGATTTCCCAAATACTATATGATAGGGAGAAGTCCCTATGGGTGTCTTGTAAGCAGTCCTATCCGCCCACAATGCATCATCTAATTTCTCAGACCAATCTTTCCTCTGTGCATTCACCGTCTTCTGCAAGATTTGATTCTCTCCTCTATTTGACACCTCTACTTGTCCACTAGTTTGGGGGTGGTAAGTTGTATCAACCTTATGACGAATATAGTACTTATCAAGAAGGTTCATCACAAGATTGTTAATGAAATGCTTACCTCCATCACTTATAATTTCCCTTGGAGAGCCAAAGCGAGTGAATATGTGTTTCTTGAGGAACTTGAGTACCACCCTTGAGTCACTAGAGGGGAGAGAGACAACCTCAACCCATTTACTCACATAATCCACAGCCACAAGGATGTATTGGTTTCCACTAGATGGTGGGAAGGGACCCATGAAATTAATACCCCATACATCAAAGATTTCCACCTCCAAAATGTTGTTAAGTGGCATCTCGTGTCGTGTTGACATGGTACCCAACCTTTGACATTTATCACAACTCTTCACAAAAGCAATAGAATCTTTAAATAACGAGGGCCAAAAGAAACAAGATTGTAGTACCTTATGAGCATGGCAACTCTCTAGTACTTTATTGACCTCAGACTCTAGAATGCACCTTCTTACTACCCAGTCAACACCTTGCTTGAACAAGAATGGTTCATCCAGATGTCAAACTTGGTATCATTATTTACCTTTTTCTTTTGTTGAGTAGTTGTAGCCGGAGGGTATTCTCCACTCACTATCAAGTTCACGATATCCACATACCATGGCATTTGAGAGATGTCCAACACCATCAATTGTTCATCCAAAAACTCTTCCCGGATTTGCTCACCCTCAGTCATATGTAAAAAGTCCTCCAACCTAAGATAAGTGATCAACTATCTGGTTTTGAGTGTCTTTTCTATCTTTGATCTCAAGGTCAAATTCTTGGAGAAGCAATATCTAACGAATCATCCTTGGTTTATAAGCATCCTTCTTACTGAATAGGTACCTAATAGGTGCATGGTCAGTGAAAAAATTACTTTAGTGCCTACCAAATAGGATCTGAACTTGTCGAAGGCGAACACTAGCGCTAGTATCTCTTTCTCTGTCACTGTGTAATTTGCTTGTGTAGAGTCGATGGTCTTGCTTGCATAATAAATGGAGTGGAACACTTTAATCTTTATTTGTCCGAATACTTCACCCACTGCTACATCACTCGTATCACACATGAGTTCAAATGGTAATTCCCAATAAGGAGCAATTAGAATTGGAGCCTCAATTAATTTCTTTTTCAACATCTTAAATGCTCTCAGACACATTGCATCAAAGTCAAACTTCACCTCCATCTCCAAAAGACTGCACATATGTTTTGCAATCTTAGAAAAATCCTCGATGAATCGCCAGTAAAAACCTGCATGGCCAAGAAAATTACGCACCCTTTTTTTGGAAATGGGAGGGGGCAAATTTTCAGTTACTTCTACCTTGGACTTATCAACCTCAAACCCAAATTTAGGCACCTTGTGTCCCAACATTGTCCCCTCTATAAGAAAAAATTGACACTTCTCTTTGTTCAGAACTAAGTTTGTGTCTTTACATCTAGCAAGTACCTTATCCAGATTTCGGAGACATACCTTAAAAGACTTTCCAAAGATTGAGAAATCATCCATGAACACCTCTAAAAATTCATCCACCATGTCATGAAAAATGACCATCATACACCTTTGAAAAGTCGTTGGTGCATTGCAAAGTCCGAATGACATGCGTTTGAAAACATATATGCCATAGGGACAAGTGAACGTGGTCTTTTCTTGATCCTCAGGTGCAATTAAGATTTGGTTGTAAACAGAATATCCATCTAAGAAACAATAGTACTCTTGTCCTGCTAATCGGTCAAGCATCTGATCAATGAAGGGAATGGGGTAGTGATCTTTCAGGGTGGCATCATTTAATTTTCGGTAATCTATACAAATTCTCCACCCGGTGACTGTTCTAATAGGAATCAACTCATTCTTTTGTTCCTTATCACAATCATACCACCCTTCTTGAGAACACATTGCACCGAAATCACCCATTTACTATCAAAGATTGGTTACACAATTCCTGCATCTAAACACTTTATTACCTCTTTTATCACCACTTCTTTTATCAATGGATTCAGTCGGCGTAGATGTTGTGCACTCGGTTTGTGATATTCTTTCATGTAGATTTTGTGTATACACAACGCCAGACTAATCCCATGAATATAAGTTATTCGCCATCCAATCGCCTTCTTTCTCTGCTTTAAGATCCCCAATGCCGCATCAACTTGTATTTTAGATAGCTCTGCAGAAAGTATAACAGGCAAAATTTCATTAGTACCCAAAAATATGTATCTGAGATGACCCGGGAGTGTTTTTAATTCCTACTGTAGGGCCTCCTCAATGGAGGGTCCGGGTGGTGGCCCTAACTCACGCTCTAATGGTTCCACTTTTCACTTGTGAGGCTACCCACTTTCAAGATTTAGACATGTTTCTATTTCTTGAGCCTCTGTGTCTGCATCTCTATTTTGACCTACTAACACTCTTTCTAAGGGGTCCTCAGGCACAACTAATTGTGACTCTACTATCCGATCAACCACTGTAATAGAAGACAACTCTCCATAAATGAAGGGTAATTTAAGAGCGCGGTACATATCAAATACCTCCACCTTATTATGTGCCCTCATGGTCAATTGGACAGCTGCTACATCAATTAGTGCCCTACCCATGGTCAAGAAGGTTCTTCCCAGAATGAATGGAACTTCCGGATCGGTTTCAAAGTCCAATACCACAAAATCTACATGAAAAATCAATGACCCAATTTGTACTAACACATCCTCCACCACCCCCTCTGGCCTAGCAATGGATCTATCATCAAGTTAGAGGATAACACTGGTGTGTTTTGGACTACCCAACCCAAGCTTTAGATACAAAGATAAGGCATCAAACTTATACTTTTCCCAAATCACACAATCCCTCGGCATTAACACTCTACCCAATAGTAATATGCACCGTAAAACTACCCGGATGTTTTAACTTTTGGGGCAGTCTATTTTGGATTCCAGAGTTGCACTCTTCAGTAAGTGCTATAGTTTCATACTCCGTGAGCCTCCTCTTATTAGCCACAATATCATTTACATAGTTATCATATTTGGAGATACCCTATAAAATGTCAAGCAAAGGCAGAGTAATGTGAACATGTTTAAGGAGAGAGAAACTTACCAAAGCATTCATCTTAATTCTGCTTTTTTAGCCTTTGTGGAAAAGGGGGTGGTAACTTCTTTTAAGGAGAGGGTGCCTCAACATTGGAGCTTTTTACTACCTCTTCCACTTTCTTTTCCTTGGTAATTACCTCATTGTCTCTCTTCTTTAGATCTAGTTCCTCTATGTCATCCCACTTCTAGTGCTTACCGCATGCAGTTGCTTTGGGTTGGGCTTAGTATCACAAGGCAGACAACCTTAGGGACACATTTTCAAAGAATTAGCCACTTTCGCAACTTGTTTCTCTAAACTCATTTGGGACATTTAGGTGTTTCTGATATTCACATATTGCTTATCTATTATGGCACTTAACTTGTTCCCCATTTAAGCAATGAGCTTTTGGAATAACTCTTCATTAGTCATCCCACCTTTTGGTACACTCGGGTTTACACTTTGGTTGGAATTTTGGTATTGTTGTACAGCCCCTTGGTTACACATTGATTTGCTTTTTGTGCCAGATTTTGATTTTGGTTTCCACTGCAAGAGAAGTTAGGATGGTTCCTCCAACTATGGTTGTAAGTATTGCCATAATTTTGTTGGACTTGGACCCTTTGCACATTACCCACATAATTCACAAAATCTAGGTTTGCCCACATTGCTCAGTGTCATGGGTTCGACTACCACAAACCCCACACCAATTTTTTGCTTGTTGCACCACATTTACAACTGCTTAAATTGTACGGTCATGCTATGTTGCATTGCATCTATTTTGGCATTTAAGGTAGTAGCTTGTTCTACATCTAAAATCCCTGCAGCTTTTTGAGTTGTAGTTCAAGAAATGTCCCCATCATACCATTGGTTCCCTTCAGACAGTATATCAAGCAAATCGAAGAATGTTTCACTTGTTATGGATAGGGCTTGTCCACCTGCTGCACTATTAAGAAGAGCACGAGCATTATGTTCTAAAACCTCAAAGAAAGCATGAGCTAATACCTCATTAGTTTGCATATGGTGTGGGAAAGCATTCAACATTTGTTTGAATCGTTCTCACGCTTGGTACATATCTTCCCCGTGCTTTTGAGCAAAGTTTGTTATTTCACCTCTCAACTTGGCGGTTTTCTTGGATGGGTAGAATCGACTCAAGAACTTATTTGTTATACCATCCCAAGTAGTAATGGAGTTTGGTGGTTCAGAGTCTAACCATCATCTAATGGCTCCCACCAATGGTTATGGGAACAATGTTAGTCTCACCTAGTCCGGTGAGACTCCAAGTAGGATGTAGGTATCAGTGATTTCTATGAAGTTCCTAATATGGAGTTGAGGATCTTCATGGGGGAGACCAGCATTAGTATGGAGAATTTGCACCATATTCCGCTTTAATTCAAATCTTCCCCCGGTCGAGATTTCCTAATACTTGATGTCAAATTAGCGGTGAGTGGCACAACCAAATCTCACACTGGTCATGCTGTAATCATAGAGACATGAGGGCTATTTTGTCATGACCGGAAACTAGACCCCAGACGATACCGGCGTCGTTGACCTCTCAGAGGTTGCAGACAAGCCTACTTACGTCATTCTTACTTCATCTAGGTTAATTTTTAGAGGAAAATTTGAAACTTTTGTTTCTTAACATATTTACTAATCATTTATAATACATTCATAATTTGTTCACCATCAACCATCTAACATTAAGATCATCAAATGAAAGAAATAGTTTAATATAGCAATAAATGTATACTTGCCAAAATGGCACCAATATAATGTCTGAAATAATACGGGAAAGAAACGCTAGTGGAACATACTCCACTAGCTCAATCCTAACAATAATCTAGAATATAAAGGGGCAAGCATCCTCGAAAGCATGAGGGCCTACCAAGTTCGGATGAATGCTCGACGTCCGGATAGCTTCAGTCAACCTGTAGCTCTAGCGTCCACCTGTGCCTGCACCTAAAATTGTAAAGTTGTATAGGGTTAGTACACACTTGTACTAAGTATGGGTATATGCAAGCACACACCAAGGACATGCATGAGAAAGGATAGCTCTTTCCTAACAACATGATTATGGAAAGTCAAGTCAGTGGACTTGCCAAATTGGGATTAGGAAAGTTAGTGGACTTTCCAAATTTGGATTAGGAAAGTCAGTGAGCTTTCCAAATTTGGATAAGGAAAGTCATGCCAAGAGAGTAACATGCATCATCATACTTATCATATTGCACACGGCACATAACATATTACACGTAACACATAACACATAGCATATAGCACATAACATCTTTTATAACATTCATTCATATGCCATGAGACCTTGAATCATGGACTTGACATTAACACTTTCCAAAATGAGGGCTCAACATATGGAACCTCAACTAGGGAGTCTTCATTAGCAAACACAGAGTCTGATTCATTCATTCATACGTACTTCATTTCATTTCGTTCATAGGCTAGTGTGAACACCAGCTATACCTAGGATGTAGTTTAAGACTTTCATCGGGTTTGTTGTGCAATGATCAAGAATAACCTAGTGTCATTACTTGAGTCTAGCTCACCTCTTGATTATCCTATCCCAACACCTTTGGTATCATTCATTTCATTATGTGCATCATTTGAGGCTGGCCTCATTCATTCATTGGGAACTTTAACTTTAACCGACATAGATCATGTGAGAATCATGAAATCCAGTGTCTCCCCCACACCGAAAAGAGGTGGAATCACCGGTCAAAGTGACCCAAAACATGTTAGCGTACATGGGAATTTAACCCCGCTAGATCCCTATATTGGCAGTATAGGTTCGAAGACCAGGAGATATAAGAAGACCCATACCCGGCAAGCCGGACAATCTCATCTCATGAGAGTTACATGAACCTCTGCCCTTCCCGAAAGAAGGCATCACCGCTCATAGCTAGTCTATCGATGCTCAGTATAAAGTTCCATTACATTCAACTCATACGTCATGGAAGTTGGCTTCTAGTATGAGGACATCATAGCTGAATAGATGATTTCTCATGTCATCATTAGTATTAAGTGTGTTAATCTCAATACTTTCATTAGAGTGTTCATAGAGACTGGTCTCTTCATTAACTTTACACTCTCATAGGTGAGTACGTTTTGGTAACAATTACTTAGGCTCATTTGAGATTGTTCTCATCTTTTACATTAGCCTCATATCATGTTGTCACCACATTCATTAACATTAGCACAATTGCTCTTCATAATTACTCACCCCATTTTACGTGAATGTTCATTTCATCATATGCCAATATACTTGGCCATTTGTGTGTTTCACACTCTTACTTAACCCTTCTAGGGTTTCGTCATTTCATTACATAACAATCATTTCATCGTATGCCAATGCACTTGGCCATTTAGTGCGTTTTACACTCGTACTTAACCCATTCTAGGGTTACTTCATTTCATTGCATACATCTTAGGTTCACTTATTTTTAAACGTATGCTAGACTTATGGGTCTATACATACAAGCCATGAGGCTTCATTCATAGTTCGTTAAGTGAATCATATCATCCTAAGATTATGTAGTACAAGAATTATGTATCTTGTATGTATGCCAAGATCTTGATTTTGATCTAAGTAGGTGGCATTATTCTTGAACATTTAATTCACGTATGACTTATGTATCAATACGGAAATTTGGGCAAGGGAACCCAAGTTCGAACCACTTGGACAATACATACATTTTTCGTTGACTTTATTTTTATTTTTCATGACATTGGGACCCTAGATCGAGCCCCAACATCAACATTCTATATTTATTTTTTTCTCCTTGGGTTCTCCTTTTATTTGGCCGAAGGTTTGTGGGATCGAACCCCCACAACCCCTTTTTATTTTTCATTTCAAATTTGCATTGACCAATTCGCCTAGACCAAGAGGTTGTGGTATCAAACCCCCACAGCCTCTTTTATTTTACTCTTTATTTCGCTGGGAATTGGGAGGTTGTGGGTTCGAAACCCCACAGACTCCTTATTTTATTTTAATTTCGCTAGGGGCTGTGAGGTTGTGGGTTCGAACCCCCACAGCCTCCTTATTTTTAGTTTTAATTAAAATTTACTTAGCTAGGCGTTTGGCAGTGAGGTTGTGGGATCGAGCCCCCACAGCCTCACTTTATTTTCTTATTTAATTCGCCCTTCTCCTTTCCAGACTTGAGGTCGTGGGTTCGATTCCCACACCTCACATTTTCTTTTCTTTAATTTTCTTCTTTCATTCGCTGCCTGGAGGTCGTGGGTTCGATTCCCACGCCTCCCATTTATTTATTTAAATTGTTGCTCTCTTCTTTCCCAACTAGTAGACCCAATTTCGAATACCCCCAGCCTCTTTCCTTTTTGCGAATTTAAATTGCCACACGGGTGAGGTCACAGGTTCAAATCCTGGGGGCCTCACCCCTTTAAAATTCATTAAATTTTCCAGATTTCTTCATTAAACTTTAGCCTAAACTAAAATTGTATTTTTGGCTAGAACTTTATCATCTTATTAACTTATTTTCATCTATATTTTCACTTGAAAACTTAGGACAATTCATGGATCGTTTGTTACTTTTTGGGGGAGTATTTCATGGATTCGTTTAGCCAAAATGTTGACACTCAAATCAGCCCCATCTCCATTTTAATGAACATCACGATTACATAGATTTATACACGTAGAATGACAACCAAAACAATATCAAACTTGAAACCATAAATCGAAACCTCATTCACAGTGCATTCACAGTAACATTTTCGCACATACACACAGTTGCACAAACTTTCGAATGCATGGTTGTCTTTCCTACGATTTCAAGTATACAATCAAAATCATGTTCATCACGAAATCATAACGTACCTAAATCTACCAGCAATCCTACCCAACCTATGATTCATTGGGAACTAGTGACAGGGGCATGCAAAAGGGGAAACAATCCTAGTTTTCGAAAGAACAATATGAACCTTAAAGGGTCTCTTGGGAAACGGACCAAGAGAGAAGAAAACCCATAACTTATTTTGACGTTCAAAACTTGAAGTTGCTGCCCAAAAACTCTCCAAAACTCACGTCCAAGCCAAGTTTTCAACACAAAACTTTCGACGGAAAAAACCCTCTCTTTGCCTAACGTGTTCACTTAGCTTGTTTTCTTATATTTTCGTGAGAGTTCTTCAAGTGTGAAGAACTCTAGTAATTTTTCTGTTCTTGTAGTTGTTTTGGCAGAGAGTAATCATGAAAAACAAATGGAGAAATGTGAGAGAGATGAGCATGAGAGAGAGAGTTAAAAGAGGTGAAGTAGTTTAAACTTAGTCAACTAGGAGACTTAGTCATAAAAACATATTAATTAATAAATATATAATAATTAATAATAAAATCTGATTTTCCTTTTTAAATCAGCCATTAATTATTAATTTATTAAATTAATTCACCAATAAAAAACTACATTAAATCATTGCTCCCACCTAGGTTCGAAGCGGGGTGGAGCAAGACTTAACTTCAAGAGCTCCATTTCGTCTCTCTCTCCCCAATTTGCCCCTCCACCTTATTAAATAATTAATTAATTATATATTTCGGGTAATTACGATATTACCCTTAGCCTGGTAAAAGACCATTTTACCCCTAGACCCTCAAAACTTAAGATTTTCTCTTTTTAAGTCCGGTAAAGACTCCTTCGAGTAAATCTTTGTATTCGAGAGCCCTACATGGTTGGTCCCAACCTTTACAAGATCAAATAACTCCCCAAGTTAGTTGGCTTGGCTGTAGCAAGGGTTTCGAGGTCTGGTTCTACGCGCATCAATCCATGTGAACCCTGGTCTAATCGTAGGCATTCTTGACACATTAAGCATTTCTTATCTTATTCATATTTAGGGTTGTTACATTATCCCCACTTAGGAACATTCGTCCCCGAATGACACTACCACTATATAGCGTAATGCCAATCAGATCATAACATAATCACTATGCACAGTCAAGCAATAGTAACAAAATATGGAGAGATAAGGAAACTTAGACTTAAGAGTAAGAAGACTAACCTGAAGAGCTGAAAAGATGAGGGTAACGGGATCTCATGTCGGCCTTAGCCTCCCACGTAGCACCCTCAACAAGATAATTTCTCCACAATACCTTCACTATGGCAATCTCCTTGTTCCTCAGCCGCTTGATCTGTCTGTCTAAGATCTCAACAGGTACCTCCTCATAGGACAAGGCTTCATCGACCCCCAAACCTTCCACAGGTAGAATTGATGCTGGATGACCGAGGCACTTCTTTAACATGGATACATGAAAGACTGGATGGACAGAATCTAGTTCTCCGCAGGCAATGCCAACTCATAGGCCACCTCACCCACACGCTGTAGCATCTCGTATGGCCCAACATACCTCGGACTCAAATTCCCCTTCCTGCCAAACCTCATCACCCCCTTCATAGGTGATATCTTCAGATAGACCTGGTCACCAACATCAAACTCTAAGGGTCGTTTTCTGTTATCTGCATATGACTTCTGCCGACTGTAAGCAGTAGCCAACCTGTCCCTAATCACTCTGACCTTCTCTAAGGCCTCATGAATGATCTCTGGACCCAAAATAGATGGCTCTCTAACCTCGAACCACCCAACTGGAGATCTACACCTCCTACCATACAGTGCCTCAAATAGTGTCATTCCAATGCTGGAGTGATAGCTATTATTATACGAGAACTCTATTAAAGGCAGATGGTCATCCCAGCTACCCCTCAAGTCAATCACACACGCTCTCAACATGTCCTCCAATGTTTGAATGGTGCGCTATGCCTGCCCATCAGTCTGCGGATGAAAGGCAGTACTAAGCTTTACCTGCGTGCCCAAGCTCTTCTGGAAAGATCTCCAGAAATGTGAAGTAAACTGAGCTCCTCTATCTTAAATGATAGACAAAGGAATCCTATGCCATCTCACAATCTCATCAATGTAGAGTCTCGCATAATCCTCGGCTCTGTAAGTAGACTTCACAGGGATAAAGTGGGCAGACTTAGTCAATCTGTCCACAATAACCCATATGGAGTCATGCTGCCTCCTAGTCCTTGGAAGACCAACCACGAAGTCCATATTAATGGCCTCCCACTTCCAAGTTGGAACTTCAATAATCTGAGTAAGACCGCCAGGCTTAAGATGTTCTGCCTTAACCTGCTGACAATTAGGACACTTGGCCACATATTCTGCAATGTCCTTCTTCGAGCCATCCCACCAATAAATCTTTTTATGATCATGATACATCTTGGTGGAATCTGGATGTATGGAATATCTGGAACCATGGGCCTCTGCAATAATCCTAGTCCGCAAATCATCCACATCTGGTACACACAGCCTGTCCTGATACCTAAGTATGCCATCACCTCCCAAAGCGAAAGACTCATTCATCTTTATCAACACTGAGTCCTTCAGCTCCATCAACACATGATCTAGATGTTGACCCTGCTTGACTTCAACTACCAAGGATGATTCAGAACTAGGATGAACTGAAACACCCCCACTAGTAGAGTCAACCAATCGCACACCCAGTCTGGCCAGTCTGTCTACATCTTTCACCAACTCCTTCTTCTCATCTTCAACGTGGGCTGTACTTCTCATGCTCATCCTGCTCAAAGCATCAGCCACAACATTAGCCTTACCTGGATGGTAGTGAACATTCATGTCATAATCCTTCAACAGCTCCAACCATCTCCGCTGACGTAGATTCAACTCCCTTTGTGTGAACACGTACTGGAGACTCTTGTGGTCTGTGAATACATCCACATGCACTCCATAAAAGTAGTGCCTCCACAGCTTCAGTGCAAACACCACAGCTGCCAACTCCAGGTCATGAGTGGGATAATTCTTCTCATGAACCTTGAGCTGTCTGGACGTATAGGCTATCACCTTACCAACCTACATAAGATCACAACCCAAAGCGACCCTAGATGCATCACAGTAAATAGTGTAATTCTCACCACACTTAGGCAAAGTAAGCACCGGGGCTGAAGTGAGTCTGTTCTTGAGCTCCTGGAAACTCTTCTCATAAGTATCCGTCCATTCAAACTTGGCTTTCTTCTTAGTCAAAGTTGTCAATGGGGCAGCAATGGAAGAAAAGCCCTCCATAAACCTGCGGTAGTAACCAGCCAATCCCAGAAAGCTACGGATATCAGTGGGAGTAAGAGGCTTTGGCCAGTTCTTCACAGCCTCAGTCTTCTTGGGATCCACCTCCACGCCCTGATCGGACACAACATGACCCAGGAAGGTCTCTGATCTAAGCCAAAATTCACACTTGCTGAATTTGGCATACAGCAGATGTTGTCTAAGTACCTGCAAGGTTAGTCTCAAATGTTGTTCATGCTCTTCCTTGGTCCTAGAGTAGATAAGGATGTCGTCAATGAATACTATGACGAAAGAATCAAGGTATTCACGGAAGACTCGGTTCATGAGGTCCATAAATGCAGCAGGTGCATTCTTAAGACCAAATGACATGACTAAAAACTCATAATGACCATAACGGGTATGAAAGGTTGTCTTTGGGATATCTCCATCCCTAACCCTATGCTGATGATACCCTGAACTAAGATCAATCTTAGAGAAGAAACTAGACCATTGGAGCTGATCGAACAATTCATCTATTCTGGGAAGTGGATACTTATTCTTTATAGTGACTTTGTTGAGCTGCCGATAATCGATACACATTCTAAGGGTTCCATCTTTCTTTTTCACAAACAACACTGGAGCGCCCCAAGGGGATATGCTCGGCTGAATGAAACCCTTATCAGTGAGATCTTTTAACTGCAGCTTCAACTCTTTGAGTTAAGCTGGAGCCATTCTGTAAGGAGGAATTAAAATTGGTTTAGTATTGGGTTCTAAGTCGATACCAAAATCAATCTCTCGAGGGGGAGGGACTCCAGGCAAATCATCAGGAAATACATCTAGGAACTCATTCACTACAGGAACTGAGTCTATGGAAGGAATGTCATGATCTAAATCATTAACACTCACAAGATGACACAATTACCCCTTGGACATCATTTTATTGGACTTAAGGTTCGAAATCAAGAGGTTAGGACGACTCGAGTTGTACCCCTCCCAGACTAGCTCCTCTTCATCAGGGAAACGAAATCTCACCACTCCACTACGACAGTCCAAACAAGCATTACAACTGTGAAGCCAGTCCATGCCAAGAATAACATAAAAATCATGCCTGGGTAACTCAACCAAGTCTGCACACATAGTCTTACCACTTACAACTATTGGGCAATCCTTGTATATTCTATCAGTCCTTACATTTTCTCCTAAAGGTGTACTAGCCACTATAGGATCATGCAGAACTTCAGGCAATATCTCAAAAGTGAGAGCAAGTAAAGGAGTTACAAAGGAAAGCGTAGACCCTGGATCAAGTAAAGCATAAACAGAAGTTGAGAATACTTGAAGCATACCTTTGACCACATCAGCGGACTTCTCCTGCTCCTCCCTGCCCTTCAGGGCATAGAACCTGTTCCTCTTAGGAGGCTCGGCTGCTGCTGCACCCTGTGGATTAGGCCTAGGCTGAGCATTACCTCCAGCCTGACCTCTGTTCTGTGGGCAGTCTCTAACTATGTGCCCACTCTTACCGCAATCGAAGCAGGCATTAGTGCCCTGTCTGCACTCTCCAATGTGAGCACGGCCACACTTAGCACAGTTTTTTTTGGGACGCTGCATCTCACCTCCATTGCCCTTGTTGGGCTCAGGTCTGCCTCCTCTAGGTGTTGTACTCCTCTGAGAATTAGAGTTCCCAGAACTCTGTTGCCCCTTCTTGAACCTGGGCTGCTCATGGACGCCAAAATTTTTTCTGTGGCCTCCATGGCTGGGACCTACCTGATCTTGAGGCTTAGGCCTCCTAGCATCACGAATACCCCTCTTTTGTCGGCTTTCTTCTACCTGCTAGACATGCACCATCAACTTGGAGAGGTCCATATTATCATGGAGCATCGCTGACCGACACTCCTCCTCCAGATCTCCATTGATTCCTGTGAGGAACCTGCTCATCTCATCCCTGCTGTTAGATACAAGGGAAGTAGCATACCTGGATAATTTAACAAACTACAGTACTCATCTCATCCTTGTTGTTAGATACTAAGGAAAGTAGCATACCTGGATAGTTTAACAAACTTCAGGGAATACTCACTGACTGTCATGGATCCCTGCTTAAGGTTGATAAACTCCTCAACCTTTGCCTCCCTCATCTCCCTGGGAAAGAATCTCTCCAGGAAGGCTGTCTTAAACAGCTCCCAAGTGACCGGAACTCCGCCCAACGCTCGGCTATCCTGCCACATCTTGCACCAAGTCTATGCAACATCCTTGAGCTGATAGGAAGCCATCTCAGCCTTCTCAGTATCTGTGGCCCCCATAGCCACCAGAATCTTATGCACCTCGTCCACAAACTCCTGGGGATCCTCTGAAGTCTTGGACCCTGTGAAAATAGAAGGATTCATCCTCGTAAAGTCTCGCAGCCTGTCATCCATGCTACATACCGGTGGGTTCTCCCTCTGAACATTCTGCAGATTAACTTGGTCTGTCATGGCCTGGGCCTGCATAGTGATGGCCTATGCCATCTGGGCCAGAGATGCTCGTACCTCCGCATCAGTCAACCCATCTAGGTTAACCAGCATAGCCACTCCTGCAGCTAGAGCCTGGGGTGGAACCTGATTGCCCCCAGCAGCTGCTCATCCTCTCCTCTGACCAACGTTCCTCCTAGTATTCATTCTATGAAAACAATAAGAATTGATGTTAGACACGCTCATAACACCAAGAAATCAGACATTAGGAAAAGCACGATAAGATCAGAAGAAGGGAAATTTTCCTACGCATCATGCAGTCTCTAATTCAGGATAGTGGTGCACTTCACTACCATGACTTAGAAACTACTCAATGTGGTTGATGTGAACTCATTATCCTCGGAATTTAACCTAGTGCTCTGATACCAACTTTGTCACGACCGAAATCTATACCCCAGATGAGACCGGCGTCGTTGACCTCTCAGAGGTCGCAGACAAGCCTACTTACGTCATTCTTACTTCATCTAGGTTAATTTTAGCAGAGAATTTGAAACTTTTGTTTCTTAACATATTTACTAATCATTTTTAATACATTCATAATTTGTTCACCATCAACCATCTAATATTAAGATCATCAAATGAAAGAAATAGTTTAATATAGCAATAAATGTATACTTGCCAAAATGGCACCAATACAATGTCTGAAATAATACGGGAACGAAACGCTAGTGGAACATACTCCACTAGCTCAATCATAAGACTAAGCTAGAATATAAAGGGGCAAGCATCCTCGAAAGCATGAGGGCCTACCAAGTCCAGATGAATACTCGACGTCCGGATAGCTTCAGCGTCAACCTATAGCTCTAGCGTCCACTTGTGCCTGCACCTAAAATTGTAAAGTTGTATAGGGTTAGTACACACTTGTACTAAGTATGGGTATATTCAAGCACACACCAAGGACATGCATGAGAAAGGATAGCTCTTTCCTAACAACATGATTATGGAAAGTCAAGTCAGTGGACTTGCCAAATTGGGATTAGGAAAGTTAGTGAACTTTCCAAATTTGGATTAGGAAAGTCAGTGAACTTTCCAAATTTGGATTAGGAAAGTCATGCCATGAGAGTAACATGCATCATCATACTTATCATATTGCACACGGCACATAACATCTTACACGTAACACATAACATATAGCATATAGCACATAACATCTTTTATAACATTCATTCATATGCCATGAGACCTTGGAATCATGGACTTGACATTAAGACTTTCCAAAATGAGGGCTCAACATATGGGACCTCAACTAGGGAGTCTTCATTAGCAAACACAGAGTCTGCTTCATTCATTCATATGTACTTCATTTCATTTCGTTCATAGGCTAGTGTGAACACCAGCTATACCTAGGATGTAGTTTAAGACTTTCATCGGGTTTGCTGTGCAATGATCAAGAATAACCTAGTGTCATTACTTGAGTCTGGCTCACCTCTTGATTATCCTATCCAAACACCTTTGGTATCATTCATTTCATTATGTGCATCATTTGAGGCTGGCCTCATTCATTCATTGGGAACTTTAACTTTAACCGACATAGATCATGTGAGCATCATGAAATCCAGTGTCTCCCCCACACCGAAAAGAGGTGGAATCACCGGCCAAAGTGACCCAAAACATGTTAGCGTACATGGGAATTTAACCCCGCCAGATCCCTATATTGGCAGTATAGGTTCGAAGACCAGGAGATATAAGGAGACCCATACCCGGCAAGCCGGACAGTCTCATCTTATGAGAGTTACGTGAACCTCCGCCCTTCCCGAAAGAAGGCATCACCGCTCATAGCTAGTCTATCGGTGCTCAGTATAAAGTTCCATTACATTCAACTCATACGTCATGGAAGCTGGCTTCTAGTATGAGGACATCATAGCTGAATAGATGATTTCTCATCTCATAATTAGTATTAAGTGTGTTAATCTCAATACTTTCATTAGAGTGTTCATAGAGACTGATCTCTTCATTAACTTTACACTTTCATAGGAGAGTACGTTTTGGTAACAATTACTTAGGCTCATTTGAGATTGTTCTCATCTTTTACATTAGCCTCATATCATGTTGTCACCACATTCATTAACATTAGCACAATTGCTCTTCATAATTACTCACCCCATTTTACGTGAATGTTCATTTCATCATATGCCAATATACTTGGCCATTTGTGTGTTTCACACTCTTACTTAACCCTTCTAGGGTTTCTTCATTTCATTACATAACAATCATATCATCGTATGCCAATGCACTTGGCCATCTAGTGTGTTTTACACTCGTACTTAACCCTTTCTAGGGTTACTTCATTTCATTGCATACATCTTAGGTTCACTTATTTTTAAACGTATGCTAGACTTATGGGTCTATACATTCATTCATAGTTCGTTAAGTGAATCATATCTTCCTAAGATTATGTAGTACAAGAATTATGTATCTTGTATGTATGCCAAGATCTTGATTTTGATCTAAGTAGGTGTTATTATTCTTGAACATTTAATTCACATATGACTTATGTATCAATACGGAAATTTGGGAAAGGGAACCCAAGTTCGAACCACTTGGACAATACTTACATTTTTCGTTGACTTTATTTTTATTCTTCATGACATTGGGACCCTAGATCGAGCCCCAACATCAACATTCTATCTTTATTTTTTCTCCTTGGATTCTCCTTTTATTTGGTCGAAGGGTTGTGGGATCGAACCCCCACAACCCCTTTTTATTTTTCATTTCAAATTTGCATTGACAAATTCTCCTAGACCAAGAGGTTGTGGTATCAAACCACCACAGCCTCTTTTATTTTACTCATTATTTCGCTGGGAATTGGGAGGTTGTGGGTCGAAACCCCACAGCCTCCTTATTTTATTTTTAATTTCGCTAGGGGCTGTGAGGTTGTGGGTTCGAACCCCCACAGCCTCCTTATTTTTATTTTTAATTAAAATTTACTTAGCTAGGCGTTTGGCAGTGAGGTTGTGGGATCGAGCCCCCACAGCCTCACCTTATTTTCTTATTTAATTCGCCCTTCTCCTTTCCAGCCTTGAGGTCGTGGGTTCGATTCCCACACCTCACATTTTCTTTTCTTTAATTTTCTTCTTTCATTCGCTTCCTGGAGGTCGTGGGTTCGATTCCCACGCCTCCCATTTATTTATTTAAATTGTTGCTCTCTCCTTTCCCAACCAGTAGACCCAATTTCGAATCCCCCCAGACCCTTTCCTTTTTGCGAATTTAAATTGCCACACGGGTGAGGTCACAGGTTCGAATCCTGGGGGCCTCGCCCCTTTAAAATTCATTAAATTAATTAGATTTCTTCATTAAACTTTAGCCTAAACTAAAATTGTATTTTTGGATAGAACTTTATCATCTTATTAACTTATTTTCATCAATATTTTCACTTGAAAACTTAGGACAATTCATGGATCGTGTGTTACTTTTTGGGGGAGTATTCATGGATTCGTTTAGCCAAAATGTTGACACTCAAATCAGCCCCATCTCCATTTTAATGAACATCACGATTACATAGATTTATACAGGTAGAATGACAACCAAAACAATATCAAACTTGAAACCATAAATCAAAACCTCAATCACAGTGCATTCACAGTAACATTTTCGCACATACACACACTTGCATAAACTTTCGAATACATGGTTATCTTCCCTACGATTTCAAGTATACAATCAAAATCATATTCATCACGAAATCATAACGTACCTAAATCTACCAGCAATCATACCCAACCTACGATTCATTGGGAGCTAGTGACAGGGGCATGCAAAAGGGGAAACAATCCTAGTTTTCGAATGAACAATATGAACCTTAAAGGGTCTCTTGGGAAAGGGACCAAGAGAGAAGAAAACCCATACTTATTTTGACGTTCAAAACTTGAAGTTGCTGCCCAAAAACTCTCCAAAACTCACGTCCAAGACAAGTTTTCAACACAAAACTTTCGACAGAAAAAACCCTCTCTTTGCCTAACGTGTTCACTTAGCTTGTTTTCTTATAGTTTCGTGTGAGTTATTCAAGTGTGAAGAACTCTAGTAATTTTTCTGTTCTTGTAGTTGTTTTGGCAGAGAGTAATCGTGAAAAACAAATGGAGAAACGTAAGAGAGATGAGCGTGAGAGAGAGAGTTAAAAGAGGTGAAGTAGTTTAAACTTAGTCAACTAGGAGACTTAGTCATAAAAACATATTAATTAATAATTAAATAATTATTAATAATAAAATATGATTTTCCTTTTTAAATCAGCCATTAATTATTAATTTATTAAATTAATTCACCAATAAAATAAATCACATTAAATCATTGCTCCCACCTAGGTTCGAACCCGGGTGGAGCAAGACTTAACTTCAAGAGCTCCATTTCGTCTCTCTCTCCTCAATTTGCCCCTACACCTTATTAAATAATAAATTAATTATATATTTAGGGTAATTATGATATTACCCTTAGCCTGGTAAAAGACCATTTTAC
Organism: Solanum sitiens; assembly: GCA_016801875.1. Lineage (NCBI taxonomy): Eukaryota > Viridiplantae > Streptophyta > Magnoliopsida > Solanales > Solanaceae > Solanum > Solanum sitiens. The sequence continues at coordinate 179,599 of JABWTJ010000575.1, read as the reverse complement.
CCCTAGACCCTCAAAACTTAAGATTTCCTCTTTTTAAGTCCGGTAAAGACTCCTTCGAGTAAATCTTCGTATTCGAGAGCCCTACATGGTTGGTCCCAACCTTTCCAAGATCAACTAACTCCCCAAGTTAGTTGGCTTGGATGTAGCAAGTGTTTCGAGGTTTGGTTCTACGCGCATCAATCCATGTGAACCCTGGTCTAATCGTAGGCATTCTTGACACATTAAGCATTTCTTATCTTATTCATTTTTAGGGTTGTTACATATTTCTTGGTCATCGACATTCCCATGATTGTTTGGAAACCTTAGGTTATTCACATCTTTCGGATTGTCTTGATGATCATTACCACGATTTCCCGAATGTCCTAACCCTAGTTCTCAATTTCCTTAATTCATTTTTTACGTTGACGTAGAATTCTTTAAGGTTCATTGTAAGGTTTGACCAGATCTCCTTTCCGAGCAAGACCTGAAAGCGAAATGCCTGCAATAAACAACGTAAGATCAAGTACTTAATACCTGAATATTCTAATTGTAGACATAAGAAAATTGAATATAAATCATTTTCTAAGTCTCGGACAACGGCGCCAAAAACTTGTTTCTCCACTAGATACACGCAAGTGTACGTGGTCACGCAAGTAATATATATTCTTGTTAGAAACGAGTTATCGTTCCCAAGGGACTTATGATTGATTTGTATTCAAACTTAATTATACAACTAAAAGTAAAACTGATTGTTTCAAGTGTGGATGATTTATTATTACTACGACTACTTTAGTAATGAATAAAAGTAACTAAGATTGAACAACTTAAAGATGGTATTTCAAGCAAGAGAAAGACAATTCCAAGGCTGCAGCGTATGTCAAATCTCATGCATCACAGTATTGGCTTAGAACTAATTTTTCTTGTCAAGTTACAGGTTTATAGGGTTAATTATATGAGTCGGGCTACACACCTCTCGTCGCCTACCCCAATTAGATACCTAACTACATCGTTGAGCTGGGATAAGTGAGCTAATTGGCAACCATTTATATTTCATCCTATTTCATAACCAAGCAAGTTGTTCGTCCGGGATGTCACTCCTGAATACAAATCACCTAAATCTAATGGGTCGATCAACCTCTCTATATCCTCTAGTTTATCTTATCCCTCCTCTCTCGATTTTAAGATTAGACACTAAGTTTATCTTATGGTGATCAAGCATAAAATAGTAAAACTAGAATATAGAAGTAACTTGTGTTGAAAACCAAGAATTAATTCAAAAGCAAATAATATTCAACATTCAATTCATAGCTGCAGCCCCAGAGCTAGGGCGATTAGCTACTCATACTATTCAGAAACTACAAAATACGATTGTTCATGTGATTTTCCAAAAAATAAAAGAGTTAGCAGATTAAAACATGTTACAAACTTGAATTCTTTCTCTTGCCCACCAACTAAAAAGTCAAACCCTAACAATGAGGCCATAAGGGTCTATTTATAGTAAATAGGAAAATAAAGTCGTATTCTACTTCAACTAGGAGTCCTTTTAATTTCAACTATCTTCAAAAACTCTGCACAGGGCTGAGGCACCGCGCCGGAATCGCGTCTGGCAGGCTGGAGCACCGCGCTACCAGTGCACCTATAATCACCATCAGTCAATCTTGGCCTGACGCGTCGTTCCCTTGCTATGCCAATGTGGTTGGGGCACCACGCCAGTGTCACGCCTGACTGCTTCTTGTCAATTTCAACTCCTTTTCCTTCCAATACTTGATCATTTCCCTTAGTAACCTGAAAAATCACTAATCATGTCTATTATTGTGCAATCATCGCAATCTTGAGAAAAAAAGGCTAGATAGATTAGATAATGTTCTAAACTAACGTTAAATATGGGTATTTGTCGTAATTGGGCATATAAATATCCCCAAGATCACCACATCGCCTAAGTTGACTTAGCGCCCAAGTCTACTCACTATAAAATTAGGTGAGCTGAGGGAACCTTTGGTGAGTCGCCAACTGCCCTTGGCGAGCCGCAGCCCACATTTTTGAGTTGGAGGTCTTAAGGGTCTTTTGTTATTTTCCTAATTTAAGACTAAATCGTTTTACTAATTATTTAGTAAAGTATATAAGAATCCACCCTCAAAATTACCCAAAATAATTCATTCTCCCCGGAATTCAAAAGAAAACCCCAAAGTTCATCTTCCCCAAATCATTTCTCTCTCTAGAACTTGAAGAAGAAGAAGAAGAGGGAGGTTGAAGCTACGGTTTAAAAAGCAAAAATTTCACACCAATTTAGTTGGGATTCATAGCTAAGGTATGGTAGTCCTTCATCCATGAATTCTTCATCCATGTATAACTTTCATCTGTGGAGCCCTTCGAAACTCAATTTCTAAAATAGTGAATTCCCCAAAAGTTAGCGTTTGACTTCAATCTTATGGCTTCTTCTCGAAAACATTTTTAATGGTTATGATGCATTATGATTGAATTTATGATTTATTGATTATTTATGGTTGAATTATGGTGAATTTCCCCATGAAACCCAAATGTCCCCAATTTGTGAGCTTGTGATGTGGGTGAATTGTAGAAAGAAGAATACTAAAAGACTATTCTAATAGTAATTGTAGTAATTGAATCATGATATCATCCATGTCAAATGTAGTATTCTAGATTTGTTGGTGAATTATTATTCATGGTCGTTAAATGGGAAAATTATGAGAATTATGTATGATCATGATGTTTATGTACATGACTTATGAATACTTTGAAAGTAATATGATTATGACTATGATGTAATTTGGTGTTAATTGAAAGGCAATTCTTAGTTATACACTCATGAATGATAATGACATGTTATGGGAGGTTTTCTCACAATATGGGGCTTCTTAGGTTGAAAGGTTTTTCTCTATTATTGAATTTATGAGCTATCTTATGAATGAACGTTGGGATGAGATGGGTGCCCTCACGTGAGTTGAAGTGGGGTATATAGCAACAATCTCTTTATCCCATAAATAATGAATTTAAGTAATTAATGAAATTTTAAGTACTCCATGGGGAATAATTTTAAGCACCAAGTTGATATTAATTAAGATGGATACTCATACGTGAGTTGAGGCAGGGTATCTAGTAGAAATCTCTTGAGATGGATGCCCATACGTGAGTTGAGGTGGGGTATCTAGTAGAAATCTCCTTATCCCATAAACTATGTTCCCTCATAGGTTATTAGATAGTGTATCCACCTAAGCTAAATGTTAATGGTTTTATCTTAGGCAAGTAGGACACTCTTTTCAGTGTGAGTAACACCGGATTCCATAATTTGCTCACATGGTCTATGTCGGTTAAGGCTTACCCCCCAGAATGAATTATAATGAACTGTAGCTTCTCAAGAATGTACTACTTAGTAAGGGTGTGGGTATGAGACTTCATCCATGCATTTCACAAGTAGGCTTTGTGAGTAGTTATGGTGTGTTCCTATATGTTATGATGATTTATGAAATGATGAATGTGGATTGTTTCTAAGAGTTGATTTCCTTGATATGACTTAGTAAATGTGAAGATTTCATTGTCAATGAGTATCAACTAAAAATGATAATAAATAACGGTAAGTATGATTATGCTTACCTAAAAGTGGTACTTAGTATGGATGGGATTATGAGATCTTTATCTATGCATTGCACAAGTATAACTTAGGGTTTCTTATGTGATGTTTTAATGTTATAATGATTTATATGATGAACATGGTTGTGACTTATGCTTTTATACTCAAGGTCATGATGTTTCTCAAACTTGGCACATAGCATGGTTTTTAACTAAAATGTCTGTTTTAGCATGAATTGTGCATGATTACCATACTTAATCCATTTTTCTACTAACCCATATTTTCTATATTTTCACACAATGTAGTTTCCGATTCTGAAGGTGATCCTCTATTAGTTCAAGTTTGGATTGACTATTCTCCTAGCTTGTGGTGAGTCCTCAAGATTCGAGGACATATGAGCCATTAGTAGTTTCATTATAGTACTTTCATTTTTGGATGTATGTTGAGAGGGGGGTGACCTTATTGTGGATTCAAAGATTGTATTACACGACTGATTGAGACAAGTCAGAATTTCGCTTGCTTTTATAAAAGACTTTGATTGTATGGATAAAAGTTGGTTTTTTAAAATTCTGAATCATTTCTTATATCTTATGTTATGAATGATAAGGGCTTGTATGAGATTCCTTTTGGTTCGAGTACGATGTGTTACTTCTAGGGTGTACCCCTAAGTCGTGACACAACTACCCTTATTCCCTAATGTTGGACATAGATGCAAGTACCTATGATCCCTTATAAAAAGATATGAAAGGTGAATACCCATATCTTATGATAAAAGATTTGGTGGTTAATACTCATATCTTATATTGAAATATGCGGAGGTGAATACCCGCATCTTCTAACGAAATGATGTGGAGGAAAATACTATGTCGTATGATAATTGGGAATGGAGGAGAATACCTATGATCCCATAAGATTGACATGGAGGTGGATATATGTGATCATATAAGAAAGGCAAGAGGCGACTACCCCTTACCTTTAAGTAAGGTGAAATGCAGTAACCCATGAGCCTTTATGTGAAGGCAAACAGGTGATTTCCTCATGTCCATAAAAGATAAGCTAAAGATGATCATGATAGATGATGTGCTTGTAGAATGGACCAAGGTGACCTAATATAATGAGTGAGACTATTGGAGGATTACCTATGTCTTAGTTAAGTATGCTTTGAGGTTACTTATAAAGTATTCTTTTTATGTTATGATGATTTATGTGCATTGATTATACTTATGATTTGTATTGTCTGACCCTTATGTATATGTAGATACTAATGCAAGCTATCATATTTAGTACATGTTTGTACTAACACATGCTCTTGCCTACATTTCTTATCCAAATGTAACATTTGGCCATATCGACTCTCATCCCCATGGCTAGGATATTAGTAGAAGCAAGGATCGAAGATTGGTGAGTCCTCGTAGCATTTGAAGATATAGCCACCATTTGCTTATGTTCTTTCATTTTATGTTTTGAACTATTTTATGGGTTGTGTGACAAATATATTCATGTTTTAGATGGTTTGAGATAAATTGTATTAGAATTCTGCTTTGTTTTATAAAGACTTTGATTGTGTTGAAAATGTTAAATTTCCGCTAAATTCTATTATCTTATGTTATGAAAGCTAAGTGGCTTGTATGAGGCCTATGGAGGTCTTGTACGTCATGTCACATGTAGGGGGTACCCTAGGTCATGACAGTGGTATATTTGCACTCATTTGAGGTCTATTTAGCTCAAAACTAAGTTTCTTCATTGCCAAATTGTTTCATATTCTTAAGATATTTTGATGATCTGTATCTATGAAGGCTAAAGGACAAGGCAAGGATGAATGAATAAAATAATGACCAAAAAATATTTAAAAAAAGGTGTAAACTTACAATGTTGATCGTCAAACAAGAAAGGCAGATCACCTAATGGGTCTGAGCTCTCCCAAACTTAAAGTGAACAATACTTGCATTAATTGATACAAGTCGACGAACTCCAAAAGAAAAGTCGACAAGCCAAAAGAGAAGGGAAAACTTGTTGACCATCATCGAAAGCGACAGTGCAAAGAGAAAAATTGAAGGCTTGAGAGCGAACTAAGGTGATACTTGATGAGTCCACAGATTGGACTCATTTAAGGCTATATTTTAATAGAAAAAGTGTACTCAAATGCTTATTGTATCTCAATATTTGATGAAACCTCTTAAGTTTTAGGTATTTGAGGATTCAAGGAAAGCATGGACACTATGTCGCAAAAAGGAGCAAAAAGGCTGAGAAAAGTTAAGAATTCAAAGTCTGAGCATCGCCGATAGGCATGGATGCCACTTTTTGTTCCTGTGTGCTGAGCCGTAAATGAAAGGGTCAAATCGACAGAAGAGAGGAGCAGTCGGTGAATCATCTAGTAGTTTCGCGAAGCAGTGTCTCATCTCCCAATGAACCAAAGTATGATGATGCTGAAGGTTGTACCAGAATCCGATGGACTTCACTAATGGGTGAATCACCGAGTCCCTCGGTGATTCCCACTAATGTCGTCGAATGATCCGCTGCAGATAAATCTTAAAGCTATAAATACTAATAATGAAGTTTAGTTTTTAGATGGGGTATCATTTTCTTAAAATTCCAACGTACAACCAAACAATATCATATTTTCTTAGTACGGTTTATATTTTACTCTCAAGTTTTGTAAGGATTTTTGAAGACTTTTAGAAGAAAGGGTCTCTTCTCCTTTGATTTGGAAGTGGGCTCCTTGATTCTTCTTTATTTGCTAAAATCAAGTCTTTATTTCTTATGCCCATTTGATTCTAACTTCATTGAAGGTATAATTTCTATTTCTTGATTAGTGGTTAAAACCCCCCTTTCTTGTGGTGTGGTTTAACAAATATGGGTTAATATAGTTGTTGGGTCTTGCTTGTTAGTATATTAAATGTAGTTTAATGGTGATTTTGTGTAACGACCCGAAACGTCGTTATTCGAAAAGAGCAAAATCCACAAAATTTTCGAACTTTGTTCCACTGTAGTGGGATAATTGTCGCTGGCGTGGTGGCGCTGCAGAGGAAACTTACCCCGCTACAGCGGTATTAGTGAGGCAGAATCTGAGTTTATGAGAAATTTTTAGTTTCATCTTTTTACAATACCCTAATAGATCGTAAATTACCCTAGAAATCCGAGAAAATTATTTCAAGTTGGGAAAAGAAGGAGAGGAAGCATTCTAGAATGGGGATAGCGGAATCTTGCAATATCTTGGCCAAATTCACCATAGCAAATCCATAAAAGCTGGAAACAAAATCAAAACTCCGTACAAATTACTTGATGCCCACGTAAGTTAGGTTTTTGTGTGTAGTAGTTATAAATCCATGCTTACCATGTAATATATGAATTTAACAGTATGAGGTATGTCTAGACCTTCGTGCACCGAGTAAATTCCGTGGGAAGTTGCTATAATTCAATGGTTATGGGGTTAGTGTTATGTTGAGACGGTCATCGGTTGAGGTTCTGATTTTGTGTTCTTAAATGGGTTTCTTGTTAGGCTATAGTATAATGGTGGCAAGAAGTTTTAGTCAGGGTAAAAAACATTAGTAACGAAACTATGTGATGAAGAACTAGCATTTGGACTTGTGTAATTCCGTAAGGAAAAATCGTGGGAACCCATATGCAATTAAGTATGTGCCTAGGTGGTGTCTGTGATTCTTTGATGGTATGATATATACGTGGTTTGCTTCGTTGTGATACTTGTATATATATATATATGTTTCAACAATGGTCTTAGATATTGAAAAGAGATATGTGAATATCGATATAATGAAATCATGACTTGAATGTGTGATCTTGATATGATATTGTGATGTTTGATTAGGATCAGCTGCCACACTACGGCATACTAATTGGGATTGGCTGCCGCGCTCTGTCACTCCAACTGGGATCGGTTGCCACGTTTTGGCATAAAACTTGGACCGGATTATCACCTTCCTACATGCTAACAATTTGACTTTGGGTCCTATGAGAGGGACAACTACTTGTGATAAAAAGTGTACGAGTGAAATATGATATGCTTAATTTTGTGAGGTGTGTATATTTATCTATACTTTAGGGGTTTTAATCTATGATCCATGAGAATCTTTAAGTGTGGTAGTTTTACTCGTAGTATACAATGTGGTTAGTACGTTTAAGCTCTGATCTATTGGAATCTTAAATGTGGTGGTGTTACTCATAGTATACAATATAGTTAGTATGTTTAAGTTATGATCTATCGGAATCTTAAGTGTGGTAGTGTTAATCGTAGTATACAATGTAGTTAGTATGTTTAAGTTATGATCTATTGGAACCGTAAGTGTGGAAGAAGTACTTTTAGTATACAATGTGGTTAGCGTATTTAGGTTGTAACCTCGTAGGAAAAAGATAGGTCGAAATTGGAGGGCATTCTAAGAAAAGACTAAGGGTGGAGAAGCAAGGGGTCTAGACATGATCTTTTATTGTTATGTTCATATATTATGAGGTGGGCGTTGTATTGACCGATGATGCCTACCATTACGTGTGGTTGTACTGATACTACTCTTTCTATGTCTTTTTGACATTGTTTGGATGCAAAATTGGTGATGTTTCCTTAGGTGAAGACGAAGAAATCATTCATAAACTTTGACTTTTCATTCCGCATAGTGGAAGTTGTGTCTTTTGTTTAATTGATCATGTTATACTCTTAGTGGCTCTTGTATTTGTTAGACTAGGTCCTTTGGGATTGTTAAACTTTTTTTGTATAATTTATAAAAGTTATATTTCGAATGGGTTAATTGTTAAACTTTCTTAACTTGCCTTCGTTTTCTTTAGTTCTGCATGTTTTCTAGTTGTTGGGTTATGAGGGTTCTCCTATGTACATGTTAGATTAGGTGCCCGCCCGGCCCTATGGGTTGGGTCGTGACATTTCGTCTAGTGGTTGTGGTTTAATTTAATGGATTTGTAGTTGCAAATATAAGTTCACCCATGTGTTTTCGGCTAGCTCTCGAGAGAAGTCACTAAACCAAGACGACTAGATTGATGTCCTAAGGAGTGGTCGAAATGAGGTTCAGCCTTAGAGGGTGAGCCCTAGTCCCATATCCTAACACGCAGCTCGAGAGAGTGAGTGGGGTAAGGTGTAGGCTGGTCTTCATGCGGCGAATGGTTGTCCGAGAGGAACCCATTTGAATTGGGGTAAGTTGCTTGAGAGAGAACTTAGTCCCATATAAAGCTTAGCCTAGTTATTATTGTTTTACAAATCTTCTATTAAAAGCATGAAACCAACAATTTAAATTAACCCGTATTGGGTCACATCCCAAGAATTCCCTCTTTCATTACTTAGTTTTCTTGTTTATTTTGCTGATTTTACTACTTCTGACAACCCCTACCCCTACCCCCCCCACCCCCTCGATATTTGGCACTTTCTTGTCACCCCCTAATTTATAATGTTTTTAATCGTTAATTTCTTTAGCTACGACTAAATAGAACGAAATTCTAATTAGCTACTCATTTTCACTACCGCTCTCTTGGGACAGGACCCCAACCCTCAGTTGGGTTACTATATTATCGACTACCGTAGAGACTTGAATCGGAAATAGTTTCATTGGTCACGATAAGCATTAATACTCAGTGATATGCCGAATGTGAAAGGAAGACTTAAATTAGCTCGCCAACTGAGGTTCAAACACTTGAAGCCTAGAGTAAGAGAAAGGCGACTTGGAGAGAAACGAAGATCCATCCATTGTGATCGGTGAGCCAGATTAATGTCATCCAATGAGTAGCGTATTGAGTTTTAGTCCAAATTTTGGAAAAACATAAATAACCCAAAGAAGAGAGAAAGGAGGATTTCACATAAGTGAGAAAAACTGGAAAGGCTGAGAGAAAGTTTTGACTATTTTAGAGAGAGAAACACTTTACCTTGTGAAGAACACTTTCTACTTTTGGGGGGGTTTCGACTTTGTTCTTTAAATTGATAAATTGAAGTTGAATCCAAAATGGATTTTCTTGTAATTAATTAATCTCATGTTATAGATGGTTACTTTCATGAAAAGTATAATTTCTTTGTTATTTGTGATACATGGTTAAAAAAACCAGATCTAGCGGTGCATTATGGGGTTGGGTGTTGATTTGATGTGTTGACACCAAATTTTGGTCTAATAGTTTAAAAATTAATTATTATTTTTTTTGCGTATTTTATTTTTAAATACAAGTTTTGTCATTTTAATGCAATTTGTTGATAACATCCTTTTTCTCAAAGTATTAGGATTTTATCGGTTGTTCTGTTTATATTATTTTTTTCATAGCTGGAGATTCAAGTATTTGTTCATTTTTATAAAATCATTATTGTGTTAAATTGCATTTTTGTACATGTGATTGGTTACGTTCATTACATTTTTCATATTCATTTTTTCTCTGTTACATCGTTAATATTTATTTTGATATTTTGTACAGTCTAAAAATTTATTCGAATACGAATACAATTTATATAACATAGATATTTTATTAACCGGCAATTTTTGGGTCACGATTTCGAGTCCATAACTTGGGCCCATAGTCTTCAACTCCCTATATATAGAATAGTCGCTCTATTAGGTTTTTGGTGGAGGAAAAATTTTGAGATTTTTTTTCCAGTTATTTTTTATTATTATTATGCATTACTTTTGTATAACAAGTTCACCGGAGTTCCGCCGAAATCGGGGAATCCACCACCCAAAACCACTTTTGTTTTTGTTTTTTGTTTGTTTTTCCGGTGAAACTTCCATCTTTCCTTAGTCCCTCACTGACCAGCAAACCACTGCCCCTTTCACCATCTTTTTCGGCGAAACCACCGCCAACAACCCCAACCAGCCTCCATTCACCAGTTACCATACCTCACACCAAAATGCGACCAGAAATCGACGGAATCCCACTCCAAAACCTCGCCAGAAGCAGACCCACAATAGCTGAACAAAACCTCATCTAGAAAATGCCATCTCTGGCAAAAAATCAGTCACAAACAGAATCGGAACAACCAGCAAACAGCCACCGATTTACCACTGAAACAGCCTCCCAAAGTACCCCCATTTTCCCCCTTTCTTTCTCCCTGCAACGGACCAGTCCCTTCCCCTTTCTCCTTTTCAATCTTTTGTTTGGATTTGCAGGTGTTTTCATAATGAACTCTGGCTAGCTCGTGAGCAAGCAACCAGACTCCCTTCTTCTTCTCCAACTCAGGTAATCTCTTTCACGTTGTATTTCTTCTAAGATCTGGCCGGAGGGGTTCAAACTCCGGCCATCCCAATTGTTATTTCGTGATTTTTAGTTACTAATAATTATCCGGTGAATACTGTCCTTGTTGTTGTTTAGGCAATTGAACTGTGATTCTCGTTGATTTTTGGCAGCCTGATTATTTATCTTTTCTACTATTTTGTTTGATATTTGTTTTATTATTTTTCTTCTCAACTTTAGTCACTGTTTCTAAGAGAATATATTGGGTTTGTTGGATTGTTTACTATTATTTTTAATGTTGTTCCAATAATGTGTAACATGTTTTGCTTACTACTGTTTCTATCATTATTTTAAACATTTGTTAATTGCATATATCTTTTATTGAATTTTATGTTGCTAATTTTTATAACTTTATACATCTCTCTTTTGCTAAGTCTTTAGTTGTTGCCGTCATTTTGGTTATTATTATTATTATTTTATTAAGTTAATAATTTATAGATGATTTATATATATTTTTGTTGGATTTGTTGTTGTTGTTATATTGGAGTGATACTTAATTATTATTTTTTAGTTTTCATGCTATTATTGTTGTTCATTATTTTTGTGTCAATTTTAGATAAGTATGACCTTTTTTTATATCTTTATTTAGTGTGGAATAGAAACCTAATTCAAGTGGCCAATGTGAAATCTCTCTGTCGGTTTTAGAGGTATCCCCATTTTAAAAGACGAAAATTTAGTTTAAATTTATATTATTTGTTTTTTGTTAAAATTGACCGATGAAGAAATTACCGTCGATTTTCAAGGTCTTCCAAGTTAATAAGACGGGTTTTTATTCTTTAGTTATTATTTGATTTATTTATATTTAATTATTACTAACACTTATACTAACTGTCTTAACAGGTATCCCGAGGTGCTCTTCATTGGAGTTATTCGAATTATCTTCGAATTATACTTTTGTTCATTATTGTATATTGTTCACGATAGCAAATTTAGACCGATTCTTATATTATTGTTTTATGATATTACTTGTGTATATCGTATGTTTATATACTTGTACATTATTTTATTCTTCTCCTCAATTTGAAAAAATAAATTCAGTCGGGACCCACACTTTTGGATTTCGAAGTGTGCCTAACCCCTACCTTCAAAATAATTTGAACCCCTTACCTATAATTAATTGGTTTCGTAGACTTTTTTAAAGTTAATTTATTAATTGGTTTTATAGTTTTTTCTAAAAATTAGATGGCGACACCCTTTAACCCCTTTACCTTTCTTCTTTTTAAAATTCTTTAATCCTTTAAAATTGATTAACTATTTTTGTTAATTCAGTCGCCGCGACGTTGCTCCCATTCAAAGGGTGTCAATAGAATGACAACTCTGCTGGGGATATAGATTTTCTAACTATAATGGGTTCATTTTTTCAAATTGAGGAAATTATTCTTTTATTGTTTTATTCATTGTATCTTGTATATTTTGTTGATTATTTGTATATTCTACCCATTATTTATTCATTACTTGGTGTACATTGTTGTTACATTCATGACATATTTTGACAGTCAGATTATAGTATATTAACAAACGATTTTGCGGAACCACAGACCGGGCTTTTCTAAACTCAATCCTTTTTTGGAATGATCGACAATTTATTGGTTCGTCATGCGTCCAATGGTTGTCGTGAGTTTCAGCCTAAGTAGTCCACTTGGGTTCGTGGTCTTTCGAAGCCACTCTTGGTCATCTAATTTTAGAATATTGATAATCTCAATTCAGTCTCTATTCAAGTTACAATTTGTTGGAACTACGTTTGACCTGATTCCTGCTTCAACAGAATACGGAGGCGCCATAAGGGCTCGGTCATCTTCCTCGTAAGCTTTCCAAAATTTTAAAATAGAAACTGGGGTAAAAATGTTTGAGGTCTCCAAAAATTTTACAAAGGAGATAGTTGTTACAAGATTAAATACCGGAGTTTGTTGAAGCTGAAACAGGGGCAAAAATTTTAAGGAATACCCTCAAAAGTTTCACCAAGGTTGTACTAAAACTCAAAATTTGTGAGGCATCACTCCGAGTGGTTTGTACCTATTGTATTAATTTTTTTTTATTCATAATGTTATATTCATTGTATATCTTTGATTTTATTTATCTCATCTTTAATTAAAAATGGATTGTTTTGATTGACATTTTTAAAGTTTGACTCGTTAATTTTTTTTTTCATTTCAATTACTCTCTTTCAAATTAAAAGAAAATTGTTTGGAATTTTTTAAGTCGGGTTGTCCGCCCTCCATTGTGACTCATTAATTTATATTTTTGTTACTTTTTCTTTAATTAATAAAAAGATTTTTTGTTAACTTTGGTGGTCCTCCTTCAGTGTGACTAACTTATTTCTTCATTCTTGTTAAGTTTTCTTAAAATAATAAATAATACTTTTTTTAAAATTTTTGTTGCTCGCCTTTCAATGTGGCTCATTGGTGTTTCATTCCCTTTATTGGGATAATGCACAAGTACCCCCTCAATCTATTTCCGAAATTTCAAAGACACACTTATATTATACTACGGTCCTATTACCCCCGTTAACTTATTTTATAAATAATTTTCTACCCATTTTCTGCCTACGTGGCACTATCTTGTGGGCCCAGTGTGTGTTGACATTTTTTTAAAACTAGTGTCACGTAGGCCGAAAAGGAGTAGAAAATTATTTAAAAAATTAAGTTCAGGGGGGTAATAGGACCTTAGTATAGTATAACTGTGTCTCTAAAATTCAATTCTTATCAAAGAGATACGTAGGCAACCTTTATAGGTTTTGGTATCCTGTATTCAAAAGATTTTTTATTTTTTATTCTTTTTGAAATCATTTTTTTGACTTGGTTGGTGCCAACACAGTTCAAATGTGGATGTGAAAAATAGCTTGTTCAATAGAGAATATTGACTTCTTGTTAAACTATAGATTCTTTTGGTACCTCATTCATACTTTTGTTGCACTTGAAAATATTCTCTGGTATACATTCAAGTTAATAACAAAACCAGATTCATTATTTCATGTGCATTGTGTGGAGAGTTTTGAATTAAATTCAATTGTTTTGCATTGTTGATCTAGAACTTAGCCTAAATTGAGGCGAAATTCTGAGAATGTTTGATTTGAAAAATGATTGTAGGCCTCATTTGACTCATTTGAGCCTTTCAAAGACTACCAAATGACGTTAATCCTTCGATGTCCCCATTTTGAGCCATAAGCCTTTTTCTTTGGACAACCACATTTTTAGCTTATACCCTTTCTAAGCGCTTATACGCACTATTCCTCATTTGGCCTGACTTTTTTAGCGCATTGAAGACGTGCAAGTTATAAAAAAAATGATTCAAAGTTCAAATTTGTCAAAGACAAAAGTTATCAAGATAGCTGAAAGTCAAGAATACAAAAATGACTTCAAAAGAAAGAAAGAAGAGTTGAAAAATTCCTACAAGTTCAAACAAGTCAAGTTTCAACAAAAGAAAAGATTACTCCAAAAATTAGGATAAAATTCAAAAGATGATGAGAAAGGGAAAAACTCAAACAAACAATGTTTCAAGGAAGTCAGAAGTTCAAAAGGAAGGAACAACAAAGAGAATCAAACGCTAAAAGCCTAACAAATGTTGAAAGCATCTATTTAGTGCAATGCTCAAGAAGGGAATAAGTCACTTTTATCCCAAATGATATCGTACCCGTCCCTAAGCCTACATCACAAGCTATTAACAAGCCCTACAAGATTTCAATTCAAATGTTCTCACATTAGTGGAGATTTATATGAAGGTCAAGCATATGGTATCACAATTGCATACGTTGAACTTTTTTCTGAGTGTGAGTGTGTTTTTCCAGATATTCCCAAATCAAAATACTTTAAATGTGTGCAAATTGGGACTTTTGTTTGTAGTGAGGCACTTGAGACATGATTTTAGGTCTAGTTCAAAGCCTTTGTTTGTAGCAAGATGGACAAATCTTGTCGTTACTTAAGTACATCTGAGATACCAATTGAATCTATAGGAACTACCTCGATGTCAATATCAGTTGAAAGAGAAAAATTGTGAGAAATTTTTGTACAATACTATTGTTGGCGCTAACCAAGTTAAAATATGTTTCATTGTCCATAAAATAAAAATGGGTTGAAACCCACTTTTCAATATTCGTTAACTTTGTGAATCGTTTCAAAGTTTAAATTGCATTTTTCAGTAGTCATACCCATCAAATGACATCTTTTTTATTTTTCGGTAGTCATACCTTTCAAAATGACATCTTTTTAAATTTGGATCGTCATATCCTTCAAACTGACATCATTTTAATTTTTTATCATCATATTTATCCAAATAACTTTGTGGACCATTTCAAAGTTCAAATTGTATTTTTGCTAGTCATACCTTCAAAATGACATCTTTTAATATTTCGGTAGTCATACCCTTCAAAATGTCATCTTTTATATTTGGGTCGTCATACCTTTCAAACTGACATCATTTTAAATTTATGCCCCATATTTGTCCAAAGTAACTTTGTGACCGTTTTAAAGTTAAAATTATATTTTGGATTGTCATGTATCTTTTTTTTTTGTCATCTCCCTTCAAATGACACATTAAATTAAAGTTGGGTTGTCCGCCTTTCAAAGAGATACGTTGGGTAGTCATCTCGTTCAAAGTGACATGTTATATTCAAGTTGGGTCGTCCCTATTTTAAAGAGACGTATTGGGTTGTCACCTCATTCAAAGTGACAAGTTATGTTCAAGTTGGGTCGTCCGCTTTTCAAAGAGACACGTTGGGTTGTCACCTCGTCCAAAGTGACATGTTATATTCAAATTTGATTGTCTACCTTTCAAAGAGACAAGTTGGGTTGTCACCTCGTTCAAAGTGACATGTTATATTAAAATTGGATCGTCCGCTTTTCAAAGAGATATGTTCGGTTGTCACCTCGTTCAAAGTGACATGTTATATTCAATTGTATTGTCTGACTTTCAAAGAGACAAGTTGGGTTGTAACCTCTTTTAAAGTGACATGTTATATTCGAATTGGGTCGTCCGCCTTTCAAAGAGACATGTTGGATTGTCACCTCGTTCAAAGTGACATGTTATATTCAAGATTGGATTGTCATCTCCCTTCAAATGGCATGTTAAGTTCAAGTTGGGTCGTCCGCCTTTCAAAGAGACAAGTTGGGTTGTCACCTCGTTCAAGCTGACATGATATTTAAGTTTGGTCATCAGTCTTTTCAAGAGACACGTTGAGTTGTCACCTCGTTCAAAGTGACATGTTATGTTCAAATTAGGTCGTCCGTCTTTCAAAAAGACGTGTTGGGTTGTCACCTTGTTTAGTGTGACATGTTATTCACGTCATCCTCCTTTCAAAAAGGTACACCACCTTCATTGTGCAATTTTGCAAGTAACATCAAAGGTATGTGAATGTTCTCAGTTTACAATCAATCTCTGCCTTTTGTTTATTATTTTCAATCCAGTCGACGGATGTAAAGTCTTGCTCAAAAGTTCTACTAACGTCTCAATTTTTTGTTCAACGATTATCATACCAAATTTGGGTTTGTCAACTTTGTCTGATCTGGATCTGTTCATCGATTCTAATCAAACAAAAGGGCAAGTTGTTGACACCAAATTTTTGTCTGATAAATTAAAAATTAATACTTTTTGAGTATTTTATTTTTAAATATATGTTTTGTCATTTTAATGCAATTTGTTGATAACATCTTTTTTCTCAAAGTATTAGAATTTTATCGTTTGTTCTGTTTACATTATTTTTTTAATAGCCGGACATTCAAATATTTTTACATTTTTTAAAAAATCATTATTTGTGTTAAATTGCATTTTTGTACATGTGATTGTTTACGTTCATTTCATTTTTCATATTCATTTTTTCTCTGTTACATTGTTAATATTCATTTTGATATTTTGTACAGTCTAAAATTTTATGCGAATACGAATACAATTTATATACATAGATATTATATTAATTGGCAATTTTTGGTTCACGGTTTCGAGTCCATAACTTGGGCCCATAGTCTTCATTTCCCTATATATAGAATAGTTGGTCTATTAGGTTTTCGGTGGTGGAAAGATTTTGAAGGTATTTTTTTTCAGATTTTTTTATTCATTATTTTTATGACAAGTTCACCGGAGTTCCGTCGATGCGGGAATCCACCGCCAAAAAGCCCTTTTGTTTTTATTTTTTGTTTGTTTTTCCGGTGAAACTTCCATCTTTCCGTACTCCCTCAGTGACCAGCAAACCACCGCCCCTTTCACCCTCTTTTCCGGCGAAATCACCGCCAACAACCCCAACCAGCCTCCATTCACCAGCTACCAAACCTCACACCAAAATGCGACCAGAAATCGACGGAATCCCGCTCCAAAACCTCGCCAAAAGCAGACCCACAATAGCTGAACAAAACCTCATCTAGAAAATGCCATCTCCGGCAAAAACCAGTCACAAACAGAACCGGAACAACCAGCAAACAGCCACCGGTTTACCACTGAAACAGCCACCCAAACTACCCCCATTTTCCTCCTTTCTTGCTCCCTGCAACGGACCAGTCCCTTCCCCTTTGCCCTTTTCAATTTTTTGTTTTGGATTTGCAGGCGTTTTCATCATTAACTCCGGCGAGCTCGTGAGCAAGCAACCAGACTCGCCTCTTCTTCTCCAACTCAGGTAATCTCTTTCACGTTGTATTTCTTTTAAGATCTGGTCGGAGGGGTTCAAACTCCGGCCATCCCTATTGTTATTTCGTGATTTTTAGTTACTATTAATTTTCCGGTGAATACTGTCCTTGTTGTTGTTTAGGCAATTGAACTGTGATTCTCGTTGATTTTTTGGCAGACTGATTATTTATCTTTTCTACTATTTTGTTTGATATTTGTTTTATTGTTTTTCTTCTCAACTTTAGTCACTGTTTCTAAGAGAATATATTGGGTTTGTTGGATTGTTTACTATTATTTTTAATGTTGTTCCAATAATGTGTAACATGTTTTGCTTACTACTGTTTCTATCATTATTTTAAACATTTGTTAATTGCATATATCTTTTATTGAATTTTATGTTGCTAATTTTTATAACTTTATACATCTCTCTTTTGCTAAGTCTTTATTTGTTGCCGTCATTTTGGTTATTATTATTATTATTTTATTAAGTTAATAATTTATAGATGATTTATATATATTTTTGTTGGATTTGTTGTTGTTGTTATATTGGAGTGATACTTAATTGTTATTTTTTAGTTTTCATGCTATTATTGTTATTCATTATTCTTGTGTCAATTTTAGATAAGTATGACCTTTTTTTATATCTTTATTTAGTGTGGAATAGAAACCAAATTCAAGTGGCCAATCAGAAATCTCTCTGTCGGTTTTGGAGGTCTCCTGATTTTAAAAGACGGAAATTTAGTTTAAGTTTATATTATTTGTTTTTTGTTAAAATTGGCCGATGAAGAAATTATCGTCGATTTCCAAGGTCTTCCAAGTTAATAAGACGGGTTTTATTCTTAAGTTATTATTTGATTTATTTATATTTATTTATTACTAACACTTTTACTAAATGTCTTTACAGGCACCTCGAGGTTCTATTCATTGTAGTTATTCGAATTATCTTCGAATTATACTTTTGTTCATTATTGTATATTGTTCACGATAGGCAAATTTAGGTCGATTCTTATATTACTGTTTTATCATATTACTTGTGTATATTGTATGTTTATATACTTGTACATTATTTTATTCTCCTCCTCAATTTGTAAAAATGAATTCAGTCGGGGCCCACACTTGTGGATTTCGAAGGGTGCCTAACCCCTACCCTTCGAGATAATTTGAACCCCTTACCTAGAATTAATTGGTTTTGTAGACTTTCTTTTAAGTTAATTTATTAATTGGTTTCCTAGTTTTTTCTAAAAATTAGGTGGCAACTCCCTTTAACCCCTTTACATTTCTTCTTTTTAAAATTCTTTAATCTTTTAAAATTGATTAACTATTTCTGTTAATTGAGTTACCGCGATGTTGCTCCCATTCAAAGGATGTCAACATGATGTAGTGGTATTATGTTGTGCTCTGTTTTGTTATTGTTCATACATGAATTTGGGCTAATTAGCATGGGGTTTATTTATGCTTTAATATTGCAAAATTAATTTCTACTTCCGATCCGTTGTTGATGCTCGAAAGAGATAAGTTGGAGTGGGTAGTTAGTATGATACTAGCAATTTAGGTTTGATGTATGTAACTTGCTTGAAAATAGAGGTTAAGGGTTTGATCTATTTGCCCTATTTCTACATCAAAAGAGAGAATAGAGTAAGGTATTGTGTTGTTTACTATAGCATGTAGATGAGACCAAAAGAAGATTTTATGCAAGGATTCTATGAGATCGAAAGAACATTAGTGTCATTGAAGATGACCCAAACTATTCATGCACGCTCATACTATAGAGCAATACAATTATTCCTATGTGACATTGATTTCCAATCCCCGCCCCTAGAATGGTTGTTATTTCTTGAATATTCTGAATTTTCAGTTTAATTATGATAATTGATAACCAAATACTTTTATGAAATTGGTGGAATCATCCACCTAATTTTTTCTACTACTACAAATAAATGAATTTACCGTTCAAATTTCTTGATAGAATTTTCTACGTTATATCATTCTCTATGGGATTCGACCCGGCTCTTAGTTGGGTTTTTTATTGACGATGATTGTTGTCTCTTTCATTTAATTTCGAAGAGTACATTTGAGCGTTATCAGGATTAATAAAGCAAAATAATATATAACTATTCTTATATATTAGGGCAAAATGTTAAATGAGGAAAATATACCTAAAATAAAAGTGTAAGTATAGCAAACTTGGTTATGTTAGAAAGAGGACTCAAAGACCTTCTATTTGATACATCACGGGCCACCTAACTCTTTATGTGTTTAAAGTCGTGGTCCTTTGAACTAGAACCAGAACTAAAAACTGAAGTTTAACTTATTTTGCTTTTCGAAGTATGAGATGTTACAAAGACTTGTAAAAAATTAGTGCAACTTACTGTGTTCTTTATTTACTGCATTTACCAAGTTAAAACAGTGTTAGAAAGTGGGCTGAAAGTTAGGAACGTTAGGAGTAAGTTAAGGAGTTTGTTTGGTGTAATAAAAATACTTTAAGTTAGGAGTTACATTATAAGTAGGAGTCAGTAAATAGAGAGTTAATACACACTATGTTTCCTCTTGTAATTCAGAGACTATATTTTCTATTAAAGAAGAGTTTTCGACTGTTTACTTTTCTTTCCTTCTTTACTGCTCCTGGCATTTCTTTTGTTATTTGGTATCAAGATTCAGGTTGAAGGAGGAACTTTTTTTGTTTCAGTCTTCTTGTCTATCTGTTTATCCTGTTGGAGAATTTGAAAGTGTGAAGGGAAATATTTTGTTGTGTGTAGCAATGGAAGCCTCAAACGGAGGAAATACTCAATATGGAATAGAAAAACTTGTAGGAACTAACTACAAGTATTGGATAATGTGTATGGAAGCATACCTTCAAGGTCAGGATATATGAGATTTGATTGTATGAACTGATTCAATAATCCTAGTTGATACTCTGAGAATACCGAATCACAAAGGAAATTGAAGATCAAGTGTGGAAAACTCTCTTCGCTTTGAGGAATTCTACTAGCAAGGAGTTTATTGATCATGTTTGTGATGTTAGCTCTCTAGAAGAAGTTGGGGACATGCTCGAAAGGTTGTTTACCAAGAAAAATAGAGCAAGGCTATAACTCTTGGAGAATGAGTTGGCAATGTTTCAACGGGGGGGTATGTCAATCTCATATTAATTTTCGCGAGTTAAAAGTATCTGTGTTGAAATTTCAGAGATTGATCCAGAAGAGAAGATTAGTGAGTCACTCCTACGACACTATCTTATTCGTTGATTGGAAAAGAATACGGTCCTTTTGTCACTTTCGTTCAAGGATGGCCGCAACAACCAGGTGTTGAAGAATTGGAGAACATGCTTTCTAATCAAGAAACCTTAGCTAAACAAATGGCTAAGAACCTTGAATATGATAATGTTGTATTTTCTAAAGAAAAGTCGAATAAGAAGAATGCATCAACATGGAACAAAATCAAAGAGGAAGAAACAAGAACGGAAAAAGGTGGAAATCCACACAACACCAAAAAGTGCTACAGATGTGGAAAAATTGGGATATCAAGAAAAATTGTCGAATAAAACTTTTCAAAGACAATGCCGCATGTACCAACGGACGAGATGAACAAATGAAACGGGAACAATATTAGGTCATGTAGGCTATCAAATGTTGCAACAGATCTCTTCTAAAAAAATAGGTAGATGACATGCCAACTTTGAAGAATATACGTGAAGATGTGATTTGTCAAGGTTTCCAATATGAAAAATGTCATTGATCGTCTTCCTTTCAAAAGTTCATCAAATCAGAGAACCATGATGTTTGAATTGGTTCATACAGATTTGATGGGACAAAAAAGAACACCAAGTTATATAGGGCATTGTTATGTCATGGTGTTGGTGGATGATCACTCAAGGTTCACTTGAGTAAAATTTTTGAAAGAAAAGAGCAAAACATTTATCCAAGTTTATGGAGTTCAAAGATGCTGTTTCGAATGAGTTAGAGAAGAAGATGTCAGATGACTTCTTCCAGTACTGTCTTGAGAATGGAATTGTTTTTCAAATGACATGTGCAGATACACCTCAACAGAATGGAGTTGCAGAAAGAAAGCTTGTCTATCTTACTTCAGTTTGTCTTTCTTGGTTGCATGACAAGAGTATTCCTTGAGATCTTTAGGTTGAAGCTATTCAATGTGGATGCATGTGATAAATAGGCTGCCTCCTAGGCCAGGAACACAAAAATCCCCTTCTGAAATTCTATATAGTGAGAAGCCAAATGTGAATTGTTTTCGAGTTTTTGGTTTTGTGTGTTATGTTCATGTTCCCGGAACTAATAGAATCAAACTTGATCCGAAAGTAAGAAAATATGTATTTTTTGGCTATGATTCTTATAGGAAGGGTTTGAGATGCATGGATATAAAGACAAATAAGTTTACCATTTCTAGGGATGTGGTATTTGATGAAGTGTCATCCTTTTTCTGCTCAAAGGGTTGTAGTTCTGGGAGATAATAAAGATAATTTAGAGCTATTATTTCCTGAAGCAAATGGGCCAGCACCTCATAATGAAGAGGTAGAAAGTGTATCTCCAAGTCAGAACATTTTCGGGGAAGGAGATGCTGAACATCAAGCAACGAGAAGGTCATTAAGGGAGAAAGGCAGCCAGACTACCTCAACGATTATGAGGTAAACCTTTAAAATTATTCTGTGACCTTAAAACACGCCATATTCTACGTGTACTTGTTCTATTTATACAACGCTTATCAATTGCCTTGTGGTATAGTTATGAACTTGATTCCTATGCGACTAGTGAAAATAGAATAGGTTTAAAGTAAACTGCCCATAGATTTTGATGTGACACGATTAAGTTGACGTCGATGAAGTATTTAAACTTGAAATCATAAAGTGGTATTTGAGTCTAGAATTTAAAAGTGTATATATGTTTTAAGTTAAGCTAAAGGTATTAAGGTCTAGAAATATAATAAAATATTGAGGTGCTTGCTTGACTTTACTAAGCTAGTAGGTGACAAGTAGGTGCATCACCTACTTTGACTTATTGACCAGCCAAAGGACCAAGTAGGTGCATCACCTACTAAGACTCTTCTGACCATGTTATTGGGCCAAGTACACCACTTATATCTGGCCCAAGTTTAATAGAAAAATAATGGAGAAATGGGCAGTCAAGGCCCAATCTTTCTAAGTCCACAAGAAATAATTTAAACGGAAAAGTAGGTTCATCACCTACTTAAATACGTGGCCTAAATTAAAGACACATGTTGGCTGCAAATGAAGTACAAGAAAGGTGGAAAAATACATGTCACATCCGGGGAGCACCCCCTAGACGTAACTGGCGTCATCGTCCTCTTTGAGGACTAAGACTATCCTCTTAACATACATCATTACATTCATAGGTTAAAAATGCGTAATATTTAAAACTTTTTATCCTACGTTGAGGTTTACATAGACCTCTACATACACATAATATATTCATATCGAGTATACATAGACCCTTCGTATAAGAAGATTACATAGTCTTCTACTTTTATTGCACATACATAGTATAATATAGTCTCATAAAAAGTCTATAACATTGTCTCATATTAAACCATCTAGACAAGAGTATCACAATTTGGGCATAGCCCTTACATCAACAATTATAACCACATATAGGCTTTACAATTATTGTACCAAAATGAAAGAGAATGAACATAGTGTCTTTAAGACTAAACAACATCCAATAGGTAGATAATGGCATCGTCCTCGGAAAGTAAGGACCTACCAAACTTGGAAGATAAGAAATCCAAGTAGTTTTCAAAGCCTTCCTTAATATCATCGGTAGTATCCTACATTTGTAGTAAACATCAAACATGGGTTAGTACACACTTGTACTAAGTATGGGTATACGCACATAAACAAGTGAAATCATGCTAAAGAGGACATTTGATCAAAACCATGCTAAAGTACTTTGAAAAGCCTTATGAACAATTAAGAATCCATATAAGCCAATACTCATATAAGCAATAAGTCAAACCCATGTACAACACAAGATTAATATCAACAAGTAATAGTCAAGTCAACATATACAAGAGTCCATAACATCGTAATATAATCAAGACCCTTACTTATAACCCACCATTTAGCCTACAAGTGCAATGACCAAGCAAAGCCCCATAACCTTACTCAATCAAGTAAACCAAACAAAGGACCACAAATAATGCCTAACTCAACATAACGCAACATCAATAAGAACCATCATCATATTTAGCAATATAGACCAATAGCATGTTAATAAATGAAACTAATATCATATATGATCATCAACATGTAAGTCAACAAAAGCATAACATTTACTTTATAAGATTAGTATATCATAGGAACATACTTCTAGGACTTCTCTCAAAGCTAACTAGGCCAATGCCTAGGTAGAGTCTCATATCCCTACCTAGACTAAGCCAACCTCTCAAGTCACCCTATATAAAGTTCACTTCATTACTTCATTTTACTTTTGGGAACATTTGCCTTAACCGACATAGACCACAAGATCTAAGTGTGGAATTCGGTGTTGTAAAACCTTACACCGATTGAAGGTGGTCTACCGGCCAAAGTAGAGCCAAACATAAACGTAGCTTTCCAGGTGGATCCACTAGCTACTCTTCCTATGATGGCAACATAGTTCTACAACTAGGAGATATGTATGAACCCTCTACATGCCTATGGCATCGAAGCCTCATCTCATGGGAATCAATTGGGTGAGTGTCCCTCATAGGGGAGTCAACACCTCATATGGAATTATAGGGTGAATCTTCCTCTATGGGAAGTCAACACCTCCCATTGTCAAGTTCACTCGGTGCTAAGATAAGTCTCTTTTGAAATGTCTTTCTTTATTAATCATCACTTAGTTTAGGTCATAGGGTCTATCCCTTGTATAATCATAGTCATTTAGCTCAATAGGTATTGCCTGAGAATATACTTTCATGGCAACCCTCACATGTGAGATTAGCATATCATCATCATTATTTCATAAAAAGGCACATAGGCAAGTCACGACCAACCTTATATCATTTCATCTTATGCATAATCTCACAATCACATAGTCAAGACATTTCAATTCAACATCATACCAACACCTATGTAGGCTATTCACAAGGTATACTTCAATTGAACTACATCACCAATCACAAGTCATCATACTTGAAGTAAAGGTTAGGATCATGAAGACTTACCAAATATCCCTCAAAAGGGTTAGGATCATGAAGACTTACCAAATCTCCCTCAAAAGCCATCATCATGGTCTTACCATCAACCAACCAATTACATCCAATAATAGGTGTATTAACATCAATCAATAGTAATTAACACAAGAACTAGGTCAATTGCATCATCACTATCCCAATTAACATCAATTCATAACCTAGAGTCATGGGAATTAGGGTTCATCATGAATTCATCAAGAAATAGATCCAATCCAAAACAATACATTACCCTATTCAATCCATACATGAATTAGGATAGATAAAACAAGTCTAATAATCAAATCATTCTTCAATTCCCATCAATTCATGACCAAGATCCAAGATTTGGGAAATTGGGGAAGGGAACATGATCGACATGAAATTGCATCAATTAATCAACAATATATACTCAATTAGTCATAGGAAATCACAATTTATCATCAATTTGAAGTTAAGAAGAAAAACCATTAGATTTGGAAAACCCCATGGAATTGGGTATTTTGAAATCAACTTTGAGAGGACCTCTTGGGGAAAGAAATCTCAAGAGTGAAGAACCCATACCTTATTGAAGCTTAATCCACGAAATTGAAGTAAAATCCTAGAGAAATTGACCTTCTCTTTCAAGTTTTCTTCTTTCTTCAATGGAGCAATTGGGGAGAGAGAAAGTAGAGAGAGGTGAGAGCATTTGGGTTTTGTTTTGGGAATTGAGTTTGGATGAGTGAATAATGACTTAAAATGACCCGTAGGCTATATATATTCACTCCCCTAAATTACCCAAAACACCCTTCACTTAAATGGGTCTTTTTGTGAAGTTTAAATGTCAAAAATACGTTTTACCGAATCTCGGAAGTGGCTCTGCGTCGCGAGGCCAACACACACTTTTATTTTTGAAAACTAAATTGAACCAGTGAGGTACGTGTGGGCTGCGCGTCGCGTAGCAACCCACTGATTCTTGACTTTCGCAGGCTGCTTTGGCAGCCTATCCACCCATGTTGGGGTCCTCCTTCAAGACACTTCGGGTGGTCCTTGGGACGTCGTTATTTGACGTTTAGACCCTCTATACTAAGCTCTACCTAACCAAAGTCTTTTTACAAGTTTTATAATTTATTTTACCCTCCGAAACCATTCCCAGACATTGCGACATCAACTAGTTCAATTAAGCTTGTTTCCGGACGTCATGGACGTTTTTTGACGTCTTGGCTCTAAAACTTCTTGGATGACTTATATACACTATTTTAGGTCTTAAAACAGTATCTAAACCCTTAGACACTCATTTTAGGCTCTAGATTAGGCCTTGAATTTTCAGAGTGTTACAATAGAACATATTAAGGAAAAAAATATATGATACAACTATCTCATTTTCCTCTTATCCAAATTTAAGCTCTCAAGTTCATATATTTCTCTCTCTCAAGATGAAGCAGACACCCAATTTTCCCACTAGGGTTTACTATTTTTCACCTTGTTTCTTCCAAAGCAGCCACAAGATCACCTTCTCTCCTCTATTGTTTCAAGTATATTGGACAGTTCTTCAAATGAAGTGAACTAGAGATAACTATACGTGTTGGAAGCCAAGGTTCAACCACTCTCTTCCAAAGATTAAGAGAAGGTTACAAATACAATAATTAAAGGAGAATAACATATTAGATAGCCAAGGTAAGGTCGCTACCACAACCTTTAATTAGTAGTTTATTTGAGAATTCCAGACTTACTTGTTTATTGCAACTCCTGGGATGGTGACTTAAAACCATAAATTCAAGTCTTTTGATTATTATTGAGTGTTGAGGACTGCTATTGCATTGATTTGTGTACGGGAGGTCATGGATGTACTTAGAGAATAATTGCAGAAAGTTGTAGAGGGCTTATTTATAAGCTATGGTGATACATCATTAAATTAAAATTTTGGTAAACTCACTGCCCGTTCCATTGGAAGGTTGTTTGGTTTAAATAACTTTAACAGGCAGAACTTGTGAAAGAAAACAATCAATTAGAAAGATTATAGGATGTCTACTGTTTTGATGAGTTGAAATATCCCGAGTTGGTTGGTAAGCTGTTAATATTATAGCCTTATTGATTTGTTGTTGTAGATGAAGACAATGACGTTAAAGGACAGGTTCACACTTCGTAAGAGATACGAATTGGGAATTGAGGTATGTAAGACCATTCGTTCCTATTTCTTTGGCATGAATTCAAAACTTGGATTACAAAAAGTAAGATTTCTAATTCCCTTGGTAGTGACTGATCCATAGTTACAGTTCCAACTCCCTAGAGCGTTAAAGTGAGCACTCTAATATGAGTTTGTTACTAAATCTACGTGTTTACTCTACCAAGTGTTAGCATGCAAGGTTTAAACTTATTTCATCGTTAAAGAACCCGTGGCACATATTTCCCTTATATAAATCAAAGTGATCCTAGATTACACAAGGTACATATATTTATATGTTGGATATACGATCTGCCAAAATCTTGCAAACTTACTTCAATTGTCTAGTCCATCATATATGCCATCTAGTCAACATATGTTGTATATGAAGTTTCTCATTAGTAAATATATCTACATATTAGTAGTTACCTTCTTATCGTAGGTGACTCGTATAACATGTATTCATATAGTACTTGTCCGCCTCACCTAGGGTTGGGGTGTGCCAAAAGTGGTATTAGAGCAGTTCGTCCAAGGGAGTCTACAAAGCCATGTCTAGTAGATCCTTACTTATGAATGTGTTGCGCGACACATTTATAATTAGAGGGCTGCTTGGACATTTAGGAAATGTTACCTTCTTTCATAATCTAGATCATAAGATAGAGAGAAGTTAAAAAATTAATTTCCACTTGCACTTGATCATGCTATTGATATTATGCTTACAATGGTTAAAGTTAACAGTAGCTAAAATGTCAAACGTTATAAAAATTTAGACTACATTGAGCTCTTTTTATTCGATCGTCCCACTCCACATGGTATGTAAAGATTTTTATGTTATATGAATTTTAAATTGCATTTTTACCATTTATATCATGTTGGTTCAATTGAGAAAAATATAGTATGGTTATCCATATGCTTAAAAATGACGGGCTACCTAGTTCCATATATGAGCTGTAGCATTTCTAAGCACATCTTCTTAGGAGGATGTATCCAACTCTCGACTTCTATATTTCCTCCATATTGATAGGATCTATTCCTATAGAGGACACTTGCTCATAGTCTGTAATATACATAGAATTTTCAGCATTACACATGTTCTCGAAACTGATTTTGTTGAACCTATTTTTTTTTAGTCGGAAGAAGGTAGTGACACAATTTAATAGGTGGATGTATCAGTGCAATAGTGTTAGAGATACCCCCTAATTAGCTGACAAGGCCCAAATTCTCACCATATATCATCCCGAATATGCTAATATTTGGATTTTAAATAACATTTGTATTCTTTTCATGGTTATAAAACTTAGGGACACAAGTGTGCCAATTTCTGCAAATGATATATCTATGGTAGTTCCTATTATGATATATTTTTTGGTTATGGAGGATTAGAATGTGACTAAAGGGTAAGGTTAAAAAAAGGGAAAAAAATTGATTGGTTAGACCTAAGTTGTGACTACTCAGGTTGTAGATAGTGGGATCTAGTACATGAAGCTACTAGTTTTGATTAAAAGGTACTTGTTAGATAGGAAGCATGTGGGAATGATGCTTGAATTACACGGCTTAATATTTATGTAGAGCATCTCATTAGAGATGGGATATGTCAAATTCCCTAAACATAGGAGTAGGGGGATATGAGGATGCTATACATGAGTGAGATAAGTGATTATGAAAGAGAGGTTGCTAAGTGTATGAGGCAATAAAAAGGTAGAAACTTTTTAATCCTAACGAGTTATAATGGCGTACCCCAGAACAAATTTGTGAACCTTTGTTTGACAGAGAAGTCATTATAGTATTGATTCAATTCTTGATATTTGGTCCTAATGACAACAAGAAAAAGAGGGGAATAGAAAGGTTACCTAGATAGAATATACATGGACCTAGTTCATCTACATCATTAGTACAAAAGAAAAGTAGAGCATCATTCACATGTAAAGAGCTCCTACATGGTTCATTTAATTATTTCCTGTAGTAATTCATCAGTCATAGTCCAGTGAAGGGAGAGGAAAAATTGATCATATGCTATTTATTATTATTTGCTATCTTGCATAGGAAAAGAGTCAGAGCACCCTCACTTGTTTCGTTTTAAAAAATCTATTAGAACTAGTTAAGCCCAAAGGGGCTAACTCTAAGATTTTATGAATCATGATATAACTTTATAGGTACCTTAAATTTATTTGTTATTAGAGTTCATGTTTTATGGTACGTTCAAGATTCACTATTTTCTATTATGACCTTCAAAATACACCAGACATTGAGTGTGATGTGACAAAAGCTAGTAATGAAGGTAAAGTTGACCTCACCCTCCTACTCCAAAGGATGAATTATTGAGGATTTTCTTTTCTATCTTGACTATAGTATTTATATTGAGAAGCCAAGTCCCAATAGCAGAACACCTATAAGGATTCTTAGGATATTGAAGAGAGTAGATGGGGAAATCAATTGTATGTAATTTGAGGGGAGTAAGAAATATGAGCAGAAGTATCCCACCCGTGACTTAACTCTTTAGACATTGTTTTTACCCTTATTATGGTAGAGTGGTTCTATAGGATATCTCTTAGTTTTCAAAGATGGTTTGTTATAGAATTATACATGCTACATGTTCTATAATGTATCTATTTGTATGTCATTTTCCCTTTGTGGATTACTTTCTCACAGGTTACCTGATGTCATAGAATACTTCCATGTAGTGTTGTCCGCTTTGGAGAGTACCTTTGTTTATTGCTATATGTTTTCGTAGGACCTTTTCCCTACATGTTATTTATTGCACTGGTTACCTTCTTCATGCCACTTATCCATATTGTGAGGGTATTGCAAGATAATTGATCATACAACCACTTTTATATATTTTACATGCCTCGTAGCCTACTTGCTTAAGAATTACAGTCCTTATAGCTTTTCTGCCCATGTGTCATTTGCTCACTTGCTCATATTTCATATGTGTACTCATTTGACATGTTCGTCCACCTATCCATGCGATATCACACACTTGTTCAATGTGATTTGTTTTCTGTAGATCATTTTCTTTTATGTCTACATGTCTTATAGTCTACTTGCTACATATTATATTTCGTAGCTTTAGTACTTATGCATCATGTGCTCATCTAGTCCATTTCCTACATGTGCCTTATAGCTCATTCGCTCACACGCTACCGTAGTTCATATGTGTACGTACACCACATATTTCTATAGCTTAATGCCCATATATTATGTTCTCTCTTTTGTGCTAGTCTGCATATGTGTCATACTCAATGTGACTTATTTATCCGTATTCTATGCCCCTCTGTGCTTATTGACTTAGAGTTTTGAAAATTTTGGAAAAATGTTTCCTTGTATCATTATGTAGTGATGACTTTGAGCAAAAAAGGTTGGGCATATATGTAAAATTTATCAAAATCTTAGATAAATAACTTAGCATAATGCCTTATTCAGAAGTGCAACATAAAACTTTAGAGTTTATATTAATAGTGATGCGTTCTTATAAGAGTCGCCTCTGAAAAGCGTCAAGAGATAAAAGAGAAGGGAAAGTAGTGCTTCGATCGGTTAGGCCTATGATTTTATTTGTCCGTTCCATATACAAAGGTTTTGGGAGATACTCTAGTTATTCTTGATTGTTAAGGCCCGGAAGCTAAGCTCAAAATGTAAAGACCTCCATTGAAGTATTGTGGAAAGAATATAATACAACATAAGATACTTGGAATAGAAGATGGTAGGAGATCCTAAATACCCCTCCTCATCCTAAACATCAACATAAGGATCTGAGATCATGTGGTCCCCTTATATGATCATAAATCCTACTAGCATTTGTTCATTTGATATGTCATTTGCATGTCTTGTGTTTAGGTATATTAAAGCCATTATTTGTATAAGTTCTAATTGGGTAATTGGGTATATTCAATGAATTACATGGTCATGAAAGGGGTTTAATTTGTCATATTATTATGTTATGAACCATATTTATTGAGACTTTATACTAGACTTGTACGTGTTTTAGGTTAGTCTATGGATTTAGGATAGTCCTATTTATAATGGTAAATCTCGCAAATCTCCAAATGAAATTCTAAGGTTAACCAAACTATCAGATTCACCCATCATTCGAGGACGAATGATCATAAGAGGGAGGGGAGGATGTAACACCCCGTATTCTACGTGTACTTGTTCTATTCATCCAGCGGTTATCAATTGCCTTGTGGTATAGTTATGAACTCGGTTTCCAATGCGACTAGTGAAAAGAGAATAGGTTTAAAGTGAACTGCTCATAGATTTTGATGAGACATGATTAAGTTGACGTTGATGAAGTATTTAAACTTGAAATCATAAGGTGTTATTTGAGTCTAGAATTGAAAATTGACATAGTGTATATAAGTTTTAAGTTAAGTTAAGGGTATTAAGGTCTAGAAATATAATAAAATATTGAGGTGCTTGCTTGACTTCACTAAGCTAGTAGGTGCATCACCTACTTTGACTTATTGACCAGCCAAAGGACCAAGCAGGTGCATCACCTACTAAGACTCTTTTGACCATGTTATTGGGCCAAGTACACCACCTATATCTGGCCCAAGTTGAATAGAAAAACAAGGGAGAAATGGACAGCCAAGGCCCAATCTTTCCAAACCCACAAGAAATAATTTCAATGGAAAGTAGGTACATCACCTACTTAAATGTGTGGCCTAAATTAGACACATGTTGGCTGCAAATGAAGTAAAAGAAAGGAGGCAAAATAAAATCTATTAAGGTAAAATCAAAATCTGATACAACTATCTCATTTTCCTCTTATCTAAAATTTAAGCTCACAAGTTCATATATTTCTCTCTCAAGATGAAGCAGCCACCCAATTTTCCCACTAAGGTTCTAACTATTTTTCACCTTGTTTCTTCCAAAGCAGCCACAAGATCACCTTCTCTCCTCTATTGTTTCAAGTATATTGGACAGTTCTTCAAATGAAGTGAACTAGAGATAACTATACATGTTGGAAGCCAAGGTTCAACCACTCTCTTCCAAAGATTAAGAGAAGGTTACAAATACAATAACTAAAGGAGAATAACATATTAGATAGCCAAGGTAAGGTCGCTACCACAACCTTTAATTAGTAGTTTATTTGAGAATTCCAGACTTACTTGTTTATTGTAACTCGTGGGATTGTGATTTAAAACCATAAATTCAAGTCTTTTGATTATTTTTTAGTGTTAAGGACTACTAATGTATTTATTTGTGTATGGGAGGTCATGGATGTACTTAGAGAATGATTGCGGAAAGTTGTAGGGGGCTGATTTATAAGCTATGGTGATACACCATTAAATTAAAATTTTGGTAAACTCACTGCCCGTTCCATGTGAAGGTTGTCTTGTGTAAATAACCATAACGGACAGAATTTGTGAAAGAAAACAATCAATTAGAAAGATTAGGGATGGTTACTATTTTGATGAGTTGAAATATCCTGAGTTGGTTGGTAAGTTGCTAATATTATAGCCTTAATGATTGGTTGTTGTAGATGAAGACAATGAAGTTAAAAGACTGGTTGACACTTCGTAAGCTATACGAATTGGGAATTGAGGTATGTAAGGCTATTCGATTTCCTATTTCATTGGCATGAATTCAAAACTTGCATTACAAAAAGTAAGCTTTCTAAGTGCCCTTGGTAGTGACTGATCCATAGTTACAGTTTTTACTCCCTAGAGCGTTAAAGTAAGCACTCTAATATGAGTTTGTTACTAAATGTACATGTTTACTCTACCAATTGTTAGCATGCAAGGTTGTTTCATCGTCAAAGTATCCCTGGCATATATTTCCCTTAATAAATCAAAGTGATCCGAGATTACATATATTTATATGTTGGATATACGATCTGCCCAAATCTTGCCAACTTGCATCAATTGTCTAGTCCATCATATATGTCATCTAGTCAACATGTGTTGCATATGAAGTTTCTCATTAGTAAATGTATCTGCATCGTAGTAGTTTACCTTTTCATCATAGGTGACTTGTAAAACATGTATTCAGATAGTACTTATCCGCCTCACCTAGGGGTAGGGTGTGACAGACCTCATGTTTCTTTACAGGAGCATCAACTAGTACAGAAGAACCATTAAGTTATGAAGAAGCAAATGTATGTCCAGTTGGGAAAGAGCAATGCAAGAAGATACTGATGCTTTAGACAAGAATGAAACTTGGGAATTGGTACCCAAACCAGAAAAATGTGTTCCAGTTACTTGCAAATGGGTACTTCTCTAAAAAAATATGATGGTGCCATTGACAGGTCTAAAGATCGTTTAGTTGCTCATGGTTTCTCTCAAAACTATAGATTAGATTATGAGGAGACATTTAGTCCGGCAAAGATGGTGATAGTAAGGTCGCTTATTTCTCTAGTTGTTTTCAAAGGTTGGAATTTGTGACAGCTCTATGTAAAGAATACATTTCTTTATGGAGAGTTGGATCGAGAAGTATTTATGGAGCAACCTCACAGTTTTGTCTCTAAGCATTTTCCAAGTCATGTTTGCCATTTGAGGAAAGCTCTATATGGCCTCAAGCAAGCACCAGAGCTTGGTATGGTAAAATTGCAATACCTAATCTTTGGTGGTCTTAGAGTTTCTGATTCAGACTCTAGTTTATTTATGAAATTAGAATCAAGTTTTCCTCTCCTGATACTATTATATGTTGATGATATGATAATAAATGGAGATAATGAATCAAAATTTTCTAATTTAAAGACTGACTTGTCTGTTTGTTTTCAGATGAAAATTTTGGGGCAGATTGGATGTTTTCTTGGTTTGGAAGTGGAAAAATCAGAACAAAGCTACTTTGTGTCTCAAAAAGGTTACGCAGAGAGTCCCTTAGAGCGTTTCAGCATGGGGGAGTCGAAAGAAAAGTCTACTCCAATGGAGCCAAATCTCAAGTTGAAGAAGGATGAAGTCCATTCTTTGAAGGATGCTATGAAGTTCCGTTAACTAGTTGGAAGTTTGATCTATCTGACTATCACAAGGCCAAAAATATGTTAGTGTTATTTCTCAGTTTATGCATAGTCCAACAACTTCTCATTTAGATGCAACAAAAAGGATTTTGCGCTATGCGAAGGGATCTCTTAGTCATGGACTTTGGTAGAAGAGCTGTGCAATTTTTTAATTGGGTGGATTTTACTTATGCAAATTGGGCAGGTGATTCAAATGATCTTCGTTCGACTTCTCGTTACTGTTTTAGTACTGGCTCAACAGTGGTTGCTGGTGCAGCAATAAGTAAGATGTTGTTGCTTTGTCTACCACCGAAGCTGAATATATTGCAGCAACCATGGATGCACAAGAGTGTATTTGGTTGAAAAGATTGATCAAAGACATGTCCCACAAAGTAGACTATGTTGTGCAAATCAAGTGTGACAACGAAAGTGCCATCAAACTTGCGTCAAATCTAGTTTTTCATGCTCGAACGAAGATTATTGATATTCACCATCATTTTGTTTGTAAGAAAGTTCTAAGTGAAGAGATTGAACTGACAACTGTTCTCACTAACACACAAGTTGGTGATATATTCACTAAAGCTTTAGAGAATTCAAAGTTTCAATACATTCGAAATGCTTTGGGAGTTGTTGATCGTGAGCTTGCAACAAATTAGTGCAACTTATTGTGTTCTTTGTTTACTGCATTTACCAAGTCAAAACAGTCTTAGATAGTGACTTGAAAGTTAGAAACTTTAGGAGTAAGTGAAGGAGTTCTTTTAGTTGAATAAAAACACTATAAGGCAGAAGTTATATTAGAAGTAGGAGTTAGTAAATACAAAAACTATATTTTCTATTCAAGAAGAGCTTTTGGTTGTTTTCTGTTCTTTCCTTTTTTACTGTTCCTGCCATCTTTCTTTTGTTATTATCTTCACATGTAATTTTCTTGAGCTTTGGCTCGACTAAAAAATATATGTGAGACTGCATGATAAACGTTAAACAAATTATACGTTCAAAATGGAGCTTCAATCTAATGACTGCCATTTAGGTTGTCACTATATCGTGTGTCAGTTGTCACCATCGATATCTTCTTCT
This sequence comes from Solanum sitiens, assembly GCA_016801875.1. Taxonomy (NCBI): domain Eukaryota; kingdom Viridiplantae; phylum Streptophyta; class Magnoliopsida; order Solanales; family Solanaceae; genus Solanum; species Solanum sitiens. The sequence goes on along the minus strand of JABWTJ010000575.1, from coordinate 144,886 downwards.
TGTCGTTGGTTAGGTGGTTCCTCCTCAAAAGAATCCTTTTGATACTTTCTTATGTTGCTTTCATTGTGTTCTTTGAAATATCTCATTTTCCAACTCCATGTAATGAAACAATAATGTAAATGGGCACAAGTGTTGCTAAAATATTATCGAATAAATGATTAGGAAACTAACGTATTAAAGTTTTAAATTAACGGCTTATAGGTGTGAGGCGGGTTATTTAATTTCCTTATTGGATAAATCGTTAAGTTACCTTATTTCCTTATAGAGTAATTCTTTATATTTTTCCTTTGTTATTCCTAACTCCTAAAGGTTAAATCCATAAAGCCAAGAACATATATTTACTCTTCTGTAATTATATATTTTGCCTTATAAACTAGTGAGCACGTCAAGAAATTCAAAACATCGCTAAAGTTTAAAAGAGGTTAAGGTGTAAACTGTAAAGCCACATGTAGGTATCTTCGTCTCTTCGACTCTTCTTGATGATCACTGCTCAGTTGCTTCTCGGATCTCATGTTTATTTAATTAATCCTTCTCTCTTGTTGGTAGGTACTGAGTAAACTTTCCATCTCTCTTTTCATTTATCTATTTACCTTTCTTCTTAATGTGTTCCTTTTTGGCTTTTTCTCCTCCCTTTTTTTACTTAGTTTTTTTTCTTCTTGATTTCTCCATTTGAATCTTTATGATCTACCTAATGTTAAGTAGAGTTGTTGAATTTGAGAAAACATTTTCAAATTATGTTTCTCGCAAAATTGGCCAGAGACATGACTTTGAGAATTCTTTTATTAAAGTTGGAATCATTGTTGGTGAATTATTGAGCAGCGATTGGGTGCACGTGAAAAGAATTATCAAATTTCTTTAAATTGATTTTATCCTTACTTTGAAAATATCTGGATTAGTTTATCTGACACCCAATATTAATTTTCTTGAAATTTGTGTGATCGTTCTTTATTTGAATCAATTGATTGTTGTTGACATTGTATCTTGGAAGGACAGTTTTAAAGTTAATTGTTTAAATTTTAATTTTTTAAATAGTTCAAAATATATTTTCTCCAACTTAATACAATTATTGATAATTATCCTTATTTTTTAAATTGTAATGATTTTAATTAGTTTCTTTTGAATTTTGATTGATTTTAATTAATAATATATTTTTCACAGTGCGTAGAATATGAAATATTGTTTAATTTTTCTAAATCGTCATTATCATTAAATTATATTCTAAGTCAATTCCCTAAATGGTCACCAAGTTTAGAAATTTGCCTTGAAATATCATGTATATTTCATTTAGGATCAAAATATCACTCAACTATCAATATTTTCCTTCAAATATACTTAACACTCCAAAAGGCCCACTCTCTCTCCTCATTCAAGTCCTTTTTAAAAAAAAAACTAATTTAATTTATTAAACTCATTTAACTAAAATAATGATCATAATATTTGTTTTAAAAGATATATTATTTTATTCAGAATAAATTTTCATACTTGAGAATCTTTTATCATAATTAAACTTTTATTTTTTTTACGTTATGACGAATAGGTTTTTAAAAATTACTATAATATCATCACTTTCGAATGCTTATAAACACATACATTCAAAAAAAAATATTGATATACAAATCACTCATGAATGCTAACATACATCAATTAATCATAAATTGTATAATGAATTAATAATATTAAAGGTCTGAACTATTACAAAAGTATTAATTTTGTATTTTGAAATTAATTCTTACAATTTTTAATGAAAAAATAGAAAGTGAATATTATTATAATTTTTATCTATAAAATAATATTAAATACCTCAAAAGTCTCCTTCTATTCTAGTTGACACGTCATGCCAATAAATCGTCATTTAAAAAAATAATAAACCTATTTAATCAATCAAATTTATGTCTCTACAAAACAAATATACAAAATACATGAGAATTTATGAAGATTATAAAAAGAAAATTTAAAATCTAATTCCTTTATATATTTTTACCATACAAAATTCAGTAAAAAAATCTGTATGTGCGATTATTACCTGGTAATTTATAAAATTTCTAAATAAATTATTAGAAAGTTTTAAGAATTTGTTTTCTTCATAAAAGTATTCAAATAAATTTGTAAGGTTGAGAAAAGGTTGATAGGAAAGAGAAAATTATTGTTTGACTTTTTTAAAATTTAATTTACTTTAATTTTTTATTTATATTATATTATATTTTAATTTCTCATACAATTAAGTACCAATATATATTCTTATCTCATCCCAAATTTATGAAATATAAGTAATAATTAATTGAATTTCCTATTTTAATTCAATGATATACATATTATATGAGATTAATATACTGATAAATAATGATAAAAATTTTATTTTTCTAATATAAATATTATTCACTTTCTATTTTATTTTGAAAAAAAATGATATTGTAAGTGTATATGGAGTTCAAAGTACCAATTAGTTAACCTTTAATATTATTGATTCATTTTATAATATATGATCAATTGATGTAAGTTGACATTCATAAGTGATTTATCTATTAATATTGTTTTTGAATATATATGTTTATAATTATTCAAAATTGATAAAATTATGATAACTTTTAAAAAACAATTCTTCATCGCATAAAAAATAAAAATAAAAACTAATTATGATAAAAGATTCTGAAGGATGAAACTTTATTTTTAATAAACTAGAGGCAATTGACTCAATAAAAAGTTAATGAAAAAGACTTAAATCATTACATTAACGTTTTGAGACAAGAAACTCAAAATTCTCCTCCCTTTTCTCCTCTTTCTTTCTTTCGTCTCTTTCACCTCTGTATTTTCTTCTCTGTTTTTGCGTTGATTTTTTTTCCCTCTGAATTTGCACGTTTTTGCCCTGTATATTTTTTCCTTTTTTCTTTTCTAGTTTAAAAATTCAATTTGTCTCTACTTTCCTTGTCACCTTTTTTCATTATTATTAGCAATAAAATAATTATTTTTTTTAATCAAAATCATGCATGTCACTCATTCCCACAAGTCATAAATAATTAATAAAAATTACTAAAATGATTCAAATAAAAAAAATCAATAAAATTCACAAACGATTAGAAGGGAAGGAGATTTGTTTGTAAATTCATTGATTTGTAAGTTCTTTTTTTACTATTTACTCTTAACTATGATCTCAAGGGATAATTTTGAGTTGCACTTATCTGCAGTTTTGTATATGTTAATGAGCTATGGTCCAAGTTACCCTGGTTAATTCTTTATCTTTCAAAGTCGTCGTTGTTTGGATCTTGGGTGAACTCTTAACGTTTGGAGATTTGCTTCTTTCCTTATTTTGTAATATTTAGATTTTTAGTATTTTGATTAGATACATTTGTTGTATATAGTTTGACTGATGTGTTTTGGACGCTCTTGTACTGATGATATCAAGTTCGAGATTTTTCTTGGTCACTTTTAGGTTCTTATTGTATGTTTTAAATTTTTATATACATATATACACTATGAACCTCTTTTTATATTATTATTGCTTCCGCTAGTTATATTTAGAGCCTGTTTGAATGGGCTTAAAAACTGGTCAAACTGACTTAAAAGTCAGTTTTTAACTTATTAGAGTGTTTGGCAAATATCAATGTAACTTATTTTAAGTCAAAAATGACTTATTTTAAGCCAAAAGCTAAAAGCTAGGTGAATTTTTTTTTTTTCAACTTAAAAGTCATTTTATGTTAAACGTGTATATTACCTTTCTACCCTAAATTCTTTTATCTTTATTTATTATTATTATTATTATTATTATTATTATTTCATTATTATTATTATTATTATTATTATAATTATTAGTATTATTAATATTTTATTATTTTATTATTATTTATTTTATTAGTCTTTATTATTATATTATTATATATTACTATTATTATTATTAATAATATTTTATTATTATTATTATTATTATTATTTATTTTATTATTCTTTATAATTATTATTATTATATATTATATATTGTTATATATCATAAGTATTATTATTATTATATTATTATTATTATTATTATTATTATTATTATTTTCATATTATTATTATTATTTATTATTATTATATATTATTATTTATTATTATTATTATTTATTATTATTATTATTATTATAATTATAATTATAATTATAATTATTATTATTATTATTATTATTATTATTATATTGTTATTATTATTATTATTATTTTCATATTGTTATATTGTTATTTATTATTATTATTTATATTTAATAATTTTTATTAGTATTATTATTTATTATTTTATTATTATTTATTATTATTATGATCATTATTATTATTATTATATTATTATTATTATTATATTATTATTATTATTATTAATATTTGTTATTTTTTTTATTATTATTTTTTGTTTTATTATTCTTTATTATTATTATATGTTATTATTATTATATATTATATAATATATATTATTATTATTATATTATTATAATAATAATAATTATTATTATTAGAAGTATTATTATTATTTTCATATTATATTATTATTATTATTATTATATATTATTAGTGTTATTATACTATTTATTATTATTATTATTATTATTATATATTATATATTATTATTATTATTAAATTAATCAACTTTTATCATGTTAACAGCTTTTAAGGGTATTTCAGACATTTTGATTAAAAAAAGTGTTTATCAGCATTTATTTGTCAAACACATTAACAACCTTTTTTTTAACTTCTGCACTTTTATCCAAACACATAATTACTTATTTTAAAAATAAGTTCCATCACTTTTAAAAATACTTTTTAAAAGCTATTTTTTTTAAGCTCATCCAAATGGGCTCTTAGTTTCTTTTATCTCTTGTCATTTGATTTGCTTGCCTCCTAGGGATTTATGGTAGGTGTCATGAGGATTTGATTTTGTGTTGAGACCCTTACTTAAGTAAGATTGGTGGAAGAAAACTTAGAGCACTTTCATATGAGATGGGTTAACATGATCTTTTCTGGAGATGGTTTTCAAGATTTGATTTGCGGAAGAATTATATTAATATTAGTGGTAAGGTTTGCTTACACTCTATCTTCCGCAAATTCCCCCAATTGAAATTTTACATATATGTTATTGGTGTTGGCTCTGACTTCTTATTTTATGAGGAATAATCCTTATTAACGCTAATTAGATAATATATTTTATGATAATGGATCAATATATTCACTACAAAGTGAAATGAACATGCATTTTTTTCCAGTTATCCACAAGTATAAGCAACATTTTTTTTGGGACTAAATCTACTTTAGTATATTATTACTACTTATTAGTGTATATATATACAATTTCTTGTTCAAAATGAATAAGAATCAACCAAGTCTCTAGGCTAAAATTTCTTGATTTTCTTTATCCATTAGTAGATGTGCACTAATGAGAATTGTAGAAAAGAAGTCATTTGATCGGGTTTCATACCATTTTAATTACTTTTATGAAAAATATCATAACAAATCTTTATTTTATACATAAGAAATGCAGTAAAATTCTGATCGTTTATATTTTTCGATTAAAATCATAAAAAGTTAGTGTCAAACAATTTGTTCTTTTTAAAGTTACGAGGAGGTATACATAAAAGGACTCAAACCTAATAGGGAGCACCACCCTTGAATAGATACTTATGTGTTGCAAATCAAAATTAATTAATCAATACGAATACTGAATATCAAATGAGAAATAAAAAAATAGAGTGACTCATCTTTTTAAACCATAATGATGCGAAGGAATAACATATTTGTAGTCCCTCAGATGTTTGGGTCCTACACACACTGCATTAATAATGTATTCAAGTTGTTTGTAGCCTTGAGTGACATGCCTTTGTAGTATTTAAATATATATATATATATATATATATATAAATGCAATTTTGTTTCAAATTTGGACTGTTATTAATTATCATAGTTAAAAATTCACTAAAGATTATATTATTATATTTTTTCCATTTCATCTTTTTAATTTTTTTTCAATATATTTATCCTTTTCAAATGCTATGTAAACGACAAAAGCCTATAAACATACAACTCATATATCGACTTTATCCAACAAACCTTTTTTTATTGAATGAAAATTCTCAATTTTTGAATGGACGATAACAAAAAAAAAAGAAACGAAAGCAGGGTACAAATATATTAAGACAAATTTATATTTTGGGAGTAAACAAATAATTTAGAAAATTAACTTCAATATAAATATCATATTTATTAACTTAATAAAGCTATAAAAGTTATTAATTTTATAATATAACCTCTTTTTTTCAATAAATAGATATAAAATACTTTCACTATCCTTAATTACTTGTCTACTTTTAAATTGATACAGTCAAACACCTGCTAAGAAAATATTTTATTTAATTAAAAGTGGGCTTGGAGCCCATTTATTATAAAATAATACTTTGTACAAATAATAAAAAAGTGTCCATACGGCTCATTTCTAAAAGAAGCTAAGACATAAAAAAAGAAACAAAACAAAAATCAGAATGAAAAGCAGAATAGACAACATTCTCAAAGTAGTAGCTGAAACGCTGCTCCGAAAGGTTCCCCCTCGTCTTCTCTGGTGAACTCTGAGGTAAGTTTTCATTGTCTTCATCTTTGGGTGTTGTAACTCTAGACCTGCAACTTTTTTTTCTTCATATTCAACTGAGATATTGGAACCTCATTCTCTTCATCTTTCCATTTCCTTTCACCATTGATGATTTGTGCCTCCTTAACATAGTGAGTTTATCATGTTAGCCATATTAATTATAAAGTGGATGAATTAAAATTTTAATATTTTTAAAAAGTTTTACCTTTTTCAATGTAATTAATTGAGGGTAAAATAGAATATTTTTTTGTCATTTCTTGATTGTCAAAATGAACAAGTAATTAAGGATAATTATAAAAGAAAAAGTGGACAAATAAATAGGGACATAGAGAGTAGGTCTTTTCGATAATCTTCCTTATTATTTTAATTAATTTTAATTTTAAATAAGTTATTAGTGTATATTAATTTTTGTAGATTTTTAACGGTGTACAATATCATTTTTAGAAATCATAAAATACAAATATTTTTAATAACCACAATATCAATAATAAAAGTAATAAAGACAAACAAATATAATAATCTCAAGAAAATATTCATTTAAAAATTAATTACATACATATTATAAAGTGAATGAAATAACAAACTAAAAAGGAATGAAACATAACAGAAAAACACTTAAAATAAGGACAAAAAGTAAAGATATATGAAGCTCCTATGAGACAACTTATGCATTTAAAATACTAAAAGACATACTATCCATTGGATAACATAGATATACAAATCTCTACTAATCAAAACAGGTAATATTTGGTCCAAGATGCTTAGAAGTTATTTTTTTGTTTTGGATCTTAAACATTAATGTTGTTGAGATATGAACGATAAAAAAAAGACATAATACTATCATCATCCCATTTGATTGATTCTGACGATGCTGACCTTTGTGGAAATCCAACAGAATTGTTCTGATAGTTATTCATTGGCATTAGTGCATGCCTTGCAGAGTTGTTCATTTAAGAGTTGAAGTACCGTGTTTTCACGGTATTTTCAATGCATTTTACTTAAGATTTGCGTGTGTCTAGAGCCTCTTTATAGTAGTTTTAACAAGTTTTATGTTTTATTTGCAGGAAAGATGTCCAGGTTGAAAATGCATAAGGCAGCTGAAAAAAGTGCAGAAGAGGACCTACGAAGTCCATCGATGGCCCGTCGTTGGATCGAGGAGAAGATCAGGGAAATCTAACCAAGTGCGGAACCACGAGATCAAACGACGGTCCGTCGATTGATCGACAGACCATACTGGTGAACCGTCGATTGGTTCATAGAAGGTTCCAGTACCTGACTTTTCAAGATTCTAAGTGTAGAACAACGGAGAAGCATCGACGGATCGTAGATGGATCGACGGATTGTACTGTTGGTCCGTCGTTTGATCCGTCTGTTAGGTCGTCGATTGAAGCCGCGTTTCTGGACAGAACTTTCCTTATTTCAATTCATTTTTCTTTAGGACTATGTTTTTTATAAATAGGGGATTAAAAGCTCGTTTTGGAGGTTAGCTACTATTATTATTGTTCTATTTTGTGTTAGAGATTGTTAGTTGTAAACTTTGGGCAATTAATCAATTTCCGAATTTGTTTTGAAGGATTTTCTTGCAATTTCAAGTAGAATTTCTAGGTTTCTTCTTATTGTTAAATAAGTTCATGATTTCTTCATTCAATATTATGAATTGTGATCTTGCTAGCATGGGTAACTAAATCCACAACTAGGGTTGTGGGAACCATGAGTAATTAATAAAGTAATCCTAGCAATAAAGCAATTCTCAATTAGTGGTTTTGCATGTATTGATAATTCTTTCATTTAGAAGTCTTTTTAACGGTGGCTAACGTTAAAACTCGCCTTGTTGCTACTTGCCGGACCAAGGAGGTAGGAATAAGAAAAAAATTATCAACATAGATTTAGTGTGATACTACATAATAGGCTAGTATCGATTGGTGCGAAGTAATAACTGAGTCATACATAGATTATGATGTCTAATATGAGGTAAAGGTAAGGATTAGTAAATTTTACACATGTAGCCCGCCCAAGGTACCGGGTGAAATTCTCTAGATTCCGGACCAAGGATTTAGACACACAACTTACTAGGAAATAGTTGCTATTGCTAGGAATACGGTGTTATGAACCTGTGGAAAACACATATACCCTAGTTATTCTCACAACTTGATAAAAACTCAATATTCACTTTTGATTACTTCTTAACTTAGATTGTTTAAGGACTTTGTTTCATAACCCCCCCCCCCCCTTTAATTACTTGCTTTCGGAGAGACATTGGCTAAATAGATGTAATTGTGAATTGAAGTTAAGTCTAAACCTTTTCCTCGTGGGATCGACCCCAACCTACTTATTGGGTTCTCTACTTGATTACGATCGCTTATACTTCTTTAGGGAGATGTAATTTGAGCGTAACAATTTTGGCGCTGTCGGGGAATCTTGACTTTTAGATTAACTTTAATTACATTATTCAAATTTAGTCAACTATTTCCTGATTTTACTCTTTCTTTTTGTGTCTTTCAGGTCTAGCTCTAGTGTATGCCAAGTACACACAGAGCCGAGGCAAACCACTCACTCTATACAATCCAAAACTAAATCAAACCTTAAGACGAATGGAGACTCAATGAGTCTCAGCTAACCCTAATAGAGGGAACATAGATGACGGAGTAGGCTAGCAGCCTCCATTATGAGTTGAGGCACATAATTTTGCACGAGTTGAGAACCAACTAGGAGAGGTGAGAATGCAACCTCCAGCAGCCCCACTACTTCAGGATTACTATAGGGGCAACGTGAACATTGACGATTTCGACGGACCTTTTTTCCTACCCCCTCTGCCACAGGGGCACACATTCGTGGTGACGAGTAGCTTGATGCAGATTCTCACTGCGAGGGTTTTATTCTCGGGACTGCCATTGGAGGACCCACATGCTCATATAGCTAAACTGAGGTCTGTGTGCAAAATTTTTGTGAGTATACCGTACTTGGATATGAATGTCATTGGGTTGCGAGTGTTTCCTCTATCACTGATGGGAGATGCCACCATATGGTTTACTAAGCTTCCCTACAATTCTATTTATACTTGGGATCAATTGAGAGATGTGTTCTTGGAAAGGTACTATCCAGTGCCTAAGAAGCTCAACCACAAGGATAAGGTGAACAACTTTGTGGCATTACCTGGAGAGTCGGTGAGTAGCTCTCGGGACAAATTTACTATGTTCGTGAGAGGTTTCCCAAACCACCGCGTTGATGATGAGTCGCTGAAAGAGTACTTCTATAGAGTTCAAGATGATAACAATAAGGCAGTGCTCAATACTATTGTGGGTAGATCCTATGGGGAATGTACCTATGCTGAGATTGCAGAGAAGTTGGAGAAAATATCTCGCAACAATAAGGCTTGACACTAGAAAGTCGGACATTGGGAGAAACACCTTTGCGGTTCAAGCCACAAACAACCCAAGAGCAGATGAGATGCGTGAAGAGTTGGCACAGATGAGAACTGAGCTAGGGTTGGTTTTGAAACATGTGAGCGGAGGTGTAGAGAAGGTAAATGTCGTGAACTATTTGACTAAACCACCACCGATAGCAGATGAGTATTATTATGAAGAGGATACCTATGCAGTGAATGAGCAGACGGGGGGTTTCCGACCAAATGTCCAAGGCTCCAAGTAGGAGAATTGGCGCTAAGGTCAAGGAAACCAAGGTCGGAACTATGGTAACTACAATCGAGAGGGTCAATATGTCTGAATTACAACCGCGACAACAAATTCAACCGGAGTAACTATGGTAACTGGAATGATCGGAGTTGGCCCTATTTTACACCTCAAAACTGAGAGGTTGCTCCTAGGGACGGTGGAGGTAGTATGACGCGAGTTGAGGATATGTTGCAAAAGATGATGAGGAGGTTTGATGCTAGTGATGAGAATGTCAAGGAGATGAGAGGTCACCTAGCTAACATTGGACAAAAGGTGGATGCACATGCAGTTTTGATTAAGCACCTTGAGTTAAAGATGGCTTAGTTGTCTACGACTGTGAACCCTCGCCAACCTGGCACTCTTCCTAGCAACACCATCCAGAATCTTAAAAATGATAGGCATTGCATGGAAGTCACTACTCGAGGAGGTAAGCAGACCATTGATCCACCTATTCCATCTGGAGTAGAAGGTGATATGAGAGAAGACGAAGTGGTAGTAGAAGCTAGTGGAGAGTTGGTGGATAAAACGACAAAAGAAGCAGAGGTATCATAGAAAGTGGTCCCCATTCCTAGACCTCCACTACCATTCCCTCAGAGATTAGTGAAGAAGACTGAAGATGGTAAATATCAATGATTTATCACTATGTTAAAGCAGCTTTCCATCAATGTCCCTTTGATAGAATCTTTGGAACAACTGCCCGGCTATGCTAAATTTATGAATGATATGGTAACAAAGAAGAGATCGGTGAGTTTTGAGGATGATGACAGAATGCAGCATTGTAGTGCTATTTCTACAAGGTCTCTGGTGCAGAAGAAGAAAGATCCGAGCGTCTTTACTGTTCCATGTACTATAAGGTTGCTACACTTTGCTAAGGCACTATGTGATCTAGGTTCTAGCATAAACCTCATTCCTCTGTCCATTTTAAGAAGTTAGGCTTGGGTGGCCCAAAACCTACTATGATGCAGTTACTAATGGCCGATCGAACTGTGAAGAGCCTCATTAGTATACTTCATGATGTTCTTGTGAAAGTGGAGTCATTCAAATTTTTGGCCGATTTTGTGATTCTTGACTGTGAGGTTGACTTTGAAGTGCCCATTATTCTAGGAAGACCATTCCTTGCCACTGGGCGTGCACTAGTCGACATGGAAAAGGGACAGATGAAATTTAGATTGAACAATGAAGAAGCAACTTTTAGCATATGTAGGTCCATGAAGCAGAGTGGTGAGCTCCAAACGTATCTGCTATATCCTACAGGGTTGAGAGTAGATCTGAGGTGCAAATTGAAGAGCGACTAGGTGTCGAGGCACTAGCGGCAATTATCATTAATTTTGACACTAATGGTATCGAAGAGTATGGGTCTTTGGTGTCTGCAGTTGAACGAAACAAATATCGATCAAAGCCGAAGAAATTAGAGTTGGATATGAAGCATCGCGAGTCTTCACCCATGAAATTATCTACTGAGGAGTCCCCAAAATTAGAGCTTAAGGATATACCACCTCATCTGAGGTATGTGTTCTTGGGTAGAAATGACACTTTGCCGGTAATAATTGCAGCATATTTGAATGAACAAGTAGAGTGATTAGTGGAGGTATTGAAGAGGTTCAAACAAGCCATTGGTTGGGAAATCGCGGACATTATTAAGATCACTCCAGGTATTTTTCCCCATAAAATCCAACTCATAACCGATCACAAACCAAGTATTGAGCACCAAAGAAGGTTGAATCCACCTATGCAAGAGCTAATGAAAAAGGAGATAATCAAGTGGTTAGATGCCGGAGTCATTTATCCTATTGCGTACAGTAGTTGGGTATGTCATGTTAAGTGCGTACCTAAAAAGGGTGGGATGACAATGGTGCCTAATGAGAGGAACGAGTTTGTTCCAATGCGGCTAGTGACCAGATGAAGAGTTTCATGGACTACCAGAAGTTTATTACGTGGACTGAGAAGGACCATTTTGCCATGCCCTTTATGGATCAGATGTTAGACAGACTCGCAGACAAAGGGTGGTATTGTTTTCTTGATGGCTATTCGGGCTACAATCAAATCTCCATTGCCCCTGAGGATCAAGACAAGACCACTTTTACTTTCCCTTATAGGACATTTGCCTTCAAAAGGATGCCTTTTGGGTTATGTAATGCGCCGCGACCTTCAAGCGTTGTATGATGTCAATATTCTCTCATATGGTGGAGGACACTATTGAGGTGTTCATGGATGATTTCTCTGTAGTGGGAGACTCCTTTGACTGGTGCTTGATCAATTTGGCTGAGGTGCTCAAGAGATGTGAAGATTGTAATCTGGTGCTTAATTGGGAGAAATGCTACTTCATGGTGAAAGAAGGTATAGTGTTGGGCCATCACATCTCGGAAAATTGTGTAAAGGTTAATTGAGCTAAAGTGGAAGTGATAGAGAAGCTTCCTCCACCTATTTCTGTAAAAGGTATGAGAAGTTTTCTTGGACATGCTGGTTTTTACCAGAGGTTTATTAAGGATTTTCTAAAAATTGCACATCCTTTGTGCAAATTGCTTGGGAAGGAATGTAAGTTCTATTTCGATGAATCGTGTCTAAAAGTGTTTGGAGAGTTAAAGGATAAGTTGGTGTCCGCACCTATTATTATTTCACCATATTGGAGTGAGCCATTTGAGGTGATGTGTGATGCAAGTGGGGTGGAACTTGGTGTGGTATTGGGACAGAGAAGGGATAAAATCCTTCACCCCACTTACTATGCCAATAAAGCCCTAAATCAAGCTCAGAAGAACTACACGGTAACTGAAGAAGAACTTTTTGCGGTGTTTGCATTCAAAAAATTTTGCTCCTATTTGCTTGGCACAAGGGTCGTAGTGCATACCGAACATTCTGCTTTGAGGTACTTGATGGACAAGAAATATACGAAGCCAATGTTGATTAGATGGGTGCTATTGCTGCAAGAGTTTGATTTTGAGGTAAAATATTGAAAGGAGACTGAGAATCAAGTTGCCGATCACTTATCTAGATTGGAGGATGAAGCTATGCGTGAATTGGGAGAAAAAGCGGAAATTGATGATGCATTCCCAGATGAACATGTATTGGCTGCTTCTCATGATTTGGTCCCATGGTTCGCAGATTTTGTGAATTATCTGGCAAGTGATATAGTTCTGTCAGACTTGACCTTCCACCAGAGGAAAAAGTTCATGCATGATGTGAAACAGTTCTTTTTGGATGAGCCTTACTTATGTCGGAGTTGTACTGATGGGATGATTCGGCGTTGTGTACCGGAGGTCAAGATGTTGAGTATTTTGGAGGCATGTCACTCCTCGCCTGTGGGTAGGCACCATAGTGGTATCTGGACTGCACATAAGATCTTGTAGTGTGGGTATTATTCACCAACCATTCACCAAGATTCTCATGATTTTGCCAAATCATGTGATAGGTGCGAACGAGATGGAGGAATTTCAAAGAGGCAAGAACTCCCCATGAATCCTATTCTTGTGATTCAGCTATTTGATGTATGGTGCATTGACTTTATTGGCCCGTTTGTGAGTTCTCATGAGATGAAGTATATACTTTTGGCGGTCGACTATGTGTCAAAATGGGAGGAAGCAATTGCGCTTCCTAACAATGAAGAAAAGAGTGTCACTGCGTTCTTGAAAAAGAACATCTTCTCCAGATTTGGTACACCTAGGGCCATTATTAGTAATGATGGCTCTTACTTTTGTAATAAATTGTTCAAAGGGCTATTAGAGAAATATGGTGTTTGCCACAATGTGGCTACTCCCTACCATCCACAGACTAGCGGGCAAGTTGAGGTGTCCAATCGTGATATCAAGCAGATTCTGGCAAAAACGGTGAATGCTAATAGAATGGATTGGTCAAGGAGGCTTTATGATGCTCTTTGTACCTACCTCACTGCATACAAGACTCCTATAGGTATGTCACCATACCAACTTGTATATGGGAAGGCTTGTCACTTGCCGGTCGAGCTAGAGCACAAAGCGATGTGGCCAATGAAGAAAATGAAGTTGGATCGAACTAAAGCGATAGAACAAAGAATTAATGGGTTGAATGAGCTTGATGAGTTTTGCCTAAAGGCCTATGAAAATTCATCATATACAAAGAGAAGATCTAGAAGTATCACGACCAAAGGATTAAAAGCGAGAATTTGCAGTTGGTGATTTGGTGCTTCTATTTAACTCAAGGCTACGCTTATTTCCGGGAAAACTCAAGTCCAAGTGGACAGGGCCATTCCTCATAACTAAATGTTCCCACATGGAGCGGTATAGTTGGAGAATAAGGAAGGTGCAAGGTTCACAGTCAACGGGCAAAAGGATAAAAATCTATCTGGGGCGTGCGGAGAGCGTTCATGAAGTGGTTGAGGCCTATCATCTTGATAAAGTATGAGTAATCAAGGGGCATATGGCGTGCCGCGATGTTAAATTAAGCGCTTCTTGGGAGGGAACCCAAGGTGTATCCTCTAGCAAACGGTTTGGTTTTCCTTGTAGAAGTAGTGTTTTTTTTGTTTTTTTTGTCTTTTTCAGTATATCGTTTTTGCTTGTGTGTTAGTGTTGGCTAGAGATTAGTATAGGGTCCGTGTCACTAAAGTGTCCAGAAAAACACAAAAAGAATGACCTAATGGATGTTACATGTGGAAGGAGCAAAAGCAAAAATATGCAGAAAATGGTCTGGTCCAGATGTCTACGGACCCCATCGATGGACCGTCAATGGTCCGTAGATCCCAGGTATGTTTTCAAATTTTTTCTAAGTTTGAAGTCATCGAAGATCATAATCGACGGACCATCGATAGACCTACGGACCTTCGACATGATTTCATAGGTCCAAATCTGGCAATGACCCGACCCGACTTGTCCGGTAATATTAAAAGACATAACCTTTCAAATTCATTCCCTCTTTCATTTCTTTTAAAATTCCCTTCCATAATCATTTTTATTCCTTTATTTCATTCCTATTTCATCCATAATCATCCACTCCACGTCTCAAATCACTCCCAAATCAGAATCTTCACTTCCCCAACTTCAAATCTCTTCCAAATTCTGTCTCTTCATCCTTCGTAGGCCGGTGATCGAGCTCGGGAGCGTAGGCTACCTTTTCCAAGTCCTTCACAACCACACCACTGCTCAAAAAGGTATAGTGATCTCTCTTACAACTTTAAATTCTCGTTCATAGTTGAAAATAAGAATCTGGAAGTGGGTCTTGACCTTGGGACTATATTTGGTGAAATTTCATACTGAAAATTGTGTAATTATGTCCCTCGGAATGATATAATGTGGTTGTGTAGTCTATTAAGTTTATATAAAATGTGGTCTCTGTCTGAAATTCCGACTTAGGGTTCCTTATTGTGATTGAATTGGGTTGATAATTGTCTGAAATAGGAACCTTAGGAATGACGAACTCGTCTATAGTGTGTTAAAAATGCATGTCTCTAACTTGTTTGTGTAAAAAGGAGTCACTCAAGGAACTTTAGTTGGAACTTGTAAAAGGCCTGACTTATGGCTCAGGCCAACAGTACGAGACCCTGTGTAAGGATCGTCGATAGATCGACGGGCCACTGATGGGGTCCATCGATTAAATCACCCTGAAAATGCCCAAGTCTAAAACGACGGAAGTGGAATACAGCCCGTCAATTGTAGGAATGACGAACTCATATATAGTGTGTTAAAAATGCATGTCTCTAACTTGTTTGTGTAAAAATGAGTCACTCAAGTAACTAAAAGTTGGAACTTGTATAAGGCCTGAATTCTAGCTCAGGTCAACAGTACAAGACCCCGTGTACGGACCGTCGATGGATGACGGGCCGTTGATAGGGTCTGTCGACTGAATCACCCTGGAAATTCCCAAGTCTAAAATGATGAAAGTGGACTACGGTCCGTCGATTGATCGACGTACCGTTCTGCACGTCCGTCGTTTCCATCAAAGAACTTAATTTTACCAACTTCTAAAATAAATCTAAGTGTTAGACAACAGAAGTGGACTACGGACCATTCTACACGTCCGTCGTTTCCATTAGAGAAGTCTTCTCTTCCATTCTCTTTTTGGAATAAGTCTAAGTATCTGACGACGGTTGTGATCGATGGACCATCGATAGTTCCCGTCGATTTGACTCCACAACAAGTCTGTGTTTTGAATCTCAAGTTTTCTTATTTTCATTATTTTTCAAGTGTGTGGGTATGATAAGTTAAGACTAACAACTACTCTATAGGTACCAATGGCTCCCAAGCAGGACATTGTCTACACCAACAGGAGAAACTCCAAGTCAGTTGCCCCGTCTCGTCGGATGATCGTAGATTTTGATAACGAGCAGGACCCAGCCTATGTCCCGCCAGGTTCCACCACACCGACTGCAATAGCACGAGTCACAAGGGGAACCCCCCGGAAGGTGATGCCCGGCGTAGTCACTGCCTCCCAGTTGGATGAGGAGCACCCACTGATCGGTTCACCATCCATGCTACCTCCAGTTCTGAAGGGGGCTCAATATTCGCCTCCGAGTCTGCTTCTGCTTTAGGGTCGGTCCAATCCTCGGGGTCAAACGCGACAGCTGATTCTGGTTCCACTTCTCAGGGAGACACTAGGTTAGAGGGACAAGATCACCAAGCCTCGTCTGATGAGGCTACCAACTCGAAGTTTGCACCCGCACCCCGAGCAGATGCCCCCACACTGGTTGCTGATGAACCAAACCGGTGTTGCATCGAGGGTCAATACAAGGTGTACCAGGATGAGAAAATGTTAACTAATAAGGGGGTGATGACCCAACTGGTTACAGTGGAGCGTCAAGTCTTCCCAAGAAGCTTACACACGGTCCCCGAGGTGCACAAGTTGTTCAATCTGCACAAATTTGACTGGATGGCTCAGTATTTGAGAACCTACAGTGAGGAGATCGTCCGGGAGTTCTATGCTTCCTACATAGTGACTCTCCAAGGCTCCATAGACAGGCGGGCAAAACCCACCAAACAGGACCCTCTCGCCTATACATTAGTCCGAGGCCGCCAGGTCGACATTTTCGAGACTACCATCCGCCGTTTCTTATACGGCCCCACCACCGGCCCACAAATGACTCCCAATACTGCTGAGTTTGACTATAGGTGGCAGGTTGTACAGAGTGGCGAGTTTGGTCACAGTTTTGAGCATCGTGAGGCGACAAAGAAATGGTTGGATCAATATCTGCCGACCGATGGTGAGAGGGCAGATTGAGTAATAGATCCTCGGGGTCAGATCAAGAAGGCATCCCTTACTTTTGTAGCCAAGTTCTTCTGGCTGCTGGCCTGACATAGGTTATCGCCCACACAAGCTGATAATGTGGTCACATAGGATAGGGCGGTACTGTTAGCTGCTCTAGTAGCAGTACTGGAGATAGACTTTGCTCGAGTGCTTATATCGGTGATTCATGAGAGGACCTTCAAGACCTCTACTATTTACCCCTTTGCATGTCTTATTTTCCAGCTTTGCAGGGACACCGGAGTGCCAATCTAGCACTGTCATACACTCCAGAATCCAGTGGTAACAGTTGATATAGGCCTCATCAAGGATGATGGCAATGTAGCAGCGCCGCGTAGAGGGCCACGGATTGAGATGCCCCCATTGAGTGAGAACTTGGCGGACACTGTGGAGTTAGCCCAAGGGGCTGACAATGCCATACCAGAGATTGACCCCACTCCGGCCTTCTTTTCACATGCAACGAGTCGGGCCCCCAGCTCGTCCCAATCCATACCCCCATCTGCATCATTGCTCCCTTTAGCGCGGGTCCAGAAGTTAGAGGACCAGATGGTCACACTGCTCCACCACATTCAGCCTTGGATGCAGAAATCCATTGTTGAGGTCGAGGACCGTATAGAGAAGCGGGTGGCCAAGCAGGCCGAGAAGCAGATTCAGGCGGTCCATAAATTCCTCGATGCCTTCAAGCTGCTTGTTCTAGCACGCCCAACCCCCGCTGACCTCACTACCATTCAGGCCGAGCATTCTAGTTTGCGCGCTGATGTGGATTCTATTCTGGAGATGAGGGGGACAGATCCAGAGAGTTCCCCCGTAGAGCTAGTAGGGGACACAATTCTAGACGCCTTGCTTAGGCCCACTGTTGATCTACCATCTGAGCAGCGTGTGCGTACCAAGAGGCAGCGCTCTAGCCATCGTACAGAGGCCGGTGATGAGTCCTATGCTAAAAAGAGAGAGAGTTCGGAGCCAGAGCGGCCTAGAAGAGCTTTATTGACTGATGAGGAGATCCGTCAGCAGAGAGCACGGGAGATGGCTGTTGGGCATCCAGTTCTGTAACGGTGATCGGTGATAGAAGCACTACTGATGGTGCGGATGTTGATGTGGGCGCTACTGAGGGCTACCCAAGTGTTGATCATGTGGGTTCTGAGAAACCGGACCCACCCACTTGTAAAGAGTGTTCGGCGCTATGCGCCACAGGTTTGCTTCACCTACCACCTTGTATATGTGATTTCTTATGCATTAGGACAATTGCATGTTTTTTTGGGGGGTGGGGTAAATGTAAAGTGAGTGTTAGGGTGAAGTCTGAGTAACCATCTCATAATCCTCTCTTGGGGTTTTCTTGCATGTGTTCTTTCTCCCCAAGAGACTGTTTAATTTTCTGTTGAACCGGCATGTCGTAGTTTGTACAAGTATAAAAGCATGAAAAATGAAGCATAATGGCTGCAAAAATGATACCACATCCTGAATAGTGCTTGCATGTATAGGTGAAAATAAGTTTAATGTGGTGGCTCTAAGCATGACATAACTAGGCACCCACTGCATGACCTTCAACTAACACGGGGAAATCTAATAATCTGATAGTGTAATGATGTGCTAAGAGAGTGTGAGGATATTTGAATGTTCAATAGTTGGTTCCTAACTAGAACTTGCCCGATTAGTACTGCGAAGGGAATCTGTGCTAGAAGCTAGGAAGTGCCCATAGGCCCTTGTTCGAAATAGCCAATATCCAGCCTAAAAGAAGTTAACCAAATGAAAGAATTGTGCCTTTTGATCCAAATATGTTGAGCCTGTAATAGACCAAATTTTTTTTGATTCACGAACTCATCTTCCCAGGGTCTAATGTTTTGGCCCCAGTCCTTCCTTGGACATGTGCACCTTGACTTAGGCCAAAATCCTAAGTTGAGGGTGGCTAATGCATTAAATGAACTCGTCTTAGCCCTGGCCCGACTTTGGAAATTGTGTACCTCATCTCATGAAAAAGCCATGTGTTGAGGGTGACTATTATGAGTGAAAACCCACAAACGGGTATGAAAAGAGTTGAATGTTAAAAAGAAAATCTTAAGTGAGCAAATGATGTGATTTTGTGAAATTATCAATTGATTGAACAAGAAAAGGAAAATAAAAGAAAAAGAAAGAAAAGAGTTTTAAGAGAAAAAGATTCAAAATAAGTGAAAGTCACATCCAAAAAGGGAGTAAAGCAAAGAAGAAAAGAGAAGAAAAATAGGGTGTCAAAAGGCAATGAAAAGAGGTAGGAAGCTTAGCGGTAATGTCAAGGAGGGAAAAAGTCACTAAAAATGTACCCAAATGTATTACACTTGACCCTGAGCCTACATTACAAGCCATTAAAGTCCTACCGTGATCCTAGACTCTAGTATGGTGAACCTAGGCACTGAAAATAAGGGCAAGCCTATGGCGAAGAATGCCAATTGTATGTGAACTTGTTCTTGAGCGTGAGTGTTGAACAAAGATCCTTGTACCCAAATTCATAATCACTATGTGAAAAATGAGGATTTCTTTTGAAGTGAGGGCATAAGTTGCGGTATCGGAAATTTGGTACCTTGGTGAGAGGAGAAACAGTAGATGTGTATCTTGCATGGTGAGTTCGTGTCATGATGTGATCCACATGAGTTAACTTATCGAACTTGAGAGAGTAAGCCTGCACTAAATCAAAGAAAGAGTCGGAATTGATATCCATGTTATTGCTAGAGCTTAAAAGTGTAAACTTTTGTACAAATGTTGTTTTGAGTCATAGTGTTTCGCTTGAGGACAAACAACGAATTTAAGTTGAGAGTGTTGATATACCGTGGTTCCATGGTATTTTCAATGCATTTTACATAAGAGTTGTGTGTGTTTAGAGCCTCTTTGTAATAGTTTTAACAAGTTTTATGTTTTGTTTTGTAGAATATGTCCAGGTTGAAAACGCTTAAGGCAGCTAAAAAAAGTACAGAAGAGGACCTACGAAGGTCATATCGTTGGATCGACAGTCCATAGTGGTGACCGTCAATGGGCATTTCAGGCCATGGGAGAAGATCAGAGAAATCTGACCAAGTGTGGAACCACTAGAGAAAACGACGGTCCGTCGATTGATCGACAGACCGTCTTGGTGAACCGTCGATTTGTTTAGAGAAGGTTCGAGTACCTGACTTTTCTAGATTCTAAGTGTAGAACAACGGAGAAGCATCGACGGACCGTACTGCTGGACCGTCGTTTGATTAAGAGAAGGTGCTATCTGGTGGAGCCAAAATAATTCCAAGTATGAACTGACGGAGGCAGTCAACAGACTGTCGATTGGTCGACGGTCCGTCAGTTAGGTCGTCGATTGAAGCCACGTTTATGGCCAGAACTTTCCTTATTTTAATTCCTTTTTCATTATGACTACATTTTCTATAAATAGGGGATTTAAACCTCTTTTTGGAGGTTAATTACTATTATTATTGTTCTATTTCGTGTTGGAGAGTTTTAGTTGCAAACTTTGGGCAATTAGTCAATTTCCAGATATGTTTTGAAGGATTTTCTTGCAATTTCAAGTTGAATTTCTGGGTTTCTTCTTATTGTTAAGTAAGTTCATGATTTCTTCATTCAATATTATGAATTTTGATCTTGCTAGCATGGCTAACTAAATCCACAACTAGGGTTGTGGGAACCATGGGTAATTAACAAAGTAATCCTAGCAATTAAGCAATTCTCAGTTAGTGTTTTTGCATGTATTGATAATTCTTTCCTTTAGAAGTCTTTTTAACGGTGACCAATGTAAGAACTCGCCTTGTTGCCACTTGCCGGACCAATGAGGTTGGAATAAGAAAAGAATTATCAAGAAGCATATTTAAAATTTGAAAAAAATGCATATTTAATAGAATAAGAAAAGAATTATCAAGAAGCATAATTAAAATTTGAAAAAAATGCATATTTAATAGAATTTTAATATTGCTTTCTAGTATATTAAAATTTAAATATTTGTTAAATTTATTTTTTTCGCTACGATCATCAAGAAGCCCTCAACTTATATTAAAAAAAATGAATTATTTTGAGGCAAATAAATATAAATTGATTGCACAGAAAAACTAATCAAAATGATATGTTTACGCATAGTGGAGAAGGATTTGTTAAGGAATGTATTCAAAACAAGAATAGTTAGTTGTAGATTGTCTTACTAAATCTTTATTATATAAAAATAGATATTTTTACTGTGATGAAACTTTTTCATCACGGTAAGTAAGTTAAACTATAATAATCTAGGTATTTATATATAAGTTCCATCTGATTTTTTTAGCTAATGCATATCTATAAAATTTAAAAAAGAAGAAGAAACAATAAATTTATTGAGTTTTTATTATAGTTTTGCCGCATTATATTTTATTTTAAAAGGTCACAATTTAAACTTACTTAGTGAATTTTATTTTCGAAATAACTTTTTGTGTCAATCATTTAAGTTCGGTATCAAAATATTTTGACTTTAGTTATTGCTAGGCTTAATGTCTTCATTTATATGTTTTGGGTCAACCAGGTCTTTGGCAAAACATCAACTAATTAAGCCATGGGATCGCATATCAAAGAAATTCCTACAAATGTAAAAGACAGTAGCAATGAGAAACAAATAATAGTGGATAAAACTGCAGAAGAAAAAACAAATTTCAAGGAGGTTAAGGAAGAAACAATTGACAATTATCAGTCAATAGAAGGACAATCTACGGAAGACAGTGGTTGTATAGAGAATGAATGTGATAGTCAACAAGTAAACAACAAATAAATAACAGTATCCAAAGTCATCAAATATTGCAACATACAGAAAAGGTAGCTAATGACAAGGCTATTATTATGGTACCAAGTTAAATAGATATTACATGATATAGTGTCTCAAAACTTGGAAGATGAGGAGCTACTGGTTTTGGAGGAAAATTAGGCTACATGTGTATCAGTCAATTCAAAGGAAGTCCATTCACCTGGTGGAATGGAAGCATTAGAAATGATTGAATCTTTGAGAGACTAGATAGTATCTTATATAATCAAATGATGCAGAATTGTTTTACTCATATGGAGGTTGAACGTAGTGCCAGAACATGATCTGATCATGCTCCTATGTTACTACACATGGAGGAGGGGGTGATTGGACATAGAAACCTTTTAGGTTTTAGAAAATCTGGACTTAAAATGCTTCTTTTACTTAAGTTGTGAGATAGAATTGGGTGAGTAATGAAAATTTAAATCCTTTTCTATTATTCAAAGAAAATATCAGAAGGGTTAAAAATGCCTTGAGTGAGTAGAGTAAAGAGACTTATGGTGATATCTTTAACCAAATAGTGATTCGAGAAAATATCGTTAAACTTAAACAGAAATTGTTAGAGGAGGTTCCCAATGTTGAAAACAAAGCAGTATTCTAGAAGGCTTAGGAAGAACACAAGAAATACTTCAAGTTTGAAGAAACTTTTCGGAAACTGAAGGTTGGATTTAACTTGTTTGAGAAAGGGGACAGAAATAGAAGATTTTTTTCAAAGCATTGTGAAAGGTAGAAGAAAGAGACTTCAATTTAATAGAATTCAAGATAGTCAGGGTGCTGCGCTGATTACACCTTTGCTCATCTAAGGACAATTAGCCGAGTAACTTTATCAATAAGATCATTTCTAGGGTTGTTCATGATAGATTGGAATGCTTACTCCCCAGATTAATCGCTTCAAATCAATCAGGTTTTGTGAATGGTAGAAGTATTATTGAAAATGTGTTACTAATTCAGGAGTTGTTACAAACATCAGAAAGAGGAGTAAACCTTCAAATCTTATATTTAAGCTTGATATGACTAAGGTCTATGATAGGGTCTCTTAGTTTATTCTAATGAAGGTGCTAAAGAAGATGGGCTTTGCTGAAACTTTTGTTAATTTCATATGGAGATTATTGGCCAATAACTGGTATTCTGTATAAATAAATGGGAAATCTCATGGCTTCTCTCATTCCATCAGAGGGGTGAAAAAAGGGGACCCTCTCTCCCCTACACTATTTATACTGTCAGCTAAAGTTTTATCCAGGGCCCTAAATGCTTTATTTGAGGATATCCAGTATCAGGGATATGGAATGTCAGAATGGAGTGTTAACATAAATCATTTGGCCCATGTAGATGATACTATTATGTTTGCATCAGTCCACAAATATTCTTTAAAGAGGATTATGTTAGTGTTGAAGAAATACGAGAATCAATCAGGGTAAAAGATTAACAGAGACGAGAGTGACTTTTATATTCACCAAAATATAGCTGATGTTGATAATAATCTGGTGGAACAACGTACAAGTTTTAATAGAGTTCAGTTCCCTTTAAATACCTAGGGTGTCCTATCACTCACACTAGGAAAAGAAAAGAGCATTATTCTGATCTTTTTGGAAGAGTTAAAGCAAAGTTACAGGCTTGGAAAGGAAATTTGTTATCTTATAGAGGTAAAGAAGAGTTGATTATAAGTGTACTTCGAAGTGTTCCTATCCATGCCCTTTCTACTATTTTGCCTCCAGTATGTGTATTTTAAAGAAATTCATAGCATCTTTGCCAAATTTTTCTGGAGTAACAAAGTCAATACTAAGAGAAAACATTGGGCTGCCTGGAATAATATTATTTTACCTAATCAGGAAGGAGGTTTAGGTTTTAGATCTATGATTGACATGTCTCAAGATTTATATGCTAAACTTTGGTGGCAGTTTAGAACTCAAAATACTCTATGGTTAATTTTCATGTGGAATAAATATTGCAAGAAGCAAATATCAAGTTTAGTACAATGGAAAGGTGGATCATAACTATGATAGAGTATGCTGATGAATAGGGATATTTTTGAACAACATATGTAGTGGGAACCTAAAGGTAGTACTTCTTCTATTTGGTTTGATAACTGGACAAGATTGGGTCCTCTTTTTGCACAACCTACAGAACAACAAACTTGCCAAAACATGACTGATATTGAGATCTTCTTGAATTTAATGGGTGGGATTATGATGAGACGAAAATGCATATACCGGTTCATGTAGTGGAACATGTCAAACAGAATATGGAATATGTGAAACTGGATGATATTTCTTATAGGCCCTGGTGGACTGAAACCTGTTCAGATAAATTCATAGTCAAGAGTACATGGGAGCTACTTAGGAAAAAAAAAGTGGAGGCTGATTTCAACAAGAAGCTTTGGGTACAAAGTCTTCCTTTCAATATTTCATTCTCGACTTGGAAGGTATGGACAAATAAAATCCCAGTCGCCACTCTAATGGCATAATGGAACTCAAATACCTCACCAATGTGTGTTTGTTGTTAGGTTCTAGCAAGGGAGATAGTAGAGCACTTATTTTTAAAAGAGGAAATTGTCAGCACTGTGTGGGCTTATTTCTCCAAAGCAGCTGGTTTATTGGGTCCATGGATTCAGGTGAAGCAAGTGATAAGAAAATGGTGAGACACAAATGGTAGTTCTAGACAAAATATGGTTTATCAAGCAATTCCAAATGTGATCTTATGGTTTCTATGGAGGAGGATAAACACATTGTTACATGGATGTGCATACTCTATCAACTATTAGAAATTTCATTGAGATGAAATTCAAGTACGCAATCATTCCTAATACTTGGCCCCAAATGGTAGCTCTATGAAAGTATATTGGCCTGTATTTCAGACTCAAGTAGTTAGATAGTTGATGCCATCTGTGGGGTAGTGGAAATTAACATAGATGGGGAATCTAGATATAATCCTAGCCCAAGTGCAGCTGCATTTTGTATAAGAAATTCTGCAGGTGACCTAGTAGGTGCTAAAAAATTGAAAATTCAAGATTCTACTAGCATTGTGGCTGAAGTTATTGATGTGAGGGAAGGTCGTCTACAATACTGTTGGGAACATGGTTTGGTCAAAGTTCTATTGGAATTTGATTCTTATGCTTTGGTTAAAATGCTTAATAGAGAACGAGATGTTCTATGGAGTGTGACTTTGGAAGTTAACTCCATTAGTAGACTGAGGGAATTAATGACCATAAGAGTACAACACTCCTTAAGAGGAAAATATTCTTGCTGATTTTTTTGCCAACTTAGTTTTTCATTTTGCAGGTACATTTGAGTTTAATCAGTTTCAGGAAGTTCTTAGAGCAGGAAAAACTATTATAAATGCACACAAATATGGTTTTCCTCATCTGAGAACAAGATAGACTACTCATCCTATGTCCAACAATACATAGATTTACTAAATAAATGATAAAATATTCCTAATCTAAGCAGGACTATATACCACTTCAATCTAAATTAGATTCCTTTGGTTACATATCATGCATGTATTGAGAGTTTAAGGTGTCACAACTGATATAAAAT
Organism: Solanum sitiens; assembly: GCA_016801875.1. Lineage (NCBI taxonomy): Eukaryota > Viridiplantae > Streptophyta > Magnoliopsida > Solanales > Solanaceae > Solanum > Solanum sitiens. Next base: position 119,110 of record JABWTJ010000575.1, on the reverse strand, counting down.
CAGTACAAGTGGTATTAGACTTGTATATGTCTGGGATGTATTATATTATGTTATTGCTTCAACATTCTAAGATAACATATGGCAGATGGAGTTGTGTACCTGTGCTTTTCAAGTGCTCTACTCATCAATTCAGCCTAAAGATCTGGGTTCTTGAATTTTCGGTATGATTTAATAAGTCAATACCTCTCTTTAAGATCAAAGCTCAGGTGGTGGTATTAATCCCATTGTGGTATCCAACCCACCGAGAGTAGATTTGAGAGATGAGGTATCAACTTACCATTGTTGAGATCGAGGAAGCAGTCACCTGAGTTTGAATCTAAATCCTACAATGGAAGAAAGATCAACATTCAAAAGAGATAAAGATCGAGTTAGTGGGTACCTTTTTCTTACTGGCAATTAACGTTTCGATCTCCCATAGATCCGTTTACCCACCTCTGCTGCTGATACACTATCAGGTCCCCGCTGGGAGCTCAATTTATGGATCTCCATGGCTAATCGATGAAGAGGTCGTGGTGGAGATGCTATTCTAGAGAATTGAATTTTCCACTTTCCTATTCTAATATTTTTGTTCTATTTAATTTATGAATTTATTGCTGACTTTATGGACTTAGAACTTTGGGTTAAGTCCATTTGTAAATTTTTATCATTTTAATAAAACGACCCTCCTAGTCTTTAAATTTTTTTTTTAAAAAAAGAGATAAAATACAAAAGTGTAGTGGACTAAAATTTTATACCAGTTTATTAAGAAAGAAATTGTGTACATCAAAAGTTGTAAGTTAATGCAAAAGTGATAAAGAAAAAAGGTAAATTTAGCTGATTCTGTAGATGGGTATGGTTTTGTTGCAAAATGGAATAAAAAATAGTGATAAATTTACCTCCTATTTTTTTTGCTAAAAGATGAAGAATGAAGAATGAAGAATGAAAACTGATAAATGATTAGAAAGAACATAAGAATTATTATAGAAATGTATTGGAAAATATAAAAGAAAATACATTTATTTCATAAGAAATAAAAGAGGAAATCAGTTCAAATGAATATAAAAGAATGATTTATCTTTTCATCTACTGTGGCTATACAACTCTCATTTTTCTATTTGTTGGTATTTACTGTTTTGTATTCATCATGTTTATAAAAGATATACTTATATTTTTACACTTAAATATTCTTGATACAATATTTCTTGAAAGACAAAATAATTATTCAATATTTTATAGGCTTCAAAGTTAAAGACTAACAATTTTAACCTCAATAAAAAGTGAAAAATAAAATGTTGTAACATCTAATCATGTATTTGGTGAAATTTAAATGTCATTATATATTTGATTTTAAAAGTTAGTAATGTATTTTTTAATTTAAAAAAGCACATTTTTGTAATCCAACTTTGAACTTAAAATTTTCACACTTTTAATGATATGATGATATGCTAAGAAAGTCAATTAGTATATAAAAAATGAAAGAATGAGCAGTGATCACATATATAATTTATGACTGTGTTTGGTGTACCATCATTGTAGATTTTCTTTACACCATCGAATAATTTTAAAAATAATAGCATAATATTTTAAATATTATTACGATGTGTTAAGCATTTGAACTAGAAATTCAAAAATATTAAGGGTAATTTGAGTCATAGTTATATTATAAATAAAATTATCACCATATTTTAGAAGTATATCTTTTTAGTGCACTACTCTTATTTGTAATCGGCGGAACTGTCATGGCAATGACGAAAAATGATATCATTGCGGTAATTACTTTCATATTTTTATTAGTTAACAATATTTTAGTTCATCAGTGTCACAATCCAAGAATATTCCTTAGACGTGACATGGTGCCTAGAGCTAATGAAAATCTGAATCCTTTTATATTTATTCAAAGAAAATATCAAAAGGGTTAAAAATGCCTTGAGTACGTAGAGCAAAGAGACTTATGGAGATATCTTTAAACAATTAGTGATTCGAGAAGATATCGTTAAAGTTAAAAAGAAACTTTTTGAGGATGTTCCCAATGTTGAAAATAGAGCAGTTATCTAGAAGGCTCATGCAGAACACAAGAAATATTTGCACTTTGAAGAAACTTTTTGGAGACAGAAGGCTAGATTTAACTGGTTTGAGAAAGGGGACAGAAATACAAGATTTTTTCATAGCATTGTGAAATGTAGAAGAAAGAGACTTCAACTCAATAGAATTAAAGATAGTCAGGTGCTTGGCTAGTGAAAATGAAATAGCAGCAGCGGCAACATAATTCTATGCTAACCAATTTCTTCAAGAGAGAGATGCTATATCTTTTCCATTGTTGAGGCACATTCCTGAGAGTATTTCAAAAGAGGAAAATGAAGATTTGTGTAGACATCCTACTATTAATCAAGTGAAGAGAGCTGTTTTCAGCCTAAATGGTGACAGTGTTGGTCACCCTGATGGTTTGACAGGTAAATTCTATCAAAGCTGTTGGGAGATAATATATCAAGACATTTTCAGAAAGGTCCAAGAATTTTTGGGGGGTAAATTTCTACCCAAGTCAATTACTCACAATAATTTGATTTTACTATCCAAAAAAGATCAGATTACAACTTTGCTGATCAAAGGCCAATTAGCTTGAGTAACTTTATCAACAAGATCATTTCTAGGGTTGTTCATGATAGATTGGAAGACTTACTCCCCAAATTAATCGCTTCAAACCAATTAGATTTTGTGAAAGGTAGAAGTATTTTTGAAAATTTGTTACTAACGCAAGAGTTGTTACAGATATCATAAAGAGGAATAAACCTTCAAATTTTATATTTAAGCTTGATATGGCTAAGGTCTATGATAGCGTCTCTTGGTTTTTTTCTCATGAAGGTTTTAAAGAAGATGGGATTTGCTAAAACTTTTGCTGATTTGACGTGGAGATTACTGACCAATAACTGGTATTTTGTACTAATAAATAGGCAGTCTCATGGTTTCTTTCATACCACCACAGGGGTGAAATAAGTGGACCCTCTATCCCCTACATTATTTATATTGTCTGCTGAAGTTTTATCCAGGGCCCTAAATGCTTTGTTTTAGGATAGCCAATATCTGGGATATGGAATGACAAAATGGAGTGTTAACATAAATCATTTGACATATGTAGATGATATTATTATATTTGCATCAGTCCGCAAATATTCTTTAAAGAAGATTATGTCAGTGTTGAAGAAATAGGAGAATCAATCAGGGCAAATGATCAACAAAGACAAGAGTGACTTTTATATTCACCAAAATATAGTTGATGTTGATAGAACTCTAATGTAACAGTGTACAGGTTTTAATAGAGGTCAGTTCGCTTTTAAATACCTAGGATGTCCTATCATTCATGCTAGGAAAAGAAAAGAGCATTATTCTGATCTTATTGGAAGAGTTAAAGCAAAGTTACTAGCTTGAAACACTACACCATTTTAGGTCTACGGCCACACTAAATCTGGGTAACGCTTGAGAAGTGTTGCCTAAAATATTTTTGGGAACGCTTTTAAAATGTAGCCTAAATTTTTAACTTTTGGCAACAATAATATTGGCAACACTTGTAAAGTGTACTCTTTCATGGCATAGGCTACACTTTATAAGTGTTGTCATAATATGAAATAAATGACAACAATTATTTATATATATGGGGACACTTTTAAAGTGTCCTATTTTTATAATGGAAAAAACAACACATTAGAAGTGTGGCCTAAAATATTTCACTAAAATATTAGATTCCCTCCAACATTTTTAACTCTCCCTTCCATTTTTATTGGCCAAAAAAATAATTAATAAAACATTAATAAAAACTTTAGTCTTTGTCTTCTTTCCTAGCTGAAACTTAGAACCTATGCTACACATTAGAAAACACGCTACTTTACTCTTTTTTTCTATATGAAAATTATACCATTTCTCTTCTCCAGAATGTAAAATCGAATAGTTTGAAGCTGAAAATCGAAGAGATGAAGCTGAAGAACTAAAGAGTTGAGCTGAAAAACGGAAGAGTTGAGCTGATTTTCTTCTCCAAAACCCAATTTTCTTGAATAGATGAAGAGCTGATGATGACGAAATAGGGATCAATCGAGGAACTGAAGATCGAAGAACTGAAGAGTGGAAGTTGAAGAACTGATTTCGTGAAGCGTAAGTACCAATTTCGTACAGCCGAGATTCCTTTTTACTCTCTACTAATCGTCTAGTACTAAAACCAGTCAGTTGATTGGACTTTTGTTTTGTGTTTATAAGTAGTTGATTACTTTGCGGTTGTTATATATGAAATTCTAAAGAAGGGGAAGAAAGTGCAAAAAAATTGTACGTCAAAGTTAACCATGGGAATATTGAGAAGACGAGATTTTTGTTAACCCTAGGAATACTGGTCTTAGCTCTCATTTTTGTTATTCAGATACTCTCATTCTTCTTATTCACATCACATGTATCTGTGAGCAGCATGATGTTTGGACTGATACTGTGAATGTAACTCGTAGAGCTTATCATAGTACAGAAAAAGACATTCTGGAAATAGCATTCGAATTGGGAAAAGTAGGGTCAAATGCACTTAATGCAATGCTGATAAATAGCCATACACTTATAGTAGCAAATGTGGAAGATTATCGAGCTATTATATACAAGAAAGGTGTTGTCGAGCAGCTATCTGTCGATCATGAGCGAAATAGGGAAAGAGAGATAATTGAAAGCAAAGGCGGATTTGTTTTAAACATTCCGAGTAGCTTACGTCTAAATGATTCAAGTTTTAGTTTATAGTCATCTAGATGATTTCACTCTCTCACGGTGATATTGCTCCATTACATTTGACTGTTTCTATCAATTCTCTACTCTTAATGCTCAAATTCTAAAGTTCTTGAGGTCTCAAACGTCAATCATTAGTCTCAATTGTTCGTCTTGATGATTTAGAATTCTCTGTTTTTTTCATTATGTTGTGCACGAGGTGATACAAAGCCTACCAGATATATTTTTCATTGATTCATATGCAGTTCATGTAATCCGTTGTCTATCCATAATCCCATAAATTAGTGGTTGCTTCTGTTTCCCGAGTTGCAGAGAACAATCCGAACTGAGGCAATCTTTTCGGATTCGCTCCGCCTTACAGCCTTGCTTCCCATTGTAATTGCCATTGTAGCAAGATGACATTTTGGAATTTTGTAGGTGATGTGCCTTGTGTTGATGGACAGCTTGTGCAGATTCCTACGATTGTTTGTTGTTAGTTTGTATTATATTGTTTTCTCAGCTTGCACGACTAGTGCGGTGGTTCTTATTTAGCTATTCTAGGTAAAAGCCACTAACTAGTATGTTGAAATGATTTTCTCAATCATGGAATGCTTGAACGGGAAATATATCATGAATGTTGAGATGAACAACAAGCTTTCTTGTTGAAACTCTGATGTGTGTTGCATCTGATTGTCAAAACATGTAAGGTGTTGCCTTCTAGTGTTACAAATCTTTTTTCTACCTCTTTACACACCATGTACTCTCTGTTTCTAAGCCTGCAGCTTTCCATCAGGCACCGTACACTATATGAAGGCTAATGCTTTGTCATCACAAGATTCTGCAGGTTTTCTGAAATTTGCAAATAAAATGCCTATACAAGGCACTGATGCAGATTTCACCAAACAGGACCACAAGGAAAAAACATCATTAAGCTAAAGACATACTGCTGGTTGAAAGACCAGGTAAGTCACTATGTTGGAGGGCTTACAATGTTCCAAACTTCATTAGAATTGGGAAGTTCAGTTGTGTCACTGGAGGGTGTGTCCCTATCAGAGGAGCTTAGAAACGTTAGTGTAAATAAACTATATTTGTTTTGCTTTGTTTTGAAAATAAAGTGCCTATGCAAGGTACTAATGGAGATTCTACTAAAAAGCACAACAAGGAAAAAACATCTTTGAAAATCTCAGTAACGAAAAAGCTTCTTTGAGAAAGGCCAGTAACGAAAACTAAGTAGGTATGTATCTGCAATCAAAAGATGCTACTGGGAAAAGGAAGAGCAAAGAACAGGTATGTTTTATCATTTACTTAACTAAAGCAGTAAAATTCTTAACTTTCTCATACTCCTTCCACTATACTTGGTTCCTTTACAATTTTTTTCAGCAGACTAGAAATCGAGTGTAGATGACTGAGGATGACTTGATTATGCATTTCTTTCATTTATTCGGGTTGTGATCTGGTTTTTCTTTCACACAAGGTTTGTGGATGTTTTTCCTTTTCGTAACTTTGTCTATAGCTTTATAAGGAAGTCCAAAGTTTGTAAAATTCGATTTATGGCTAGGGAATGCAGAAACATACCATACACTTAGATAGTACTGTTATAGTTGACTACTAATTATGTATCTTGTATAAGGCTAGCGCCAGTTGCTGCATAAGGTGTTAAAATCACCAGTTAGGATTTTTCACATAATTGTTGATCTTAGATGAGTTACTCTATTTTTTCAGATTTGGGTTTTCATATAGGGAATCAAGTTGGTCGAGTGCAGCTTTTTGGATAATACTTATAATTTATTCTGGCAAGTATGTTTTTTTTGGATAATGCATAAATTGTTTTTTTTTTGGATAATGCATAAATTGTACTCCATCCCATTTTATGTGATGTAGTTTGACTCGAGCGCGGAGTCTTAAAAATATGGAAAGATTTTGCAATGTTTCAAAACTACTTGCTAAATAAATAAATTCTTAATTATAAGTGTACACGGAGTGGGTGTTTTGTCGAATAAATGGGATCCAACATGGGTATAATGTTGATAGTGTCATTAAATATTTGCTAATTAAGAAAATATATCAATTCGTTTTGGGCAAACTAGAGAGAAAAGTGTCATGTACATTGTGGAGTAGAGGGAGTATCAATTTTGTTGTTGATAACAACAACAATGATGATTACCAGTCTGATGAGATTGTATTCAATACAATGATGCTCAGAATTATTCTTGACAGTCTCTTTCAAAGAATAATGCTTATCACTCTGCCGGAACTAATTTCGTGGTTATATCCTCTTGTTGATCTCTTATTATGCAGATGTTTCGGATCCATTGTTGATGCAAGTATTACTGACCCATTATTGGCCGAAGTATGCAAAATTTATACCTCGCTTTCCCTGCTTCTTCTATTTATAACGGTATAATTTTCCGATGTTTGAGTATGCAAAATTTTTCCTTTTCCCTAAATTTTGATTCCTTTAAAAGCACATTTATGAATTATGTTTGTTAATTTTACAGAAAATTCAGACAAGCATATTTGTAATGTCAATATAGTGTGGGACTTGCCAAGGAATTGGAGGAAGGTCTGAATCATCTTTTCTCTGTACTTTGTTTTTTGCATTGCAGTTCCTTACCTCACCCTTGTATATTTATACAGTTTTTCCATTCACAAGTGAATCAAGGAATTAGTGTTGGAGGAAGGTCTCAATCACCTTTTCTCTGATCATGTTCTTGTTAATGGACTGTTTGCATCACTAGTTAGGATAGTTTTTGTTTGTTACCTTTTAAGGTTGTTGATGTAGTCAATAGGCGCCTATGCATTACAATGCTTTACTCCATAAAAGAATTAGTGTTGATTGAAATATTTGTTGGGAGAATGAGTATTCTTGATTCTTTTGGATTTGCTTCTTGGAGTTTTTCCTCAGTTTTACCTGCTATTCCTTTAGTTGTGGTTCCAATGGGGTTCCATGTAATCACACCTTTCATTTGTAAAATTGTTGGAAACACTTTACATGATGCTAGAAAAGCAATAATTAAAGGTGGGACTATTCCTTTAGTCATGGTAGTGTCATGGAATAAAAAGCAGGGAAATTTTCTAATTGTTTGAACTTCACTATAACAAATGGGCCTGTAAGCTTTCTTCTTTTTACTCTGCCATTCTTCATCAGCTGGATAGTTGCTATTTCCTTGTTTTTGATAATTCACGTGTGGTACATGTTCTATATGATTTGCATATATATATATATATATATATATATATATATATATATATATATATTGAATACTCTCCAATTATGCACTTCCACATTTATTTCTTTGATTTATAATTTCATTTTGAATGTGCAGGAAAATGCCAATAAATGAATTTGAATTGCATGTGGCCAAAAGTAAACTCGATCTATTGTGGTGAACGATGGAGAGTTTTTGTCGTATTGTCATATACGTTTGAATTCATTTGATTTTTGGAATTTATTGAGAGTAGAAATCTTTAAGCAATCACTTTCTAAGTTTTGATTTACGAGACATGTTTCTCTAAATTTATTTGAAATATATAGTTTCGATTTAATTATTAGTTAATTTTGTGCTTTAGTTCATTTGTATATGTAATTATGTGATTATATATTGAATATATGCAATTCGAAAGTACTATTGTAGGACGTCTAATGTTAAAGTTACACTTTATAAGTGTTGCTCTAGATTATATATAAAGTTATGTTTTATAAGTGTTGCTCTAGATGAGATATAAAATTACACTTTATAAGTGTTGCTCTTGATGATATATAAAAGGCAACATTTTATAAGTGTTGCTCTAGATGACATATAAAAGGCAACGCTTTTCAAGTGTAACCAATAACACTGCAAAGGCAACACTTTTAAGTGTAGTATAATAAAAAAAAATGCGTTGCTAATGCATCAAAACAAAGCGTGCCCTTATACCTCTTTGGCTACGCTTTATGAGTGTAGCCAAAGATGGCAACATTTAAAAAGTGTTGCCTTATGTCAAAGGTTACGCCTCTTTAGGCCACCCCCTAAAAAGTGTTGCTTAAAGTCCAAAAGTGTGGCCTTTTATCAAAGGCCACACTTTTTGCTAGTTTAGGCTACACTTTAGTGGGGTGGTCGTAGGCCTAAAATGGTGTAGTGAAAGAAAATTTGTTATCTTATGGAGGTAAATAAGTGCTTATTAGAAGTGTACTTTGAAGTGTTCCTATTCATGTCCTTTCTGCTATTGTTCCTCCAGTATAGGTATTAAAAGAAATCCCTAGCATCTTTGCCAAATTTTTCTGCAGTAACAAAGTCAATACTAAGAGACAAAACTAGGTTGCCTGGAAAAATATTTGTTTACCTAAACATGAAGGAGGTTTAGATTTTAGATCTATGATTGACATGTCTGAAGCTTTATATGCTAAACTTTGTTGGCGATTTGAAACTCAAAATACTCTATGATCAATTTTCATGTGGAATAAATATTTTGAGAAGCAAATACCAATTTTAGTACAATGAAAAGGTGGATTACAACTATGGAAGAGTATGCTGATGAATAGGGATATAATTGGACAACATATATGGTGGGAACCTAAAGGTAGTACGTCTTCTATTTGGTATGATAACTAGACAAGATTGGGTGTTCTTTTTGCACAACCTACAGAACAACAAACTTGCCATAACATGACTGATATTAAGATCTTCCTGAATGATAATGGGTGGGATTATGATAGACATGCAAATGCACATATCGACTCATGTAGTGGAATATGTCAAACAAAATACAGATTATGTGAAACAGAATGATATTTATGATAGGCCCTGGTGGACTAAAACTTATTTAGTTCATAGTTAAGAGTGCATGGGAGCTACTAACAAAAAGAAAAGTGTAGACTTATTTCTACAAGAAGATATGACTTCTAGTTCAACTGTTCTACTCGTCGATTCAGCCTCAAGATCTGAGTTCTTGAATTTCCTGTACGATTTAATAAGTCAATATCTCTCTTTAAGATCTAAGCTAAGGTGGTGGTATTAATCTTATTGTGGGATTCAACCCACTGAGAGTAGATTTGAGAGATGAGGTATAAACTTGCCATTGTTGACATCGAGGAAGCAGTCACCTGAGTTTGAATGTGAATCCTACAATGGAAGATAGATCAACATTCAAAAGAGATAATGATCGAGTTAGTGGGTACCTTATTCTTACTGGCAATCAACGTTTCGATCTTCTAGAGATCCCTTCACCCACCTCAGCTGCTGATACACGATTGACTGGTCCCACTGGGAGCTCAATTTGTGAAGCTCCATGGCTAATTTATGTAGAATCCATGGTGGAGATGCTATTTAGAGGACTGACTTTTCTACTTTCCTTTTATGATATTTTTGTTCTATTGAGTTTATGGATTTATTGCTTATTTTATGGACTTAGCACTTTGTTCTAAGTCCATTTTGTAATTTTTTTTAATCATTTTACTTAAATGGCCCTCCTGGTCTTTAAGTTAAAAAAAGAAGAAGATAAAATACAAAAGTGTAGTTGACTAAAATTTATGCCCAAATTATTAAGAAAGAAATTGTGTACATCGAAAGTTGTGAGTTAATGCAAAGGTTATAGAGAAAAAAAGGTAAATTTAGCTGATTTTGTAGATAGGTATGGTTTTGTTGCAAAATGAAATAAAAAAATGGTGATAAATTTACCTCCTATTTTTTTGCTAAAAGATGAAGAATGAAGAATGAAAAATGAATAAGGAAGAACATAAGGATTATTATATAAATGTATTAGAAAACATAAAAGAAAATATATTTATTTCACAAGAAATAAAAGAGGAAATCAATTCAAATAAATATAAAAGAATGATTTGCCTTTTCATGTACTGTGGCTATACAACTCTGCTTTTTCTATTGGTTTGTATCTATTGTTTTGTATTTATCATGTTTATGAAATATATATTTATATTTTTACACTTAAATATTCTTGATACAATATTTTCTTGAAAGACAAAAGAATTATTCAATATTTTATAGGTTTTAAAGTTAAAGTCTAAAATTAAACCTCATTAAAAAGTGAAAAATAAAAATTTGTAACATCTAATCATGGATTTGGTCTAGTTTAATTGTCATTATTTATTTGATTTTAAAAGTTAGTAAGGTATTTTTCAATTTTAAAAAGCACATTTTTGTAATTCAACTTTGAACTTAAAATTTTCACACTTTTAATATGATATGATGATATGATAAGAAAGTCAATTAGTATAGAAAAATATGGAAGAATGAGCAGTGATCACACATATAATTTATGACTGTGTTTGGTGTACCATCATTGTAGATTTTCTTTACACCATCGAATAATTTTAAAAATAATAGCATAATAGTTAAATATTATTACGATGTGTTAAGTGTTTGAACTAGAAATTCAAAATATTAAGGGTAATTTGAGTCATAGTTATATTATAAATAAAATTATTACCATATTTTAGAAGTATTTCTTTTTAGTGCACTACTCTTATTTGTAATCGGCGAAACTGTCATGGCAATGACGAAAAATGACATCATTGCGGTAATTTCTTTCATCTTTTTATTAGTTAACAATATTTTAGTTCATCAGTGTCAGAATCCAAGAATATTCCTTAGACGTGACATGGTGCCTAGAGCTACAAGTGTAGGGGTGTGCAAAACCGAACTGAACAATAAATCGAATCGAAAAAAATATTATTGAGTTATTGTTATTGGGTTATTGGATTTTTAATGAATTTATAAAAAAAGTTATTGGTTTGTTGGTTCGATATCATCTTTTACTATTGGGTTATTAGGTAAATCGATAACCAAATAAAACAATAATAATTTATAACTTTACCCTTCCTAATATTAGATACTAATAATTTGATATATAACTAAACATTATAACCATATCAAATTATTAGTACTCTACCCACTTCACACTAGGTTCGTAATTGTAGCTATTTGGATTTAGTTTCAGTTTGTAATTGTATGTTGTAGCTTTTGGTTTATTGCATGTCCTGTGTAAAAATTTATAGTACATTCAACTTTATTAAATCACATAATAATGGAAATTGCATTGTCTTAGTGTAGCCACCAGTTGGAAATCCTTTGGAATGATCTTCCCAACGCTGTCAAGTTTGTGCGATTCCGAGTTCATATGAGTGAGCTACCCCTTTCGAAAGTTGGGCTGTTGAATTAAAAAAAAAAGTCTAATCTGGAGTTGGGAAGGGTAAATTGGTCTTTTCCTTACCTAATCATATTAATTTATATTTAGGATTTAATTAGGGTAAAATAAGACGTTGTTCAGTTTAGAAAAAAAATAGAATTCACGTTAGAGTTTGGCGAAAAAAGAAAATAGGAGAAAGAAGAAGAGAAATCAAGAAATCGCCAAGAAACTTTTGGGCTTAAGTGTGGATTTCGTCAGGGGTGATCCCTAAAAAGGTATGTGAGTCTTCCATAAATTTGGGTTCGTTCACCCACATGTCAAGCATGTTTGATTCAGCGTGAAATAGTTCTAAAACAGTTGGAAATTGAATATTTTTGTTGGTTGTTCATGAATTGCTTTTGTTCTTGAACATAAGTTGAGATTTAGGAACTTCCTCGATGTAGAAGTGTTTTTTCTTAAGTTCATGGGTTAGATACTTGTATATATGATGTGGGTAGACGAGTCTAAAGTGAATTGAGAAAAAGAATTGAATTAAAATGATTAAAGGTCAAAAAGCGAGAGGAAAATTTGTCAGGCGAAACCTAGGGAGAGTCAGGCGCGGCGCTTCCATTTGCTCCAGAGGGCCTGGGGCGGCGCGCCTGCAGTGCGCCCAAATGGGGCTTCTGAACTTTGGGGCTAGCGTGAAGCACCCTGGACGCGCTGAATCGGTGTTTTTCACCATGTTTTCAACATTCTGTCCGTTTAAGTCTTTCTAAAGTGTATAAACACTTCCTAATGATTCTTAGTACTCTAAATGACTTCTAAACATATAAAAATCATCTAGAAACATAAATTACAACCTAGAATCCATGATTTCAAATTCAAGGGTTATTTAAGAGTTAATTCAAGAGAAAATAAGATCAAAGTTAACAGAAGTTCATTTCAAGTTTTCATAAGTCTTTTACATACGTTTAACTTTGTTTTAAGATTTAAATTTTGAGTTTAGTTCAGAGAACTGTTGAAGTCTTTTCTTCAAAGAAGTTTATGGGGATTAAGTATTCCCAAAGAAGTATTAAAATGTTTTCACCTTTAAATAAGAATGGAAACTGAGATTTCCAAAGATCCTTCAGGCTAGTTTTCAGAAAAGAGTAATAACTTTCTAAATGAAGCAAGCAGGGAAACTGAGATTTCCAAGATAGCCTTTGAGCTATGTGTTTGAGCACTTATCCCAATTCACATAATAATTATTTTTTAAAAACATAAGAGCCAGTATATTTTTGAAGTAGTATTGAGCACCGAATTTGAACGAGCATGAATTCAGATAAATCATATCTCCATAAAACCATGAGGCCACCATGAGTAGAAAAGGGTCATACTTTTTAGATGAACCCTTTTCAGAGTAGACTAGTGGATCAATTAGGCAGTTTATGTCCTATACTTTTGGCCGGAAATAGAATGCGTGGCAGCGTGAGGTAGATCGATGTATCATCACTACAGCTCATAGGTGATGATTTTCGGTTAGAGAAACTCCCATAGCAGTTATTATATTTTTATATACATTGGTTTATAATATTTTTATATAAATTTCAGAGTTATGTATTATACTTGCATATACACATCATTGACATCATGTTTTAAACAACGTTTCTATTGCATTGCACTTGATTTGAACTGCTTTATAATGAAATGAGTTAATAAACATTCATGAGTTGAGTAGAGTTAAGGTAAGTGTTTCTTTCAGAACCTCTTCAAGCCTATGTTGTTTAACATTCCAACTCGCAGACGCGTACATTCAATGTACTAAGTCAGTTGGCCTGCATCGTATTATGATGTAGACGCAGGTAACGAGGATCGGCATCCAGTGCACCGTCGATCTAGTTGAGCACTCCAAAGTCAGTTGGTGAGCCTTCTTGCATTTCGGAGGACTCTTTTACTTGCTTTCTTGTTTATTGTTAGGATGTTGTGAGGTTTGTCCCAACATTTATCTTAGTTATGTTAGAGGCTTCATAGACAAATTTGGGTGTTTTCACTATTACTTCTACTGTTATGAACTGGGTTGCCATTTTTGGCCAAGTTAAATGTTTAATCTTTAAAACATGCATTCTTGATTATTATGTTTTCAGTTCACTTAGGCCTCATTTGTTTTCATTCAAATTAACGTCTAAAGCTGAATACACACCAGAATATTAAGATATGCATTAAGATCTAGATGTGTAAATCTGAATAAACATCTGATATTAAGATGTTGTCTCTGAATCTGAACACTGAATTATTGGGACTATTTGTTTTCAATATCTGAATGTACATATGAAATTAAACACTATATCAATAAATATTATAAAAACCTCATTTTAGTAAAATAGTTTTTTTTATAAAAATAATATTTTTAACATTCTTATCGTAACAAGGTAATATGATTTATTTATTAAGAATTTAACATTAAGTTACATCATTAATATGACTTCTTTGCACTCAAAAACTTTGAGAATCTAATATAATGCAATGTAAAGTAGTTTACATAGAGTAGTAATATAATGTTTATGAAAATAGTTTATTTTATAATGGACATTTGTTATTGTTATCAATCAAATATTAATACGTTCTTATTTTCTGAAGCCGTGTTAAATATTATATCATGAAGTGATTATTAATTCAAATATATTGATTAATTTATGAAAGTAAAAGACGTATATTAAGTTAGTAAGAATAAAGGAAATTATAACGGTAAGCATGTATTAACATTAATTAAATAAATAAAAAAACTTTTTTGAGTTGTTGTGATGCATCTAAAGTTGGGTTGGGCTGCGTGTTAATGTAGAATGACAAGGTTATAGCTTATGCCTCCAGACAGTTGGAACTTCATGAGAAGAATTATTAAAGCCGTGACTTAGAATTGGATGCGGTAGTTTTTTCTTTGAAAATATGGAGGCACTACTTGTATGATGTTCATGTCGATATATTCACTGATCACAAGAGCTTACAATATGTGTTTACTGAGAGAGAACTTAATCTCAGACAAAGGAGGTGGTTAGAATTGCTCAAGGATCAAGGTAGATTGTGTGTACCTAAGGTGGATGGACTCCAAGAGAGGATCATGAAGGAAGCTGATAGCTCCAAATATTCCATTCATCCGGGCTCCACAAAGATGTATCGGATTTGATAGAGGTATATTGTTGGGAAGGTATGAAGAAGGGCATTGCTGAATTTGTTGTCAAGTGTCCAAATTGCCAACAAGTGAAAGTAGAATACCAAAGGCCTGGAGGGTCAGCTCAGAATATAGAACTTCCATAATGGAAGTGGAAGGTGATTAATATGGACTTCATCACAAGATTTCCAAGGTCTCGCATGCAACATAATTCAATTTGGGTGATTGTCGATAGAATGACAAATTCAGCCCATTTTTTGTTTGTAAAGACCACTCATTCAGCAGAGGATTATGCAAAGTTATATATTCAGGAAGTGGTGAGACTTCATGGAGTCCCAATTTCGATCATTTCAGATAATATGCACAATTTACTGCACAGTTCTGGAAATCATTCCAGAAAGGTTTAGGTTCAAACCTAAACTTAAGCTCTGCTTTTCATCCTCAGATGGATGGGCAAGTGGAACGTACTATCCAGACCTTAGAAGATATGTTGAGGGCTTGCATGATTGATTTCAAGGGGAATTGGGATGATCACCTACCTCTCATTGAGTTCGCTTACTATAACAGTTATCATTTGAGCATCCAAATGGCTCCATATGAAATTCTTTATGGGAAAAGATGCAGATATCCTATTGGGTTGTTCGAAGTTGGTGAAGCAGGGTTGATAGGACCACATCTAGTTCACCAAGCCATGGATAAGGTGAAGGTGATTCAAGAGAGATTGAAAATGACATAAAGTCATCAAAAATCCTACACACATGTTAGGAGGCCGTTGGAGTTCAAAGTGAATGATTGAGTATACTTGAAGGTTTCTCCCATGAAGGGTGTTATGAGGTTTGAAAAGAAGGGGAAACTTACTCCCCGATATATTGGACCTTATCGCATAGCCAAAAGTATTGGCAATGTAGCATATACGTTAGAGCTACCACAAGAGTTGGTAGTAGTTCATCCAGTGTTTCACATCTCTATGTTAAAAAAGTGCATGGGCGATCCTTCATTGATCGTACCAACTGAAAATGTGGGGATTAAGGATAGCTTATCCTATGAAGAGATTCCAGTTCAGATTTGAGAACGCCAAGTTCGCAAGTTAAGAACAAAGGAGGTTGCATCAGTCAAGGTCATTTGGAGGAACCAAATTGTTGAAGAAGCTACTTGGGAAGATGAAGAGGATATGAAGAAGATATATCCACATCTATTTGAATCCGGAGAGAATGCAGTTCAATGTACTAATTCTCTTTTTCATAATTTATAGACTATGAGTAAGCATGTGGTTCCTTGCTTTTGTTTGTTGAGTGTTAAACTTGATGTTACTATCCTTATCTTAGTGAAAGAAATCTCATTCAAGGACGAATATTCCCAAGGGGGAGATATTGTAATATCTCAAAAATTTGAAATAGTTAAGAATAAACTAAGAGACTAAAAATATTCATTTTTGGAAAGAAAAGGAAATATCTGGAAAATTGCCTAAGTTAAGAAAGTGAGTTTTGGTTAATTTCAAATAGCCATAACTTGTAGCTCAGGATGAATTAGAGGTAGTTCTTGATATGGTTGGAAACCCTTTGGAGAGATCTTTCTAACTCCGCCAAGTTTTCCCCTTTTTGATATAGTATGAGGGAGATATGCCTATCGGAAGTTGGGCTGTTAAAGTAAGGAAAGTCCCAATCCGGATTTAAGGAAGGGCAAACTAGTCTTTTCACCAATTAATTTCCTATTTTGTTTTAAGGGTTTATTGGGGTAAAATCTAAATTTAGTTTAATTTTGGAAAATCAAAATCATGCTTAGGGCTTGGAGAAGTGAGTAAAGAAGAACGAAAGGGAGAAAAGTCAGGAATTCGCCAAGAACGTCAAGATTTGCGAGTGGAATTCATCAGGGGTGATCCCTATCAAGGTATGTGAGATCTTTTCGTGTTGAGTTAGTTCACCCACACACCAACTTGTTTAAATTCAACAATTTTGAGTTGGTTGAATGATAAAAAGTGAAGTTCTTGAAGAACATTGTTGAATTTTTTGTTGGTTGAGTTTTTGCATGCCTAATGTTGATTTGATTCGTGTTTCTGGATTGTTTTTCGAGTAAAATATTTTGGATATTAAGGGTACTAATGATCCTAAGTGTTTGGGTAAAGAACCATGGAAATTAATAGGGTTTATAGATGAAAAACGGAGGAGAAAAGTCGAGAACAACTGTCTATAGGGCCTTCGAGCGTCGCGCCTCCCATAGCCCCATAGGACAATATCTGTCCGTAGGGCCCTGGGGCGCGCTGCCAGCCTGAGCGCCCCAACTTGGCCTCTGAAGTTTAGGGCTTGGCGACCCACGCCTCTCAGAGCGCCAAGGACGCCAGCTCACCCCATTCATTCCCCACTCTTTCGTACTAGTTCCTAAGTGTTGTACCATGTTTCTTAGTTGATCCTACACTCTAAGGTACATCTAAACATCATGAAATCATCAATAAATATGAGATCATGAACCTTGAATCTATAATCCAATTCAAGAAAAGTTAAGATTAAAGTCAAAGAAGTGAAGGGTTAAGTGTAGAAGTTAAGAAGTAAGTCAAAACAAAGTTTCCTATAGTATCAAGAATCTTTAATAAACGTTTTAACTTTGTTTAGGCTAAAGTTTAAATTTAAGCAAAGAGTAAAGATTTGAGTTCACTTCTCAAAAAATTATTTGGTAACTAAGTATTCTCAAAGAACTTATAAATGTTTTCATATTTGAGCAAGAAAAGGGAACACAGACTTCAAAGGAGCCTTTGGGCTAAGCATTGAGTAATTATCTCAAACTAAAGAAAGAAGTTGCTTTAAAAGCATGAGCTAAAGTATATTTTTGGAGTAGTACTAAGCACCGATGTGGGGATGATAGTTCATATTAAGTCAAGTCTACATGAAAACCATGTAGCCATCATGGGTATTAACGAGTCTTACTTTTTAGATGATCACGTAAGTTAAGATACTGGATCCACTAAGTTAAGTATTTCTATGTTATGCAAAGTATATGAAAGTTCTGGCAGCATAAACAAGACATTGTATCACCACTTAGGCTAATAGTGGTGGTTGTCGATTAAAGAATCTCCCACTGAAACTATATTATTTCATATATAAAGAAAGTTGAGTTTGTTATTGCATTTTCCTTAACAAACTAAGTGTTTTCATTGTTTTTACACGTTTTTATATATTACATGTGTCTTATTTCGTTATATTAAGTCAAGTTATTCATGAGTTGAGTAGAGCCAAGGTAAGTGTTCCCTCTTACTCTTTTTCAAGCTTAAGTTGTTTTTAGCATTCCAACTTGCATACTCGTACATTCAATGTACTAATGCTAGTTGTCCTGCATCGTATCATGATGCAGACGCAGGTAACCAGGATCATCATCATCCAGCGCCTCTGTAACACCCCGGAAAATTCTTGAGCTAAGACTCAAACCGTACTTTGTAGTGAGTGATATTTTACCAAGGAATTGAAAATTTCTTAAGTATAAAGATCAATAAATGTAGCACCTTGAGTTCCAAATAGAATTAAATTGGAAATAGTAAAATCTAAAAATTTGCAAGTTAAGCTAAGTAAGAGTTTTGGGTAAACTTCAAACGATCATAACTCTTAGAACATGAAGATTTAGGTGTGCTACAAGATACCATAGGGAATATCTTTGAATTATGTTTCTAAAGCTGCCAAGTTTGCTAATTTTCGGGTTCATATGAGTGAGATATGACCTTTTGAAGTCACGTTGTCCAATTAAGGAAAGTTAGCCGAAAATAGTAAGGGGTATTTAGTTCCTTTCCTTACCCAATCAGATTTCATTCATTTTTAGTCATATTTTGAGGTTATAATACTTCTAGGTTTAGTTTCATAATCCTAAAATACGCTTAGGGTTTTAGTTGAGAGTTCATGAAAAGAAAAGAAGAGAAAAAAGGAGAAAAAAGGCAAGGATGAAGGCGTCGTCAATGTTCTTGAGTTTAGTTGCGGATTTCGCCATGGTTCTAAATCCAAGAGGTATTTAAGCTTCCATAGTGTTGGGTTAGTTCACCCACACGCCAATCATGTAATTTTTCAGCGAAATCTCATGCTTAAAGTTTAAAGATTTGAGTTCTTAATAGGTGTTCTTGATGAGTTCTTGATGAGTTCCAGTATATTAGAGTGTAATTAAGTTAAGTAATCGAATCCAAGTGATTGGGAAGAAACTGTTTGAATTAAGGCGATATAGGGTGAGAAAACGAGCAAAGGTGCTCGGCAGAATTTTCTGGGTTGGGGCGCGGCGCGGCGCGCCTGCTAGATCGACCCAAACCCATATCTGTCCATCAGGGTCTAGATTCTCGCGCCACTCATATCCCCAAGGTCACCTGCCCCTTTCAGTTTGCCCCCGGTCGCTCCGTTTGAGCTCATTTAAAGTGTATCTTCACTCCTTTTGATTTTAAACACTTTAAACTACCTCTAAGCACTTGTAAATCATTCATAACATGAATCATAACCTTGAAACAATAATTCAAATTCAAGGTAAAGTCAAGATTAAGTTTTGAGATTTCTTGCGAACCTTTTGAGAGAGTCCCTTTGAGTTCTTTTGAGGAGTCTTCCACAACTTCTAGTAACTTATTTCAAGACTCAAGCAAGTGAGTATAAGAGTGAAAAGTATGTACTCATGACTCTAAAATATCACCTATATCCTTCATATGATGAACCATAACTCTTGAATTCATAATTCACATTCAAGAGAGAGAGAGAGTTAAGAGAAGAGTTCAAAAACGTCTTTAAGTTAAATTGTGAATTCCTTAAGATCCATCATTGATTTGAACTATGTTTTGAGGAAGTAAATAAAATAATGAGAGAGTCATAAACATGAGTTTTATCTAGTTACTTAGACCTTCAAGTAGAATTGTTCATGTCCATAATTCCACATGAACCCTATAAGTCAAACAATCTTGTGTTGAGAAGTATCCTTGAGTTCTTGATTTGAGTAGTTCATGCTCATAATTCCGCATGAACCCTCCAAGTTAAAATTCATGAAATCATCCACATGATATCATGAACCTTGAATCCATACTTCAATTCAAGGAAGGTTAAGAGTCAAGTCTACAAGTTAAGAGCAAGTCAAAGTAAAGTTTATAAAGTTTTCTAATGTCTTTTAGAAAAGTTTTCACTTGGTTTTAAAGACTTAAAGTTCAAGTAAAGAAAGAGTAAAGAGTTGAGTTAAATTCTCAAAAGGTATAAGGGAACTAAGTATTCTCTAAGAGTTAAGTTTCAAGTTAAGTAAAGAGCAAGAGTTGAGTTCATTTCTCAAAAGCTATAAGGGCTAAGTATTCCATAAAGGTTTACAAATGTTTCACATCTGAATAAAAAGAGAACTAGAAGTTCCAAAAGAGTTTGAACAAAAAGGGAATATTTATTCCAAAAGGATCTTCTTAAAGCTAAAGGGTTCAACAAATTATCTCAACCCAAAGAAAAGTAAGTTTCAATTAATGAATGAGCTAAAGTACATTTTGCGAGTAATATTGAGCACCGACGTGAGGATGAGAGTTTAAACTCAAGTCTCCATGTAACCATGTAGTCACCATGGTAATTGACGGGTGATGCTTTTTAGATGATCACGTAAGGAGAGCTAGTGGATCCACTAAGTTAATTAAGGACGTATACCGATTGAAAAGTATAGGATGATCCTTGGGAAATGTAAGGTAATACGTTGTATCATCAGTTAGGCTCAAAGAGATGGTTGCCGGTTAGAGAAACTCCCACAATATTAATTACATTATTCCTCAAGGAGTTCTGCTTAGTATGAATGGGGGTATGTGATTTCATTCATGCATTGCACAAGTAGACCTTGAGAGGAAGCATGATATGTTTTTATGATATTATTATCTTGAGTTAACATCATATTTCTAAACAACTTTTCTTTATATTGCACTTATTCTAAACTGCTTTATATCAAAATGAGTTCAGTTAAGTATCAAAAGGTAAGTATATTGAGTTGAGTATCCATAGTCAAGTATCATATCTTTGAGTTCAGTATTTAATATCTGAGTTGAGTATCTTATTCTTGAGTATTCCTTGAGTTTCAAGTTTTAGAAGAGTAAGTATATTTCCATCTTTTATTCAGGTATCAAGCTTATGTTATATTTTAGAATTCCCCTTACATGCTCGTACATTCCACGTACTGAGCCAATTGACCTGCATCTTCTCATGATGCAGACACAGGTATACATGATCATCAACAGGAGATTCATTGATACATCCGCGAGTTCGAGTTAGCTATGGTGAGCCTCCTTGCTTCCGGAGGATTTTATTTACCTTTCAGTTTAGTTAGGAGGTCGTGGGTCTTGTCCTGACGACCATCCTTGTCAGTTAGGGGCTTCATAGATAGTTAGTTTAGTTAATAAGTTTGTACTATTCATTATTTTATCAAATTTTTTAGAAACTAAAGTTACCTATTTATGGAGAGTTGGATACATTAGTTTTCTTTTAAGTTAAATTTTGTATTTCACTTATATGAGTTTTATTCAGTTTTTAAGCTTTGTATGCTTTAGTGTGTCTTCCACTTGTAGTCAGCCAGGATGTGGGTTCGCTTGGGGACCAACATTGGTCTTTTAGTACCGGCCACGTCGATTGTGTAGGCTCAGGTCATGACAAACTTGGTATCAGAGCAAAGGTTTAAGTGTCCTAGGGTGTCTATGAAGCTGTGTCAAGTAGGATCTTGTTTATAGTTGTGAGGGCGTAAATGAGGGACTACAGACATTTATGAAATGTTTCCCTTCTTTCATACTCCTAAACGTGCAAAGAGCTACGTCATAGAGACCTATTCTAATTCGTGTGTTTCTCATATTCATTCATTCGACTACCCATCATACTAGAGGTGGTTGAAAAGTGAAGTTCAAAGATCCTTATGGATGAGTTGTTCTTCGCAAGAGTCTTGAGAAAGTCATGAGACTCTAGAAGGGCTTAAGAGAAGCCCAATAGTAAGTTAAGTGTTCAGTTTCAGAGTAATGCACTCATATTCACATGAATCATGCGGTTGAGGTAAAAGCTAGTTGTACTCTTTTTTTAAGACTTGTTCCAGTTGAAGTCCTTCTTAAGAAATATGCTTAGAGCTTGGGTAAGATTTTTAACCAAAAGAGTAGCATGAGTTTTGAGATCATGAGCAGTACTAGTGAAAGAGCCATAGTTATAGGAAAGTATATATATAGAGAGGGATCTATGAAAACGATATGGTGTTTTGAAAAGCCATGCTTATATAGTCATGAACCTAAAGTTATTAATGAAGAGTTTCCCTGGTAGTAGACTAAGAAGTAAAGAGTTGTAAAGAATTCAGGATAGGAGGTAGAGTAAGTGTTGCAAGTCAATATGAGTTAGAGTATACCTTAACTAAAAAGGGGTTATGATTATATATCATTGGATAGATAATGACCAAGTGTAAGTGTTGAATAGCAGAACAAAAGTATTCATAAAGTTATAGATTAATCTAGGCTGATGAATTTTGAAAGGAGAACATCATGGTATTTTGAGGATGATAGAGTTATTTGAGAGATAAATGCACAGTAAGTGAGTAAGTAATACTTGAGTTGCTAAGTGGATGGTGATGGTAATTCGAGTATGCAGTCTGAGAGGTAAGGATTGACTAATTGTCATAAAGTCCTAGCGTACAAGTGTTTCCTAATTGACATAGTAGTAATGAGGTATGGTATAATAGGTGAGTAATCATATTGATATTCGGGTTTAGTAATAAACACTGAGCTTGATTTTGAGATGAGTTTCAGAATAAAAAAGAATGGCAACATGGGGGTGATGATGTTAGTCTAGATATGTGAGCTAGAAGACTTGACATAGAATGGGTGATATATTGAGATGGTTGTTACAATGAATGTGAGTAGTAGAGACCCTAACCTTGAGATAAGAGCAATGAAGAGTGGCTAAGTTACAAGTGTAAAAAGAGCATTAAGAGAATGTACAACAGTTAGAGATGTGGAATAGGTCCATAGCTTTCAAGTGTTAGCTTTAGACCTAAGGGGGAGATGAAAAGATGAGAAATCAAGTCATGTGTTGAGAATTTATTAAGGAGCTAGTTAGTAGGAGTCTATGGAGTTTTTAGAGTACTAAGCTTAAATGAAGTGTTGTTAAACATTAGGTGGATTCTTGAGATGAGAAAGGTAGTGGTAAAAAGTAATATTTGGGATGAGATTCCAATAGAGAGGTATAGAACATGAATCTAAGGATTTGGGTTAAGCTTCAATATACTAAAAGTGTACCATTATAAGAAGACCTTAGTAAGAGTAACACATTTCATAGCCAATCCAGCCACCATTCGAGGACAAATGATCCCAAGAGGGAGATAATGTAACACCTAGGAAAATTCTTGAGCTAAGACTCAAACCGTACTTCGTAGTGAGTGATACCAAAGAATTAAAAATTTCTTAAGTATAAAGATCAATAAATTTAGCACCTTGAGTTCCAAATAGAATTAAATTGGAAATAGCAAAATCTAAAAATTTGCAAGTTAAGCTAAGCATAAGTTTTGGGTCAACTTCAAACAATCATAACTCCTAGCATAGGACGATTTTGGTATTCTACAAGATACCATAGGAAAGATCTTTGAATTATATTTCCAAATCAACCGAGTTTGCTAATTTTTGAGTTGCTATGAGTGAGATATGACCTTTTGAATTCAGACTATCCAATGAAGAAAAGTTAGCCGAAAATAGTGAGGGGTATTTAGGTCCTTTCCTTACCCAATCAGATTTAATTCATTTTTAGTCATATTTTAAGGTTATAATCCTTTTAGGTTCAGTTTCATAATCATAAAATACGCTTAGGGTTTTAGTTTAGAGTTCAATAAAAGAAAAGAAGAGAAAAAGGGAGAAAAAAGGCAAGGATGAAGGCGTTCGTCGACGTTCTTGAGTTTAGTTGCGGATTTTTGCCATGGGTCTAATCCCTAAGAGGTATTTAAGCTTCCATAGTGTTGGGTTAGTTCACCCACACGCCAATCATGTAATTTTTCAGCAAAATCTAATGCTTAAAGTTTTAAGATTTGAGTTCTTGATGAGTTCTTGATAGGTGTTCTTGAATCCAAGTAATTGCGGAAGAAACCGTTTGAATTTAGGCGATTTAAGGTGAAAAAATGAGCAAAGGTGCTCGGCAGAATTTTTTGGGTTGGGGCCTGGCACGGCGCACCTGCCAGAGCGCCCCAAACCCATCTCTGTTCGTCAGGGGCTGGCGCCCCGCGCCACCCATAGCCCCAAGGTAATCTGCCCCCTTCAGCTTGCCCCCGGTTGCTCCGTTTGAGCTCATTTAAAGTGTATCTTCACTACTTTTGATTCTAAACACTTTGAACTACTTCTAAACACTTGGAAATCATTCATAACATGAATCATAACCTTGAAATAAAAATTCAAATTCAAGGTAAACTCAAGATTAAGTTTTGAGAGTTCTTCCGAACCTTTTGAGTGAGTCCCTTTGAATTTTTTTGAGGAGTCTTCCACAACTTTTAGTAATTTGTTTCAAGACTCAAGCAAGTGAGATTAAGAGTGAAGAGTATGTATTCATGAGTCTACAATATCACTTAGATCCTTCCTATGATGAACCATAACTATTGAATTCATAATTCACATTCAAGAGAGAGAGAGAGTTAAGAGAAGAGTTCAAAAAAGTCTTCAAGTTAAATTGTGAATTCTTTGAGCTCCCTCATTGATTTGAACTATGTTTTGAGGAAGTAAATAAATGAATGAGAGATTCATATATGTAACACTCCGGAAATGCCGTGACTTGGACTAGAGCTTAACCTATTTAATAATGTTTAAAATGATGTTTCCAGACCTATATTAGTGTAAAAAGTTCATTTAAACGGTTAGAGCCAAAATGACAAAGAAAGACCTTAACATCCAAAAACTAGCTAATTCAAACTAGTTGACGTCTCTATGTTTGGTGAAGGTTTTGAGGTGTAAAATAAAGTCCAAAACTTGTAAAAAGACCTTGTATATGTAGTATGTAGTACAAAGGGTCCAAACGTCCGGTAAATACATCCCAAGGACCACCCGAATGGTCCTTGGGGAGGACCCCAATATGGGTAGGAAGGCTGCCAAGCTGGCAGCCTGAACAAATTTGGGACTTGAGGTGTGCGACACACAACCTACATGCAGGGTTCTGCCTCAAGATTTGAGAGGCAACCCCGCGACGCGAGGATTACACGCACCTCACTGCCTCGACCCAAAATTTCAGAAAAATAATGGAAATTGGCCTTGCGACGCGCAGTCACTTCCCAGAATCATTAAAGTCGTATTTTTGGTAATTTAACTTCATAAAAAGACCCATTTAAGTGAAGGGTATTTTGGGTATTTTATAGGAAGACTATATATGGAAACTAGGTCAGTTTTAGACCACTTTTTACACGTCCAAATCAAATTCAAATGCAATTACCCATCTCTCTCAAGAAATGCCCTCTTTTCCAAATTCCATTGAAGAACAAGAAGAGCTTAAGGAAGAAGACGAAGGCTTCGAGGTTTCCAATCAAATTTTGTGGATTATTCGTCTATAAAGTATTGGTTTTTCACTCTTGGTATTCTTTCCCCAATAGGTCCTTTCAAAGATAGTTTTTCAAGAAATTCAAATACTAGGGTTTTTTCTCTACAAAACGGATTTTCTTCCTAACTCTAGATTTATGATTTTTGACGAAAAATTGTTTTCTATGGTTGATTAATCACGAATTGTGAGTATTTGACTTGTAGTGTTAGATTTTCGTGTGAAGCATGTTCTTATCTAGATGATGGTTTTGTATGGTTGTCTCCACTTCTTGATAATTATGAAAACGTTGGGATTGGGACTAAGCTTGAATGAACTCTTAAATGACCCTTTTCCCTTATCCTATGACTTACGAATTGATCTTGTATGTGACTCGAACAATTGATGTTTGTTATACTATTGAGTATTTCACTATGTTGTTGTTATGATTATTTTATGTTCTTGAATAAGGTTTTTGGGAGCGAGAGGTAAGTCTTCTAAAGTCGTGATTACTCTATGTTGGTTATGTTAGCCCATAAATGATGTTACAATGCTAATGATTTATGTATGATGTTGCTACATATATATGTTGTGCTATGAACATGTTAATTGTGAGATCATGATAAGAATAATATAATGCAAGTTATGATATTCTCTTGTATGCTTTACACAAGATGATTATGCTATGTTAATCTCACACATGAAGGGTTGCGATGAAAGGAAATTCTCATCTAATCCTAAAGAGCTCATGATCATGTTAATACAAGGAGTTAATCTCCTATGACCTATGATAAGTTTATGATAAAAGACAACTTAAAGGTTATTCAAGAAAGGGACTTAATCTAAGCACCGATGAACTAGATATGATAGGTGTTCCTTTCCTATTTGGAAGGTAAGTTCACAATGACTCTCATGAGATAGAGGCTTCCATGTAATGTGGAACTATGGGTCTCTAATACATCTCCTAGTTCTTGAACTTCTACCACCATAGGATACTAGCTAGTGGATCCACCTAGAAAGCTATGTCATGTTTGGTTCTACTTTGGCCGGCAGACCACCTTCTTTCGGTGTGAGGTTTTATGACACCGGATTCCATGTGTAGCTCACATGGTCTAATGTCGGTTAAGGCAAAACCTCAAGTAAAATGAAAGACAAGTAAATGGACGTTGACTAGGGTGACTTGAAGAGTTTACTTAGTATAGATAGGGGTATGGGACTCTACCTAGACATTGCACAAGTTGACTCTAAGGGAAGTCCTATGAGATCGTTCTTATGTAATATGATAACATGAAAGGTATGATTCTTATGATACATGTTATTACTCTTATATGAAGTTGGTTACGTTAATGAACATGTTATTGGTCTATATTGCTTTATGAGGTGAGGACTACTTATGTTACAAGTTATTGAAGCAAATCTTTACTTGTGGTCTCCTATCTTATCTACTTAGTTGTGTGGGGTTATGGGGCTTCACATGAGCATTGCACTTGTAGGTTGGGGATGAGACCATTGGTGTTTTGTATGTTATGTTTATATGATTTATTGAATATGAAATGTTAACATGACTCAATGAAAATATGTCTTTGATTATGATCATGCTTTAAGTTGATGGAATCCTTAACTTGTATATGTTCTATGGTATTTGCATTGAAGACATTCGTATGACTTAGCATGCTTTCCAAATAAATGATAAATGATCCTTTCCATGCATGTCCTTAAATGTTATATACATATACCCATACTTAGTACATGTGGCGTACTAACCCCATTACTTTATATTACTACAAATGTAGGGTCCGACCATTGAAGATTAAGAAGGTCGATTGAAGAAGCTTGGAACTCTTTCTCTAAGTGTTGGTAGGTCCTCATGTTCGGGGATGCTATCGTTCATTATTCTATCTTACGAAGACATTAATAGATTTTAAGAATTCTATATTTCCATTTATGTTCTTTGGATTCTTTTGTATTAAGGCCTATATGACATATTGACTATTCATTGGCTAAGTCCAGATTCGTACTCTTTAGATGGTTTTATACATGTGAGACTGGTTTTTATAATATCGTATGTCATTATGAATGTTAAGTATGAAGTCTAAGTATACTTCAAATAGATGTAAAACTTTTAATTTTTCCACAAATTTTAACTGGTGACATGTTATGACGAACGCTAAGGGCTTGTCTGAGTCCTCTTAGAGGACGACGATGCCAGTCGCATCTGGTATACTCTGCGGGTGTGACAAACTTGGTATCAGAGCATTAGGTTAAATATCCTTAGGATCAATGTCTCACTAAACCACATTACCTAGTGTCTTGTTCATGATTGTGAAGAGCCCCACAATTATGGACGAGAGGCTATGTGATGATTAGGAAAATTCTCTTTTCTTGATAATCCTATGTCGTGCCTTTACAGTATTGAAACTATATGTCTTTTAGCATCTAATCCCTTTCTTGTGGTTATAGGCGATGAACACAAGAAGTAAAGGCGCGAGAAGAGTAGGAGAAGAGATTGTGAATGCAGGAGAAACGCCCCAAGGGAATCAAGTTCCTCCTCAAGTGGAAGTTGCTGCGAATGATCAAGTTCCGGTAAATCCTCCGTCCATGACAAATTGGTGAGGTGAGGGCAGCCCTGTTCCAAATGGCCCAAGCCATCACCACCCAAGATCAAGCCATTATGACAAAAGCACAAGGAGGTTTTTCCTCGAGAGAACCAACACGCTAGTACTATAACTAGCCATCTGAGGGATTTTACGAGGATGAATCCTCCCATGTTTTTTGGATCAAAACTCGATGAAGACCCTCAAGACTTTGTTGATGAGGTCTATAAGATCTTGTTTTCTATGGGGGTGAGTACTATTAAGAAGGCTGAGCTTGCTGCTTATCAACTCAAGGACGTGGTTCATACATGGTACATTCAGTGGAAGGATAGTAGGTCCTTAGGAGGTGGTCCTGTGACTTGGGAGATCTTCAAAAAGGCCTTTCTTGGCAGATTCTTTCCAAGGGAACAAAGGGAAGCTAAGGTAGATGAGTTCATCAACCTTAGTCAAGGAGGTATGAGTGTTAAGGAATACTCCTTAGAGTTCATTATGTTGTCCAAATAAGGTTCTTCTTTGGTTTCCAATGCTAGGGATTAAATGAGTTGTTATGTAATGGCGTATCCGAAGATCTTGAAGATTAATGTCGTGCAACCATGCTTCATGACATTATGGATCTTTCTAGTTTGATGGTTCATGCTCAACAAGTAGAGGAGAGTCGTCTAAGGAAGAGGAATAGTGAAGCTACGAAGGCAAAGTCTTTTGAAAGTACTTTCTCTAAGAGTAGGCTTGATGTTCAAGACAAGCCTAAGTTCAAGAAGAGGTTTTCAAACCAAGTCCCTTCAAATTTCTCCAAGAATCGCAATGATAGAGGTTTTAATCCTAAACCTCAAAAAGGGAGAAATGTTGATCCACCAAGAGAAAGACCAACTTGTGGTAAGTGTGGTAAGCAATTTGTGGGTGAATACCTTGTTGGAACTAATAGTTGCTATGGTTGTGGCCAAGATGGCCATATGGTGAAAGATTGTCCTAATGTGAGAAGTCAAGGTAGGGGTAATAGCCAAATTCAACCAAGCGGTCCTAGTTCTGAAGCTCCAAAAAGGAACAATTTCTATGTACTCAAGGCTAAGGGTGAACAAGAAAGCTCTCCCGATGTTGTGAAGGGTATGTTACAAGTTCTCTCTATTAATGTTTATGCTTTGCTTGATCCTGGTGCTACCCTTTCCTTCGTTACACCTTTGGTAGCCAGGAAGTTTGATGTACTTCCCGATGTTTTGATCGAACCCCTTTCGGTTTGTACCCCAATGGGTGACTCTGTGGTTGCAAAAAGAGTCTATAGGAAGTGTCCTGTAATGTTGCCCAATAGAGTTACTCTTGTTGATTTGGTAGAACTTGACATGTTTGATTTTGATATCATTTTGGGAATGGATTAGCTTCATAATTGTTTTGCTTCCATAAATTGTAGAACAAGGGTAGTGAAGTTCCAATACCCAAATGAACCCATTTCAGAGTGGAAGGGGGGAAATTCTATGCCAAGGGGTAAAATCATTTCTTGTTTGAAGGCTTGTAAGATGATAGCAAAGGGTTGCTTATACCATGTGGTGAGGGTTAAGGACCTAGAATGTGAAACTCCTTCTATTGAGTCAGTCCCTGTAGTGAGGAAATTCCAAGAAGTTTTTCCTATTGACCTTCCAGGAGTTTCTCGCGAATGGGAAATTGATTTTGGAATTGATTTATTACCGGATACGAATCCCATTTCAATTTCTCCATATAGGATGCCTCCGACTGAATTGAAAGAGTTGAAGCTCCAACTCAAAGATTTACTAGACAGGGGTTTCATTCAACCTAGTATTTCTCCATGGGGTGATCTGGTCTTGTTTGTTATGAAGAAGGATGGGTCCCGTAGAATTTGCATTGATTATCGCCAACTCAATAAGGTCACCATAAAGAACAAGTATCCTCTCCCACGGATTGATGATCTCTTTGATCAACTCTAAGGTGCTAGCTATTTTTCCAAGATTGACTTAAGGTTGGGATATCACCAACTTAGGGTGAGAGGTGAAGATGTTCCAAAAACAACTTTCCGAACTAGATATGGTCACTATGAATTTCTAGTTATGTCATTGGGTTAACAAATGCCCCGGTGGCGTTCATGGACCTAATGAATAGAGCTTTCCAAGATTACCTTGACTCATTTGTGATTGTGTTTATTGATGTATTTTGATATACTCCAAGAATGAAAATGAGCATGAGGGTCATTTGAGGTTGGCTTTGCAAGTCCTCAAAGAACACCAAATTTATGCCAAATTTAGTAAGTTTGAATTTTGGTTGAGGTCAGTTGCTTTTCTTGGCCATATTATCTCTCTTGAGGGTGTAAAGGTTCATCTGAAGAAGATGGGATGCGGTCAGAAATTGGTCTAGACCTTTGACTCCCACAAACATAAGAAGTTTCTTGGGTCTAGCCAGGTATTATTGAAGGTTTGTTGATGGATTTTCGTCCATTGATTCTCATTTGACAGCCTTGACCCAAAAGAAGGTGAAGTTTGAGTGGTCGGAAGCTTGTAAGAAAGGTTTTCAAGATTTGAAAGATAAGCTTACATCCGCTCCGGTGTTGACCTTACCGGAGGGTAATGAAGTCTTTGTTGTGTGTTATGACACTTCTCGAGTAGGCTTGGGATGTGTCCTCATGCAACATGGCAAAGTGATAGCTTATGCATCTAGAAAACTCAAGATTCATGAGAAAAATTATCCAACTCATGATCTCGAGTTAGCTGCTATAGTTTTTGCCTTGAAAATATGGAGACATTATTTGTGTGGGGTGCATGTTGATGTGTTTACTGACCATAAAAGTCTTCAATATATGTTTACACTTAAGGAGTTAAATCTCTGAGAGCGAATATGGTTAGAATTGTTGAAGGATTACGACATGAGTGTCCTTTACCACCTTGACAAGCCCAATGTGGTTGAGGATACTTTGAGTCGTATGACTATGTGTAATGTGTCTCATGTGGAAAAACAGAAGACAGAACTTGTGAAAGATGTTAACAGGTTGGCTCGATTAGGTGTGTGGTTAGAAGTGTCACACCCGTAGATTACACCATAGATGCGACCGACGTCGTCAAACTCTCGGAGGACTCATACAAGCCCTTAGCATTCGTCATAATATGTCATCAGTTAAAATTGCGGAAAAATTAAAACTTTTACATTCTATTTAAAGTATACTTAGACTTCATACTTAACCTTCATAATGACATTCTATATTCTAAAAACTTATCTCATATATATATATCCATCTAAGAGTATGAATCTGGACTTAGCCAATAAATAGTAAACATGTCATATAAGCCTTAATACAAAAGAATCCAAAAAACATAAATGGAAATAGAATATTCTTAAAATCTACTAATGTATTCATAAGCTGGAATACAAAATATATCATCCCCGAACATGAGGACCTACCAATACTTGGAGAAAGAGTTCCAAGCTTCTTCAATCGACCTTCTAAATCTTTAATGGCCAGACCCTACATTTGTAGTAATATAAAGTAATGGGGTTAGTACGCCACATGTACTAAGTATGGGTATAAGCACATAACATTTAAGGACATGCATGAAAAAAGATCATTTATCATTTCTTTAGGAAACATGCTAAGTCATGTGAATGTCTTCAATGCACATACCATGGAACATATACAAGTTAAGGACTTCATCAACATACAACATGATCATAATCAAAGACATATCATCACAGAGTCATGTTAACATTCATATTCAATTTATCACAAATACATAACATACAAAACACTTACCAATGATCCCATCCCCAACTTACAAGTGCAATGGTCATGTGAAAACCCATAACCCCACACAACCAAGTAGATAAGATAGCAGACTATGAGTAAAGTTGTGCTTAATATAACTTTAACATAAGTAGTCATCACTTCATTTAACAATATAATCCAATAACATATTCATCATAATGACCAAGATCATATAAGAGTAACATCATGTATCACAAGCATCATACCTTTAATGTTATCATATTACATAAGAACAATCTCCTAGGACTTCCCTTAGAGTCAACTTGTGCAATGTCTAGGTAGAGTCCCATACCCCTACCTATACTAAGTAGACTCTTCAAGTCACCATAGTCAATGTACGTTTACTTGTATTTAATTTTACATGAGGGAACTTTCGCCTTTACCGAAATAGACCATGTGAGTTAAACATGGAATTCGGTATCATAAAACCCCACACCGAAATAAGGTGGTCTACCGGCCAGAGTAGAACCAAACATGACATAGATTTCTAGGTGGATCCACTAGATAGTATCCTATGGTGGAAACATAGTTCACGAACTAGGAGATGTATTAGAGACCCATAGTTCCACATTACATGGCAGACTCTATCTCATGAGAGTTATTGTGACCTACCTTCCATCTAGGGAAGGGACACCTCTCATATCTAGTTCATTGGTGCTTAGCTTAAGTCCCTTTCTTGAATAACATTTAAGTTGTCTTTTATCATAAACTTATCATAGGTCATAGGAGATTAACTCCTTGTATAAACATGACCATGAGCTTTTTAGGATTAGATGAGAATTTCCTTTCATCATAACCCTTCGTATGTGAGATTAATATAGCATAATCATCTTGTGTAAAGCATACAAGAGAATATCATAATTTGCATTATCTTATTCTTATCATGATCTCACAATTAACATGTTCATAGCCCAACGCATATATATAGAAACATAGCATCATCATTTATAGGATAACATAACCATCATAGAGCAATCACGACTTTAGAAAACTTACCTCTTGCTTCCAAGAACCTTATTCAAGAACTTACGTTAAACTTACAACAATCATAACAACAACATAGTGACATACTCAATAGCATAACAAATACTAACTCTTCAACTCATAAACAAGATCAACTTATGATGTATGATAAGGGAAAGGGGTCATTAAAGAGTTCATTCAAGTTTTAGTCCCATCCCAACGTTTTCATATTATCAAGTAGTAGAAACAGCCATACAAAACCATCATCTAGATAAGAACATGACTCACACCAAATTCAAACATAACTAACCATATACTCATCAATTCGTGTGAAATTGGCCATAGAAAACAATTACTTTTCATCGAAAATCATAACTAACCACATACTCATCAATTCGTGTGAAATAAACCATAGAAAACAATTACTTTTCATAAAAAATCATAACTCTAGAGTTAGGAAGAAATCCAATTTGTAGAGTAAACCCTAATATTTGAATTTCTTGAAAACTTAACTTTGTAGGACCTCTTAAGGAAGGAATCCCAAGAGTGAAAACCCCATACCTTATAGACGAATAATCCAAGAAATTTGATTGGGAACCTCGAAGCCTTCGTGTTCTTCCTTAAGCTCTTCTTGTTCTTCAATGGAGTTTGGAGTAGAGAGCATCTCTTGAGAGATGAGAGAATTTTCGTCTGAATCTGATTTGGACGTGTAAAAAGTGGTCTAAAGCTAACCCAGTTTCTGTATATAGTCGTCCTATAAAATACCCAAAAGACCCTATACTTAAATGGGTCTTTTTAATAAGTTAAATTACCAAAAATACTATTTTAACGATTCTTGGAAGTGGCTGCACGTCGCGGGGCCAATTGCCGTTATTTTTCTGAAATTTTGGGTCGAGGCAATGAGGTGCGTGTCATCCTCGCGTCGCGGGGTTGCCTCTAAAATATTGAGGCATAACCCTGCATGTAGGCTGTGTTTCGCACACCTCAAGTCCCAAATTTGTCCATGCAGGCTGCTTTGGCAGCATGCCTACCCATGTTGGGGTCCTCCCTAAGAACCCTTCAGGTGGTCCTTGGGGTGTCGTTACCAGACGTTTAGACCCTTTGTACTACATAATACCTATCCATGGTCTCTTTAAAAGTTTTGGACTTCCTTTGACACCTCTAATCTTTCACCAAACATAGGGATGACAACTAGTTTAAATTAGCTAGTTTCCGGACGCCAAGGTCTTTCTTTGTCGTTTTAGCTCAAACCTTTTCTAAATGAGCTTATTTCATTAATATAGGTCTGTAAACATCATTTTGAACATTATTTAATAATTAATCTCTAGTCTAAGTCATGGTATTTCCGGAGTGTTACATTATCCCCCCTCCCCTTAGGAACATTCGTCCCCGAATGACACTAAAATGATTTTGGAGGGTAGGAATAGACTCAATACTAACAACCCAACCAATCAAAAACATAAAATCGTAATGAGTCACAACTCATAGGAGTACTTCACAACTCCTATCAACACCTACCACAACATTACACATAGGACTCAATTCATGATGCACAAACATGTAAGGGCTCAATATTTGATAACACATAGTGAGGAATTTCCTTCTCAAAATTATCATGAGTTTAATGTACATCAAAGAGTTACCATTCTATCATTCTTCTCAAGACAACAAAAAAACAACAAAATCTCAAGAAGACACATGCCTACATATTTCATATAAGTGCAATAATAGAGTATGAAAGCATTTTCTTAAAACTCTAGTTGGTACTATATTTTACCAAAACATGCACCTATCTAGCAACAGTCAATTTCATGATTATGCATTACTTTATCTATTAAGAGGAATGTCTAACCTCAAGGATTAAATAGATGAGGGTAGCGGGACTTCATGTCGGCTTCAGCCTCCCATGTTGCACCCTCAACAAGATGGTTCCTCCATAGAACTTTTACAGAGGCAACCTCCTTGTTCCTCAACTTCTTGACTTGGCGATCTAGGATCTCAACCGGAACCTCTTCATAGGAGAGGTTCTCATCCACCCCTAAAACTTCAATAGGCATAATAGACACCGGGTCTCCTATGCATTTTTTGAGCATAGAAACATGAACCACCGGATCAACCGAAGCTAGTTCACTAGGTAGTTTCAAC
This sequence comes from Solanum sitiens, assembly GCA_016801875.1. Classification (NCBI taxonomy): domain Eukaryota; kingdom Viridiplantae; phylum Streptophyta; class Magnoliopsida; order Solanales; family Solanaceae; genus Solanum; species Solanum sitiens. The sequence continues at coordinate 84,235 of JABWTJ010000575.1, read as the reverse complement.
TCATAGGCAACCTTTCCAACCCATTGTAAAACCTCAGAAGGACCAACATACCGGGGACTTAACTTCCCCTTTCTACTGAATCTCATCACCCCTTTCATAGGTGAATATTCAAGTAGACATGATCACCTATTTCGAACTCAAGATCTCTTCTTCTATTGTCGGCATAAGACTTTTGCCGACTATAGGCTCTCTTCAATCTATCTCTTATGATTCGAACCTTCTTTATAGCCTCATAGATAATCTATAGACAAAGAAGTGAGGACTCACCAACTTCTAACCATCCAACAAGAGATCTACACCTTCTACCATAAAGAGCTTCATAAGGTGCCATGGAGATGCTCGAAGGATAGCTATTGTTGTAAGAGAACTCAATCAAAGATAAGAGATCATCCCAACTTCCCTTGAAATCAATGACACAGACTCTTAACATGTCTTCAAGGGTCTGAATGGTACGTTCCGCTTGACCATTCGTCTGAGGATGAAAAGTGGTACTAAGTTTCACTTGAGTACCTAAACCCTTTTGAAAAGCCTTCCAAAATGAGATGTGAATTGGGCACCTCTATCCGAAATGATGGACAAAGGAATCCCAATGAAGACTCACAATCTCATTAATGTAGATTCTTGCATAATCTTCGGCAGTATAAGTAGACTTAACAGGAATAAAATGGGAAGATTTGGTCAACTTATCCACAATAACCCATATAGAATCGTTTTGCCCTCGGGTTTGAGGCAACCCAACAACAAAGTCCATATTGATGGCTTCCCACTTCCATGTAGGAATATCCATGATTTGAGTTAAACCACCCAGTTTAAGATGCTCATCTTTAACCTGTTGGCAATTTGGACATTTAGCAACAAACTCTACTGCGTCCCTCTTTAAACCATCCCACCAATAGACCTCTAAGGTCATGATACATTTTGGTGGCACCTGGATGTATAGAATAACAAGAACCACGGTCTTCTTCTAGAATTTGATTACTCAAATCCTCAATATATCTGGTACACATAATCTCCTTTGGTACCTAAGAACACCATCCCCCCTTGGGAGAATGACTCATTGAGCTTACCAAGTACCGATTCCTTCAACTCCATCAATAGTGGATCAAGATGCTACAAAGATTTCAGCTCCACCACTTATGATAAGTCAGAGTTAAGATGGACCATGAAACCACCATTTGGAGAATCTTCTAATCTCACACCTAAGCGACCAACCTATGAACATCCTTCACAAGTTCTTTCTTCTCTTCTTCCACATGAGACACACTACCCATAGTCATATGACTCAAAGCATTTGCAACCACATTGGCCTTGCTAAGGTGGGATAGACACTCATGCATAATCCTTCAACAATTCTAACCATCTTCTCTATCAGAGATTTAACTCCTTTTGTGTAAACACATATTGAAGACTTTTATGGTCAGTAAACACATCAACATGCACACCATACAAGTAGTGTCTCCATAATTTCAAGGAAAAACTACATCAGCTAACTCAAGATCATGAGTTGGGAAATTCTTCTCATGAACTATGAGTTGCCTAGAAGCATAAGCTATCACCTTACCATGCTGCATGAGGACACATCCCATGACCACTCGGGAAGCAACACAATACACTACAAAGCCTTCATTACCCTCCGGTAAGGTCAACAGCAAAGCGGAGGTAAGCTTATCTTTCATCTCTTGAAACCTTTTTCTCAAGCTTCTGACCACTCGAACTTCACCTTCTTTTGGGTCAAAGCTGTCAAAGGAGAAGTAATGGACTAAAATCCATCAACAAACCTTCTATAATACCCGGATAGACCCAAGAAAATTCTTATATCAGTGGGAGTCAAAGGTCTAGGCCAATTTTTGACCACATTCGTCTTCTTTTGATCAACCTCTACACCTTCACCAGAGATAATATGGCCAAGAAAAGCAATTGACCTCAACCAAAATTCACACTTACTAAATTTTGCATAAAGTTGGTGTTGCTTGAGGACTTGCAAGGCCAAACTCAAGTGACTCTCATGCTCATTTTCATTCGTGGAGTATATCAAAATATCATCAATGAACACAATCACAAATGAGTCAAGGTAATATCGGAAAACTCTATTCATTATGTCCATAAACGCCGCGGGGAATTTTTTAACCCAAAAGACATCACTAGAAACTCATAGTGCCATATCTTGTTCGGAAGGCTATCTTGGGAACATCTTCACCTCTCACCCTAAGTTGGTGATATCCCAAGCTTAGGTCAATCTTGGAAAAGTATTTAGCACCTTGGAGTGATCAAAGAGATCATCAATTCGAGGGAGAGAATACTTGTTCTTTATGGTGACCTTATTGAGTTGGCGATAATCAATGTACATTGTAAGGGACCCATCCTTCTTCTTAACAAACAAGCCTGGAGCACCCCATGGAGGAATACTAGGTTGAATGAAACCCTTGTCTATTAAATCTTTGAGTTGGAGCTTCAACTCTTTCAATTCAGCCGGACCCATCCTATATGGAGGAAATGAAATGGGATTCGTATCCGGTAACAAATCAATTCCAAAGTCAATTTCCCGTTCGGGAGGAACTCCTGGAAAGTCATTAGGAAAAACCTCTAGGAATTCTCTCACAACAGGGACTGACTCAATAGAAAGAGTTTCACATTCTAGATCCTTAACCCTCACCACCTGGTATAAACAACCCTTGGTTATCATCTTACAAGCCTTCAAACGAGAAATTATTTGACCCATTGGCATAGAATCCCCCCCCCTTCCACTCTAAAATGGGTTAATTTGGAAATTGAAACTTCACTACCCTTGTTCTACAATCTATAGAAGCAAAAAAAATCATGAAGCCAATCCATTCCCAAAATAATATTGAAATCAAACATGTCCAGTTCTACTAAATCAACAAGAGTAACTCTATTGGGCAGCATTACACAACATTTCCTATAGACTCTTTTCGCAACCACGGAGTCACCCATTGGGGTACAAACCAAAAAGGGTTCAATCAAAACATCGGGAAGTACATCAAACTTACTAGCTACCAAAGGTCTAACAAAAGAAAGATTAGCACCTGGGTCAAGCAAAGCATAAACGTTAACAGAGAAAACTTGTAACATACCTGTCACAATGTTTGGAGAGCTTTCTTGTTCACCCCTAGCCTTGAGTGCATAGAAACGGTTCCTTTTTGGAGCTTCAGAACTAGGATTGCTTGGTAGAGTTTTGACATTCCCCTTACCTTGGATTATCACATTAGGACAGTCCTTCAATATATGACCACCTTTTCCACAACCATAGAAACAATTAGTCCCAACAAGGCATTCACCCACACGTTTTTTACCACACTAACTACAAGTTGGTCTTTCTCTTGGTGGACCAACATTCCTCCCCTTTTAAGGTATAATATTAGAACCTCTATCATTGCGATTCTTGGAGAAATTTGAAGGGACTTGGTTTGAAAACCTCTTCTTGAACTTAGGCTTGTCTTGAACATCAAGCCTACTTTTGGAAGAACCACTTTCAAAAGACCTTGCCTTCTTAGCTTCCCTATTCTTCTTCCTTACACGACTCGCCTTAACTTGTTGAGCATGAACCATTAACCTAGAAAGATCCATATTGTCATGAAGCATGGCTGCACAACATTCTTCTTCAATCTCTTCGGACACGCCCGTTACATAACGGCTCATTTCATCCCTGGCATTAGAAACATAAGAAGAAGCATATTTGGATAGTTTAATGAAGTTTAAGGAGTATTCCTTGACACTCATACCTCCTTGACGAAGGTTGATGAACTCCTCTACTTTAGCTTCCCTTTGTTCCCTTGGAAAGAATCTGTCAAGAAAGGCCTTTTTGAAGATCTCCCAAGTCACGAGACCACCTCCTAAAGCCCTATTATCTCTCCACTGATTGTACCATGTCTGAGCCACGTTCTTAAGTTGATAGGCAGCAAGTTTAGCCTTCTCAGTAGTACTCACCCCGAAAGCAAAAAAAAATCTTGTAAACCTCATCAAGGAAGTCTTGGAGATGTTCATCAACCTTAGGTCCAAAAAATATAGGAGGATTCATCCTCGTAAAATCTCTCAAACGGCTAGCCATACTACTAGCATGTTGGTTCTCTCGAGGAACAACCTCCCAGTTAGCTTGATCCGTGATGGCTTGAGCTTGGGTGGTGATGGCTTGGGCCATATGGAACAGGGCTTCCTTAACCTCACCATCCGTCATAGCTGGAGTATTCACCAAAACATGATCATTTGCAGCAACTTGCACTTCAGGAGGAACTTGATTGCCCTGGGGAGTAGCTCCCGCATTGGCAATCTCTTCTCCTACTCTTATCGCGGCTATCCTTCTTGTGTTCATCGCGTATAACCACAAAAAAGAGATTAGATGCTAAAAGACACATAATGTCAAAACTCTAAAGGCACGACATAGGATTATCAAGAAAATTGAAGTTTCCACTTATCACATAGCCTTTTATCCATAATTGTGGCGCGATTCACAATCATGAACAAGACACTAGGTAATGTGGTTTAGTGCGACATTGATCCTAAGGATATTTAACCTCATGCTCTGATACCAAGTTTGTCACACCCGGAGAGTATACCCCAGATGCGACCGACGTCGTAATCCTCTCAGAGGAATTAGACAAGCCCTTAGCATCATCATCACATGTCATCAGTTAAAATTGCAGAAAAATTAAAACTTTTAAATTCTATTGGAAGTATAATTGGACTTCATACTTAACCTTCATAATGACATTTGATATTCTAAAAACTTGTCTCACATATATAAACCCATCTAAGAGTACGGATCTGGACATAGACAATAAATAGTAAATATGCCATATAGGCCTTAATAAAAAAGAATCCAAAGAACATAATGGAAAAACAATATTCTTAGAATCTACTAATGTATTCATAAGCTGGAATACGAAAGATAACATCCTCGAACATGAGGACCTACCAATACTTGGAGAAAGAGTTCTAATGTTCTTCTATCTACCTTCTAAATTTTCAATGGATGGACCCTACATTTGTAGTAATATAAAGTAATGGGGTTAGTACACCACATGTAGTAAGTATGGGTATATGCACATAACATTTAAGGACATTCATGCAAAAAGATCATTTATCATTTCTTTAGGAAACATGCTAAGTCATGTTAATGTCTTCAATGCACATACCATGGAGCATATACAAGTTAAGGTCTTCATCAACATACAACATGATCATAGTCAAAGACATATCATCACAGAGTCATGTTAACATTCATATTCAATAATCCAAAAGAATGGCAATAAGTAAGTCTTCTAAAGTCGTGATTGCTCTATGATGGTTATGTCATCCTATAAATGATGATGCTATGCTATAGAAATATGCTAACTTGGAGGCAACATGAGGGTGATGCTGTTAGTCTAGATATGTGGGCTAGAAGACTTCACATAGAATGGGTGAGATATTGACATGGTTATTTCAATGAATGTGAGTAATAGAGACCCTAACCTTAAGATAAGAGCAGTGAAGAGTGGCTAAGTTACAAGTGTAAAAAGGAGCATTAAGAGAATGTACACCAGTTAGAGATGTGGATTAGTTCCATAGCTTTTCAAGTGTTAGCTTTAGACCTAAGGGGGAGATAATAAGATGAGAAATCAAGTCAAGTGTTGAGAATTTATTAAGGAGCTGGTTAGTAGGAGTCTATGGAGTTGCTAGAGTACTAAGCCTGAATGCGGTGTTGTTACACATTAGGTGGATTCTTAAGATGAGCAAGGTGGTCGTAAAAAGTAATAGTATTGGGATGAGATTCCAATAGAGAGGTATAGAACGCAAACCTAAGGATTTGGGTTAAGCTTCAATATATTGAAAGTGCACCATTATAAGCAGACCTTAGTAAGAGTAACACATTTCATAGCCGGTCCATCCACCATTCGAGGACGAATGATCCCAAGGGGGAGATAATGTAACACCCCAGAAAATTCTAGAGCTAAGACTCAAACCGTACTTCGTAGTGAGTGATATTTTACCAAGGAATTGAATATTTATCAAGTATAAATATAAATAAATGTAGCACCTTGATTTCCAAATATAATTAAATTGGAAATAGCAAAATCTGAAAAATTTGCAATTGGGTTAACTTCAAACGATCATACCTCCTAGAACAAGATGATTTAGGTGTGATACAAGATACCATAGGAAATATCTTTGAATTATCTTTCCAAATCCGCCAAGTTTGCTAATTTTCGAGTTTGTATGAGTGATATATGACCTTTTGAAGTCCGGCTGTCCAAGTAAGGAAAGTTAGCCGAAATAGTGAGGAGTATTTAGATCCTTTCCTTACCCAATCAGATTTAATTCATTTTTAGTCATATTTTGAGGTTATAATCCTTTTATATTCATTTTCATAATCCTAAAATATGCTTAGGGTTTTAGTTGATTGTTCAAGAAAGAAAAAAAGAGAAAAAAGGAGAAAAAAGGCAAGGATGAAGGCGTTTGTCGAAGTTCTTGAGTTTAGTTGCGGATTTTCGCGATGGGTCTAGTACATAAGAGGTATGTAAGATTCCATAGTGTTGGGTTAGTTCACACACACTCATATCATGTAATTTTTCAGAGAAATCTCATACTTAAAGTTTAAAGATTTGAGTTCCTGATGAGTTCTAGGTGTTCTTGAAGTTCATTCTAAATCTTATTGTGTTGGAGTTTTGATATTTTTTGAGATTAAATTGAGTAATTTAGTTTTTTTTCCAGTAGATTAGAGTGTATTTAATTTATGTAATCGAATCCAAGCGATTGGGGAAGAAACCATTGGAATTTAGGCGATTTAGGGTGAGAAAACGAGCCAAGATGCTCGACAGAATTTTCTGGGTTGGGGCCTGGCGCGGCGCGCCTGCCAGAGCGTCCCACACCCATCTCTGTCCATCAGGGTCTGGTTCCCCGCACAACCCATAGCCCCAAGGTCATATGGCCCCTTAAGTTTGACTCCGGTCGTTCCGTTTGAGCTCATTTAAAGTGTATCTTCACTCCTTTTGATTCTAAACACTTTAAACTACTTCTAAAGACTTGGAAATCATTATTAACATGAATTATAACATTGAAACAATAATTCAAATTCAAGGTAAAGTCAAGATTAAGTTTTGAGAGTTCTTCTGAACCTTTTGAGAGAGTTCCTTTGAGTTCTTTTGAGGAGTCTTCCAAAACTTTTAGTAACTTGTTTCAAGACTCAAGGTAAGTGAGTATAAGAGTGAAGAGTATGTATTCATGAGTCTACAATATCACCTAGATCCTTCATATGATGAACCATTACTCTTGAATTCATAATTCACATTCAAGAGAGAGAGTTAAGAGAAGAGTTCAAGAAAGTCTTGAAGTTAAATTGTGAATTCTTTGAAATCCATCATTGATTTGAACTATGTTTTGAGGAAGTAAATAAAACAATGAGAGTGTCATATACATGAGTTCAATCTAGCTACTTATACCTTCAAGTCGAACTGTTCATGTCCATAATTCCGCATGAACACTATAAGTCGAATAATCTTGTGTTGAGAAGTATCCTTGAGCTCCGAGTTGAGTAGTTCATGCTCAGAATTCCGCATGAACCCTCCAAATTAGAAGTCATGAAATCATCCACATGATATCATGAACCTTGAATCTATACTTCAATTCAAGGAAGGTTAAGAGTCAAGTCTATAAGTTAAGATCAAGTCAAAGTAAAGTTTATAAAGTTTTTTAAAGTCTTTCGCAAAAGTTTTCACTTGGTTTTAAAGACTTAAAGTTCAATTCAAGAAAGAGTAAAGTGTTGAGTTAAATTCTAAAAAAAACTATAAGGGAACTAAGTATTCCTTAAGAGTTAAGTTTCAATTTAAGTAAAGAGGAAGAGTTGAGTTCATTTCTCAAAAGCTATAAGGGAACTAAGTATTCCCTAAAGATTTACAAATGTTTCACATTTGAATAAAAGGGAACTAGAAGTTTCAAAATAGTTTTGAACAAAAAGGAAACATTGATTCCAAGAGGATCTTTTTAAAGATAAAGGATTCAGCAAAATTATCTCAACTCAAAGAAAAGAAAGTTTCAATTAAAGAGTGAGTTAAAGTACATTTTGGGAGTAGTATTGAGCACCAATGTGGGGATGATAGTTCATATTAACTCAAGTCTCCATGTAAACCATGTAGCCACCATGGGAATTGACAGGTCATACTTTTTAGATGATCACGTAAGGAGAGCTAGTGGATCCACTAAGTTAAGTAAGGTCCTATACCGATGGAAAGGTATAGGATGGTCCTTGGGCAACGTGAGGCAATACGTTGTATCATCACTTAGGCTCAAAGTGATGGTTGTCGGTTAGAAAAACTTCCACAATATTAATTACATGGTTCCTCAAGGGGTTCGGCTTAGTATGAATGGGGGTATGGGTTTTCATTCATGTATTGCACCAGTAGACCTTGATAGGGAGCGTGATATGTTTTTATCATATTTTTATCTTGAGTTAAAATCATCTTTTTAAACAACTTTTATTTATATTGCACTTGTTCTAAACTGCTTTATATCAAAATGAGTTCAGTTAAGTATCAAAAGTTAAGTATATTGAGTTGAGTATCCATGGTCGAGTATCATATCTTTGAGTTCAGTATTTAATCTCTGGGTTGAGTATCTTATTCTTGAGTATTACTTGAGTTTCAATTTTGAGAAGAGGTAAGTATGTTTCCATCTTTTATTCAAGTATCAAGCTTATGTTATATTTTATAATTCCCTTTACATGCTCGTACATTCCACATACTAAACCAATTGGCCTGCATCTTCTCATGATGCAGACATAGGTATACAAGATCATCAACAGGAGTTTCGTTGATACATCCGCGAGTTCGAGTTAGCTTTGGTGAGCCTCCTTGCTTCCGGAGGATTTCATTTACCTTTTAGTTAAGAGGTCGTGGGTCTTGTCCCGGCTTTCAACCTTGTCAGTTAGAGGCTTCATAGATAGTTAGTTTAGTTAAGAAGTCTGTACTATTCATTTATTTTATCAAATGTTTTAAAGACTAAAGTTTCCTATTTATGGCGAGTTGAATACATTAATTTGATTATTCAGAGTTTTATTTTAAGTTAAAATTTGTATTTCACTTTCATGAGTTTTATTCAGTTTTTAAGCTTTATATGCTTAAGTAAGTCTTCTGCTTGTAGTCAGCCAGGATGAGGGTTCGCTTGGGGACCAGCAATGGTCTTTGAGTGCCGGCCACATCCTGGGTGTAGGCTCGGGTCGTGACAGCCTCGTTGATCTAGTTTAGCACCCGGAGTCACTGGTGAGCCTTCTTACAATTTGGAGGACACATTTATTCATTTTTCATAGAGACAATTATTATTGAGTCTCTCATCTTTGTGTTGATGATATTTTGTTATGTGACTTAAGTGTCATTTGTCCAACTTATTTACTTTAAGTTGTTTAATGAGACTATTTCATTGAGTTAAGTCTTCCGCTAAGTTATGTAAACCAAGTCAAGGGTCAGCCGAGGCCAGCAAGGGTCATTGAGTTTCGTCCATGTTCAGGGTGTAGTCTCGGGGCGTGACAGTCATTCAAGTTGCTATCCAAAAAAAATCTTGACTTTTCATTTATGTTAGATTTAATGTCTTTATTCACGTTATATTTACTTTTATCACCCTGTCTTCTACCTGGCTCAATCCGTACACAAAAAAGGCGCAACAAGTATATAGTGCGTATAAAAAACACTTAGGGGTCGTTTGATAGAGTTTATAAAAATAATACCCAATAGAGTGCATTAGTAATGCATGTATTATTTATACTTGTATTAGTTATGCATAGATTATTTCTTACACTCAGCAAACTTTCATTACTAACTCTTCTAAGAAGCGATAATGAGGTATATCTTAAAAATTCATTTTCCAAATAATTACATTATGAAACAATTCACTTCAGCTTAACAATTAAGAATGTGGTTTTCAAAACCCTTTGGAGTCAATTCCCTAAATGGTCACCCAAGTTAAGGGAATTGCCTTATTTATGTTTCATTTAGGACCAAACTATCACTCAACTATCCATATTTTCCTCGAAATATACTTGACAGATCAAAAGCATCACTCTCTCCTAGTTGGCATTGCATGTCATGAAAGTCTTTTTTTAATAATAGACTAATTTAATTCATTAAACTCATTTAACTAAAATAATGATCATATTTTTTTTATTTATTAAGTTATCAAGAATAAATTTTCATACTTAAAATCTTTTATCATAATTAAACTTTTTTTTTATGTTATGCAGAATACATTTTTAAAACGTACTATAATCTCATCAATTTTGAATACTTATAAACACATACATCAAAAAAATATTGATATACAAATTACTCATGAACACTAATTTACTTCAATTAGTCATAAATTGTATAATTAATAGATGATATTAAAGGTCGATTAACTATTAAAAATAATTATTTTGGTGGCTTTGAAATCCATATATACTTACAATATCTTTTTTTTAAAAGGAAATAGTAAGTGAATAATATTTATAGAAAATAAAATTTTGATCTTTATTTTATCAGTATATTAATCTCATATAATATGTATAATATTGAATTAAAATAGAAAGTCCAATTAATTATTAGTTTATTTATTGGTGTTTAATTGTATGAAAAGTTATAATATAATATAATGTAAAGAATAAAAAAATTAAATTAAAAAAAGTTAAATAATAATTTTCTCTTTCTTACCATCTTTTTTGTCAACCTTACAAATTTATCTAAATACTTTGTAAAAAAAATTGGTTAAAATTTTCAAATAATTTATTTAGGAATTTTATAATTATCAAGTAATTAATAAGTGCACACAAAGATCTTTTATTGAATTTTGTTTGGTGAAAATATATAAAGTTATTAGACTTTTTTAATTTTTTTTCTTATATTCTCATAAATTCTCATGTAATTTATATATTTGTTTTGTAGAGATATAACTTTGATGAATTATATAGGTCTATTATTTTTTTAAATGATGATTTAATGACAGTGCATATCAACTAGAATTTAAGGAGACTTTTGAGGTATTTAGTATTTCTTTTGGATAAAAAAATATAATATTATTCACTTTCTTTCTTCTTTTTTTTCAAAAAATAATAATATCGGAAGCATGAATTTCAAAATACACAATTAATATTATTGTAATAGTTAATTGATCTTTAATATTATTGATTTATTATACAACTTATGATTAATTGATATAAGTAAGCGTACATAAGTGATTTTATATCAATATTTTTTTGAATGTATGTGTTTATAAGTATTCAAAATTGATAAAATTATAGAACATTTTTAAAATGTATTCTTCATAACATAAAAATAAAAAGTTTAATTATGATAAAAGATTTGAAGTATGAAAATTTATTCTTATTTAACTAATAAAAAATTTTTTAAAAAATAATATGATCATTATTTTAGTTAAATGGGTTTAATGAATTAAATTAAATTAGTCTATTATTAAAAAAAAAGACTTTACTGACATGTCATGCCAACTAGGAGAGAATGATGATTTTGAAGTGTCAAGTATATTTGGAGGAAAATAGTGATAGTTGAGTGATATTTTGGTCCTAAATGTAACATAAATGATACTCCCTCTGTCCACAATTGTTTTGACAGGTATACTAACAATAGATGTCCAAGATTAATTATCAATTTAAATAATCAAGAAACAATTAGTTACCTTTTTCCAATGTTGCCCTTAATGATAGTGTAGTTCAATTAAAATGTTATGTAGACTTTTGATATTCTTGATATAGTAGGATTGTATTAGTCAAATTACACCTTGTATTAAATTTTTCTTGAAAGGTGTGTATGACCTTAACATGACAAACAATTGTGGACGTACGGAATATTTCAAGACAATTCTCTTAACTTGGGTGACCATTTAGGGAATTGACTCTTATATTCTTTTATGCTATTAATTATACTTATTTGAGCACAACCTATTAATTCATTAAAAACAACTAATGAATTACATATGTAATATTATCATTATTTTAGTTAAAGGGGTTTAATGAATTAAATTAAATTAGTCTATTATTAAAAAAAAAAAATTTACTGACATGTTATGCCAACTAGGAGAGAATGATGATTTTGAAGTGTCAAGTATATTTGGAGGAAAATAGTGATAGTTGAGTGATATTTTAATCCTAAATAAAACATAAATGATACTCCCTCCGTCCACAATTGTTTGGCAGGTATACTAAAAATAGATGTTCAAGATTAATTGTCAATTTAAATAATCAAGAAACAATTAGTTACCTTTTTCCAAATTTGTCCTTAATGATAGTGTAGTTCAATTGAAAAGTTATGTAGACTTTTGATATTCTTGATATAGTAAGGTTATATTAGTCAAATTACACCTTGTATTAAATTTTCCTTGAAAGGTGTGTATGACCTTATCATGACAACAATTGTTGATGGAGGGAGTATTTCAAGACACTTCTCTTAACTTGAGTGACCATTTAGGGAATTGACTCTTATATCATTATATGCTACTTATTTGAGCACAACCTATTAATTCATTAAATACAACTAATGAACTACACATATAAATATTTAATTATCATATTGTTTTAGCACAATTTTAATAGTCAATAATTTTGATTGTTTTTATAATGCTTTACTTAATAATGAAATAAAGAAGTGATGAATATTTTATGGTTTTTTTTGGGGGTGGGGGTGCGGGGAGGAATTTCTAAAAGGGAGAGTCCTGAAAAAAAGTTTTTCCCTCCATGTCTAGATCTCAACTCCACCATTGTTCTGCAAAACAACCACACTCTACTTTTCTCCCTCACCACTACCTCTCACGGATAGAAGAACTCATAGGTGAGCTCCAAGTTTCAGCAAACACGATGGTCAAATGAGCTCAAAACTCCTACCAGACCAAAAACCACTGACATACCCTCCTTTCTCCCTTCTAACGGTGCTATAAGTGAGGTGCTCCACCCTCCGGTGAACCGGAGCACAAAACAACAACCAACAGTAGCTCCACCTACAACCATAGCGCCTGAAACGAAAACCCCACTCAATCCTCTTTTTCACTACAGCGAACGAACTACTAGATTTGACCACCAAAACCCCATCATGTCCTCTTCACCACTCCGGTGAACACAATGAAATCCCTAGATCTCACAGCCAAAAACCCCATCCATCATCTTCACCACTCTAATGAACACAATCAAATCCGCAGATCTCACAACCAAAACCCCCCACTCCGTCCTTTTTCCCACTCTACTGGACGACAAACAAAGCCCCAGATCTCACCACCAAAATCCTAGTGTGTCCTCTTCGCCACTTCAGCGAATGACAAATGAGCCACAAGACCTCACCAGAAAAAACTTCACTGCTCCACTTCGTTGGTGCTCAAAACTACAACCAGCAAGCTCAAGCTCAAGCTCACGCAACCAGCAAACAACCCTATTACCCATTCCCCTTTTATGTTTTTTTTTCATTTCAATTTTTTTGGTCAACACGAACTAACAACAATGAACCAGTTCTTCTTCGATCCTCCATTTCTTGTGAGATTTGCTACTCTGCCGTCATGTGTTTTGGTTTTAATTCTATTTTGAGCTTCCCTGTGTTTCTTTTATTTTTTATTTCTGAGAATGTCTTTTGTTAGCAGACTAATTCAAAAGTTTAGTGCTATTAGTGGAAGTACTTTTAGGAGTCTTATGTTTCCAGCTAACTAGCTCTAGGAGTCCTAATTAGTTGATGTTACTAAGTTAGCATGTAACGGGTTAGTGCTAAATTAGTGCCCCATTTTTTTTCTTTTGGTTTGTTTGTTTCCAAGTTCTATTTAAAGACTTGTATCGTTGTTTACGAAAAGCTCTATGTTTACATCTTATTCGAGTAGTCATTCATCTCTTTTGCCAACATCTTTGGCAGTGTTGTTTAATTTTAGTGAGGTTGTGTTATTTTAGTATAACTTTAATCTACTCTATAGATCTGGAAAGAAAAGTTAAAACTCAACAAGTTATATTATTTTTTTGCTAAGTTCGATTAAGTATTATTACATTTTCTTAGTGTTGATAATTTTAATTTAGAGATGGTTGTTGTAGCTTTGGTTGTTCTCTAGTGATAAGGAACTTTTCCAGGAAGCTTTTTTGTTCATCAAATAATGATTTATTATTATGGTTACTTTTTGTTAACTTTGATGGCAGTTCATGTTTTTTTCCACCTTTTTTAACCTACTTTGTTTGATTATTGATTTTCCATTATTAGTGATTGTTGTTAAGAACTATTTTTATTTAATTCTTTACTTCTCTATTTGACTTTGAATATTACATAATAAATTTACTTTTAGTGATTATTGGTAAGAATTATTATGCATTAATTCTTTACTACTATGTTTACCTTTTAGTATAGATTATAAATTTACTTCGGTTATCATTACATTGTTATTGGTTTTAGATAATTCATATTTCAAATAAATTTGTCTTTTAGATTTAGTAGTTAACTCTATTTAAGTTGGTGTTCAAGAAGATCTGGATAATCTCGAGAAAATTGAAAAGTGTTCAAGAATATCTGGATAATCTCGAGAAAATTGAAAAGAGTATTAGTACTTTTGTTATATTTATTGTGTATTGTTGTTAAAATGATTTGTATTTGTTGTATATTGTTGTTCTCTAAAGATTCAACTAGCACGGGAAGAGATTCTGATGTAGTGACGTGCAGTACAATTGTACCTAGAAGGTGACTCTTTCAAGGTTAGGTTTTAAAAAATATTAAACTTTTGATGCACAACAATCCTTCTCCAGAAAATATGAAAAATGGATGATCCTAAGCTTTCTGAATATATAGTTTTTTCATTTTATTTAGAAAATATTCTTTCTCTTCAATTTCTACATAATGGACGATCGCAAAGAGCTAAAGAAAACCAAAAAAGAATCTTGGTTCATTTTTCTTATTTCTCATGGCTTTTTTCTTGCTTATTTTATTTTCTTGAGAATTCAAAGTTGCGTAACAATTTCTTGGTCTTCTTGAAGTTCATCATATGATTTGTGCTTCTATACTTTGCATTTTACATGAAACAAGACTATCCAATATCCCTTTTGCATAGTGGGGTTCTGAATTGTCTTTTTTCATTATTTTTAGTTATCCTTTTAGGAGTATTAAGTATATGAATATGTAGTTTGAGCTTCTTCTTCTTCTTCTTGGGGTCTGAATTGTCATTTTTTATTATTTTTAGATATCATTTTGCAGTTTGAGCTCCTCCTCCTCCTCTTTGAATTATATAAAAATGAAATGAATTTTAATTTTTGATTAAACAAAGTAGAAGGAGAATGATATACAAGGTTCATGATATATATAACTGTAATTTTCTTCGTAACTTAGAAGATAAGTCGAAAGACTATATAGTGACTTTATGTTGTAATAATATGATATTGAAGATATGTAATTAAATTTTTTTAACTATTTATTGACAAAGATGCTTCCATTGGACATTGAAAATCAGAATCAATTACTGATAGTCAAAGGGAGATGTTAAAGATTTTTAAGCTTTTAGATTACCATGGTCTGGATTAACAACAGGGAATAAAAATGGTATGACTCTAACTTATGTAACACATGAATTGATAGAGGCTAATACATATAGTGGTTAAGCTAGATAATTCCCACATTGAGAAGATGGGAAATACACTTAGATAGATCATACAGTTCTTGCTAACGAATTTTGAACTAAACCTTTATAAAGGGTAGTTAATAGATCATATGAACCAAAGAAGTAATTGACAAAAGCTTATAAGGTAACTTAAATTTAATATTGCTAGTGAATTGATACAATTCAACATTCAAAGAAATGACTAGAATACAATCTTGAAGCTAAGTGGAAGAAATCGCAACATCCTTTTATTTGTTTCTTTATTATTTTATCTTCCTTTTCTATTACAACAATCATTCTTTTTGTTTGTTTTGATAGTTGAATATTTTTTTACTGAAAGATTCAGATTTGAATCTTCTTTAGTTGATAGATTCCAATTAAATTCAACTTAAACTTGTGACAGCTTGTTAATACACTGTAGAGTGGAAGGAAACATGATAAGATAATCAAAATAAGATTTACAATTTATTTTAATTGTAAAATACACACTAACCAAAAGTAAACAAGAAGAAAACTATTATCGGACGATACTAGATATTTATTGAAAATATATGATACTATAATGTAAGATAGACAAAAGGTTTATATGAATTACCTTATAGAGGCATCAATTGAATGAAATTTTATGCTTCTCGATATTCCATGCACGATTTGATAATTTCCATCATTTTCATATCTTGTCAAAAAATTTGAACCATAATTGACTATATTTTCATTTAAAATATGATTTGTATTATTCACAAGGCTATATTCACATATATCACACAATATCAACCAAGTTACATGTGAACATAGTCTTCCAGATAATTCTGATCATATTTTAAATGACAATATTGTCAATTATGGCTCAAAGTTTTTGACAAGATATGAAAATGATAGAAATTATCGTATCATGCAAGGAATATCGAGAAAAATCAATTTTGTTCCATCCATAACCTCTATAAGATAATTCATATAAATATTATGTATATCTTACTTTAGAACATCATATATTTTTAACAAGTTTCTAGTATTGTTCAACAATAGTTTGCATCTACTTAACTTTTGGTTATTTGATACTTGAAAAATAAAAGAAATTGTTAAGCTTATTTTTAAAATCTCGTCATGTTTTCTTGCATTCCAAAGTGTACTAATAGTCTCTCACTAGTCGACGCTGAATTTGATTGAAATCTTTTAACTATAGAAGATCTAAATATGAACCATTTAGCAAAAGAACACTCATGAATCAAAACAAATAAAAACAATGTTAGCGTTGAGGAAAAAAAAGGAGAGTAAAAAATAACGACAAAAACAAAAGGGTGTTGCAACTTCTTTAACATATCTTCAAGTTTGCACTTTAATCATTTATCTTAATGTTGAATTGTATCGGTTCATTTACAATTTTAAAGTTAACTCGTCTTATAAAATCCTTCAATTACTTATTTGGTTCGCCTTTGTTAATTACCTTTTATAAAGGTTTCTCTCAAAATTTGCAAATTGTAATGATCCTCGAGTTCATTTTGTGTGATTTTATTGTTTTGCCCCTTCTCGTGGCTTTTTTATGGTGCTGAGTTGGGTGAAATTTTCCCAAGGTGTTCAGGTGAGTTTTGATTAGTTTTTGCCATTTGGGAGGCTTAATACTTGAAAGATCTGACTTTAGTCAACATTTGGATATTTTGATGTCGAGTTAGAATTATGTCAATTCTATCAGCTCTGGAAGGGTAATTTTCTCTAGTTTGATGATCGGTTTTGGTGTAGAGGCTTTTATTTGAAATTTGTCTAATTAGGATTTTTAGCTTTTGAGTTTTGCCCAAAGTTTGACCTTGGTCAACTTTCTTGGTAAACACACTTGAATGGAATTATGTCAGCGTAAATAGCTCCAGAATGCCGAGTTTGGCCTAGAACAACTTTTGATTTAGTTTTCGATGTGATCGTGATGACCTTGTGGAACTTAGAGTTTTATTTGGCTTTTCTTTATAAACATAGTCTTTGGTAAAAAAAAATGACCTTTGTTGGTTGTTTCATTGATTTTTTTGCATTTGGAATGTTGTTTCCGGTCACTAGGTAGCATAGTTTGTTTGCATTGACGGATTCAGAACGAATTCCAAGCCCCAGATGGAGGACTTTGGCTTCCTTGTATAACTACTAATGTAGTGTTGCAGGTACTGTTTTCATGGAGACCAAGTGCATAGGGCCTCAGCATTCATGTGGATCTCGCCGCATTCGCGAAGGGTAGTCACCTTCGTGTTCTCTGTACATTGGCTGCAATCACGAATGGTTGATTGGCCTAGACTCTATGTTCGCAAGCCTCGTGCCTGTTTGCGGACGGTCAGCTCTGTTGACCTAAGCTACTTGATCAGTCTCCACGTTCGGGAAGGCTAGTTAACTGGCACTTGGTGTTCTAAAAGACCTCTTTTCAGCTTGCATGTATTATTTCTAACATGGTGTATGGGCGATTAAGAGACATTGTTTTGAAGGATTTGAGTGTTTCTTGGTGGAGTTGATCGGGGAGTTACATGGGCACAATCCGGGAGCAATTAATGTTGCGTTTTCATTGCTTATCTTCGCAGTTTCTTTCTTAATTCTCCATTGTTGATTCCTTTGAGCTAAATTAATGGGGATACTATTTAGGCTCGATGGTAGCTCGAATTCTGCCCATTTTTAGGGCACAACTTCCTTGAGAAATTTGGGACCTCATGATGGAGTATCATATAAGGAATATCGAGAAGAATAAATTGTGTTAGATCGATAACCTCTATAAGAAAATCCATATAACATTATGTCTATCTTACTTTAAAACATTCGATATTTTTAATAAGTTTCTACTATTGTTCAACAATAGTTTGCTTCATATTCCCTTTTGGTTATTTGATATTTCAAAAATAAAAGAAATTCTTAAACTTATTCTTATAATCTCGTCATGTTTTCTTGCAATCCAAAGTGTATGTACTAACAGGCTCTCACTTGTTGAAACTGAATTTGATTGAAATCTTTCTACCAAAGGAGATCTAAATGTGAATCATTCACCAAAACAACACTCAAGTATAAAAAAAATAAGAAGAATGTTGTTTCTGAGAAAAAAACAAGAGAGATAACAACACGACAATAAAGAAAAGGATGTTGACTTCTTTCACCTAGCTTCAAGATTGCATTCCAATAATTTATTTGAATGTTTAATTGTATCAATTCATTTACAATTCTAAATGTAAGTTATCTTATAGACTTTGTCAATTACTTATTTACTCAGCCTTTATTAATTACATTTATAAAGGTTTATTTCAAAATTCATCAAGTGTAATGACCCTTGAGGTCATTTTTGTGTTCTTTTACTATTTTTCCCCTTCTCGTAGCTTCCCTGTAGCTTTTTTATGATGGTGGGTTGGGTGACATGTTTCCCATGGTGGTCGGGTGAGTATTGAGTGGTTTTTGCCATTTGGGAGGCTTAAGGTGCGCAAGAGTTGACTTCAGTCAACATCTAGATATTTTGATGTCTAATAGAAATTTTGTTAGTTACATCAGTTGTAGAAGGGTCATTTTGGTCTAGTGTGATGATCGGTACAGGTGTCGAGGTTTTTGTTTGGAGTTTGTGTAATTAGGTGTTTTAGCTTTTGCGGTTTGCCCAAAGTTTGACCTTGGTAATCTTTCTTTTTGAACACGGTTCGAATGGAATTTTGTCAGTGTGGTAAGGTGTAAAATGCTGAGTTTGGTGTATAATGACTTTTAGTTTGATTCTCAAGGTAATAGTATGGCCTTGTGGCGTTTAACGTTTCGTTTGATATTTCTTAATAAGTGTAAAATTTAGTCAACATTTTGACCAAATCAACTTTATTGGTTGTTTCATCAATTTTGCTAAGTCTGAAATGTTGTTTCCAACTAGGTAGCATAGCTCATATATGCTTTGATGGCATTCTTAACGAATTCCGAACCCCAAACGGAGGTTTTTTGCTTCCTTGAGGAACTGTTGATGTAGTGCTGCTGGTGAAGTATTGAAGTTGTCGCATTTGTGGAGACAAAGTGTCAGGGAAACCGCCTTCATGTGGGTCTCACCGCGTTTGCAAAAGTTCGCCCCTTTCACAGACCTGTCATAGCTCGAGCCTACACCCCGGATGTGGCCGACACTTGAGAATCATTGTTGGTCCACAAGCGAACTCTAATTCCTGCTAACTACAAGTGGAAGACTAACTCAAGCATTAAAACGGAAGAATAATTTAAAAACAACTTATTAAATCTTAAATTTTATTTAAAAATACTGAGTATTAAACATATAATTTTAAATAAAATATCTGAAACTGAATAGAGTAAGGTTGTGACTGTCTATCTATGAAACCACTAATGTATAAAGATAGACGTTGGGAAAATACCTTCGACACCTAAACGAATTACTACTAACAAATCATAAAATTAGAGTCCTTTGAAATTAAGGAGGCCTCACCAAAAGCTGACGAGCGTATGATATGATCACAATGAAACTCTTGTTGATGATCCTAAGTACTTGAATTTGCACCATGAAATAATGCAGGTTAAATGACATCAGTACATTGAATGTACAGGTATGTAATAGGGTTGAATAACACAATTAACTGAACTGAAAGACTGTAAGTAACTCAACTAAAATATAAAGTAAATCATGATTAAAGTCATTTAAGCTCTTAATGTAGGAACGCAATAATACTAAATAAAGAAACAAAGTGGATTTACAAGAGTTGGAAACTAAGAAATTCAAAGAAACGCACCAAAAACAACCTAAGAAAGGATCATTGACCAACAAAAGAAGAATATATTGATGGTACTTAAGACGGGATTATAAGGCTACTCTCTGGAATAGCTTTAAAGTCTATATTTGGCTATTTTTATCAACACCGACAGATCGCTTAATACTTTTCAATATATAATTGAGAAGAGTAGACGTACGGTCTGCGTCTTAAAAGAATACTCATGAGAGCAATGGTCTTATTTTACTTTTGTAGCTTCAGAAGTAACCATGGTCCTCACATTCACCCATCACCTTATTAGTTTGTTTGTCTTCAGTCATGCGGTGAGTTTGATTTTGAGTAACTCTAAAGAAAAAAAATCAATATAAAAAATAATCAAAATAAAAAATAAGTCACAAACAACATGAAAAACAACAGAATTCAACAAAAATTAAAAAGAGAGCAAATTATCTCAAGAAAATAGCGACCCATCAAAAATTAAGCGAATAGTATCTCGAATTATGAAGTTTGAAATAAATATTTGAGTCAATACTTAGATTCTAAAAAAGATTCAGGACTCAGAAAACACATGCCTTGCACAATCGACAAGAAAATACTAAACACAAATAATTAGGCTAAAATAAGTAGTACACTACATGACTTACATATCCAAAATGCATACACATAATTATTCAAATGAAGAAACAAAAAACTAAGTTAAAAAGAAGAAGAAAGAGACAAAAAAACACATTAAAAGGGGAGGTAAATAGATAAACAAAAATAGAGATGAAGACTTTAATCAGTACCTTCGAACGACAAGGATTAAGAAAACAAACTTGAGATTTGAGAAGCAATTGAGCAGTGAGAAAGAAGAGACGAAGAGACCTAGATGAGGCTTTATAGTTTACACCTTTACCTCTTGTAAACTTTAGTGACTTTTTGAGTTTCATGACTTTCTCTCTGTTCTATAAGGCAGAATACATGATTATAAAAAAAAAATAGGTTTACATAACTTATAAAACATTAGCCTTTAGGAGTTAGGACTTGATGAGTTGTTGTAACACCTCGAAATCTAGTAGGCTAACCTAGAGCTAAGTGTGAGGGTAAGATCGAAGGGAGAGTGCTAGGGCAGCCCAACCTTCCGTATGCACTAGACACCTTCCCACGAGAGCCTTCACGGCTTGTGGTGTCCACCACGGATCCTGGTGCCACTCTTGGTGGTGAGGCAGTAGCTTCAACAAGCTTCCCAAACAAGAGACCCCCCCCCTCGAACCACTAGACGGATGCTCGTGAAGGCCTTGACGGGTCATGGGAGGGGTCGTAAAGATGTCTTAGGCTTATAGGGATCAAGGGAAGGTGTCCTAGCTACTGGTTCAAGACCACGAGGAGGACCACGACTCGTGGAGCCTCTCATGGAGATTGACAGTACACTATTAAGTGAGGGGTAATTAAATTGGGTCTTTCCGATTTTAATTAGAATAAATTTAGGTCATTTAACCCAAGACTAGTACACCTATATAAGTGATTTTAACCCATAAACTCACCCATTCAAGTCATGATTTCGAAGGCCCCAAAAGAAATCCCAAAGTTCTTCTCTCAAATATTTCTCTTTCTAGAACTTGAAGAAGAAGAAAGAGTTCAAGCTAGGATCTAGGTCAAGTCTCCAATACTCAAGCTTTTGTGGACTTTGTTATCAAGGTATTATAGATTTTCATTCACGAATTTCTTCCATCCTGAGTCGCCATGATTCCCTAATTTAAAGGATGAAATTCCCCTTAAGTTGTAATAAGACTAATGACAGATAACACAATGAAGACAATGTCTAGTTTGCTATAAAAAGAAAAGCAGGGGAATACAAGGAACTAAATGTGAAGATGACTTAGAGAAAAAGCTTATGCAAAGAGTTCTATATTCTGTAATAAAGAACTAGAAAATACATAAACATACAATTAAAAAAAGAAATAGATCATTGTCCTAATTTTAATTCATGGTGCTAACAATGTTAACTACCCCTAAGATAACTGAAAAAAAGAAGTACAAGAAACTTAGAAATAGAAACTGCAGTCCTAAAGAAACTAACTGATACTCCTCCTTGCATTAGGAGCTGCAAAATCCAAGTTGTTGCCTTAGGAACTCGAACTTGCTGACAGGAAGGGATTTCATAAATACATCTGCTAGCTGATCTTCAGATTTGCAATAAAGAAGAATCATTGCTCCCTTTTTATGCACATCCCTCAATAAAAACAACTTGATATTGAAGTGTTTAGACTTCTCATAGAACACCGGATTATGCAAAATGACTATTGAAGCTTGATTATCAACATGAACCTCCATATTAACTTTTTGATCCATATGCAAATCAGAAAATATTTTTCTCAGCCATAAGGTTTGATTTACCATTGTACTTGCAACAATGAATTCAATCTCTGTCGTGGATTGTGCCACAATTTTCTGCTTTTTTTGAACACCAAAAGAAAATCCTTGATCCCAGACTGAAACAACATCCTAATGTGCTTTTCATGTAGTCAATGGATCCATCCCAATCAGTGTCAGAGAATCCATACAACTTCAAATTCTCACACTTCTTGAATTTGACACCGTATTCAATAGTACATTTAATGTATCTTATAATTCTTTTAATTGCTCGTAAATACATTCAATAGCACAATGCATAAATCAAGATAAAAGACTTACAAAAAATAGAATATCCGGCCTTTTAGCAGTGAGATACATCAAATATCCAATCAAGCTTCTAAAATTTCCTTCATCAATTTGATCAGTTCCATCCTCTTTGCTTAACTTCTCCTCTGGATTAATTGGTGTGGTTGCTGCCTTGCAATTTTCCATACGAAATTTCTTGAGTATCTCTCAAGCATACTTCTTTTGGCAGATAAAAAGTTTCATCTCAACCTTTCTTGATTTCCATTCCCAAAAAGTATGTCATTAGCCCCAAGTCTGTCATTTCAAAGACTTGCATCATTTCCCTCTTAAACTCTTCAACTAGCCACACATTGTTTCCTGTATCCAAGAGACAACATAAATGGAAACAATCAGAAGACTAGTTCCTTTATTGTTGACATAAATAGTGACTTCAGATACACTTCGTACAAACCCCAAACTCAACAAGTGATCATCAATAGTGCTATATCAAGCTCTTGGAGCTTGTTATAATCCATAAAGAGCCTTTTTAAGTAGACACACTTTTTCTCCTTTTTATTGCACAAAGAAACCCTCGGGCTTCTCTACATTAATTTCTTCCCAGTAGTACACCATTTAAAAAGTACATTCACATCTAGCTGGAACACTTTCCAACCCTTTTGTGATGCTATTGCAAGCAACAATCTAATGGTATCCAATTGGTCTATTGGATCAAACGTGCCCGAGTAATCAACACAAAATATTTAGACATATCCCTTGAAAACAAGCCTAGCCTTGTATTTATTGATAGAACCATCATAATGGAGCTTGGTTCTTAACACCCATTTTACTCCAATGACCTTCCTATATTTTGGTCGGTCAACTAGCTCCCAAGTTTTGTTTCTCTTGATCATTAGCATCTCCTGCTCCATGGTGTTTCTCCATTTTATTTTTATCTTGAAGTGATTCATTGTGCCATGCAGGCTCACAAAATGCCACATTACTTTGTTGGTAGATGCCAGAGAGTAGTGTTGTACCTATAATTGGAAGATCATCCACCAACTCATATTTCCAGTGATCAGAAGCCTGCTCCTCTGAAGCTTTGACTGAAAGTTGATTGCCCTTCCAGTCCCATTTCTCTTCCTTAGCAAAAGGCGCATCTCTACTGACAATCATCTTCCCCGTTGGTGGATTATATATTTTTGTAGGCTTTGGAGGATGAGCACCCACAAATATTATAGGAAGAGCCTTCTTGTCAAGTTTTTCTCTTTTAACCCGTGGCACATGAAAGAAACAAACACAACCAAATACTTTAATGAATCTTAGTGATGGTTTGAATCCATTTCAAGCCTCGAATGGTGTTTTATTATGCAATGCTTTAGTAGGAAGCCAATTTTGGAGAAATATCGTCGTATGGGTGCCTCATCCCAAAAAAAAATTGGAAACTCTTATTCATGCAACATGCACTGTGACATATCCATTATATATATGTTTATCCTTTCACTAACTCTATTTTGTTGCGGAGTATGTGGAACAGTAAGTTGATGAGTAATACCTGCTTCCTCACAAAATATGTTAAGTTCTTCAGAATTATACTCTTTTCCATTGTCAGAACGCATGGATTGGATTCTGCAGCCACTTTGACTTTCCACCATCTTTTTGAACTTCAAGAAAATTCCAGCCATTTCTAATTAATTCATATTTCATAAAGAAAATCCAGCAGAATCTTGTATAATTGTCAATTAATATAACATAGTATAGACTACCATTAAGGGGTTATGTTCTTTGAGGTCCTTCAACATCTATAGGAATCAGTTGCAACCTTTGAGAAGTCCGCCATGTTGCTTTAGGAAAAGACTTACTGTTCTGCATACCAAATTGACAAGCTTGACAACTTGGTAAGTGATCAACTAAAGTTGGTATTCTTATTGTTAGTGCTTGTAGATGACAATGGCAAAGTCTCTTGTGCCAGGTTTCAATTACACTTACCTTCATGGAATAAGCTAGTTGCTCTTTCTCTTGGATCAAACTAAAAACTCCTTTCTCTCATTCACCCTAAAAATTTCATTTCATGTAGTGTCACTGATATGATGGTGATGATGTTCGAAGATAATCCTAAATTCTTTTCCCATCAGATGTCCTACGCTAAGCAAATTCTGATCAATTTTAGGAACATAAAGAACCGCTGAAATTTTCTTTGTGCAGTGCTTGTCTTGATAGCTATGGTTCCAATTCCTTTGACATGAAGGTGATCTCCATTTCCTATCCGAACCTTGGAAATTCTAGTGGGCTTCAGCTCCTGAATAAATTCTCATCATGAGTCGTGTGGTTAGTGCAATTGATATGAGGCTAAAAATAATAATATGTAAAGAAAAGTTGCACCAAACAGCAAAATTGAACAACTTTGCTACCACGTGGCAGCAATTGAATGCGCGACATATTTGTGAGGTGGTTTGGCAGCATACGCATACAACATTTCCACCTCCGCTTGATTTTTGAATTCCTAATTTGCTTTGGAATCAATTATTTTATGTAGGATTTCTATATCTATAAATAGTCCATAAAATAATTATAGAGGAGGGAGATCAATTATAGGGCATCAAGTAGAAAATCGTCAATACTTTTTAGGGTTCTTTTCTTCTTCTTCTTTTCTTAGAGAATAATGGCTAAACACCCTTGTTCTAGGGCTGTAGCTGCGGATTGATTGTTGATTATTCAAGGCTTTTTGAATTAATTCTTGGTTGTCATTATAAGTTGCTTTTATATTCGTGTTTTAGTATTTTATGTTTGATCACCACAAGATAAATATATTGTCTAATCTTAAATTCGAGAGAAGAGGGGTAAGATAGACCAGATAATATAGAGAGCTCGATCGACCCATTTGATTGAGGTAAGTTTTGTTTAAGAGTGACTCTCGGACGAACAACTTGCTTGGTTACGAAATAGAATGAAATATAAATGCTCGCCAGTTAGTCTATATATCCCCGCTCAATGATGTAGTTATATAGCTAACTGGGGTATGAGACGAGAGGTGTGTAGCACGGCTCATACAATTAACCCTATAAACTAGTAACTTGACAACTAAAATTAGTTCTAAGATAAGAATATGATACATGAGATTCATTGCATGATGCAGCCCTGGATTTTCCAATCATTGTGAGTAATTTTATTATTTTGTTCTTGCATTCTTTTATTTTGAAACTCTTAGATACATAATTAGACCAATATAATTTAGTAAAAATAGTTAATTGAATAGTCATTTGGGTTCGATAATTTGGTTCTTTTAAGAGCCACTATATTACTTGCGCGACCACGTACACTTGCATATATATTTGGGAGCAACAAGTTTTGGAGTCGCTGTCGGAAACTTAGAAATTAACTATTATTCTAGGTTATACTTTTTCTTTTTATTTATATATTTATTTATTTGTTTTTTTAAAAATAAATCAGTAATTGTTATTGTTTCTTTGAATAACTTAGACCTCTTATTGATATGGATGATTGCAATAAATCGTGGTTGGGTGATAAATGTCCTTTATGTCATATATGTGATCGTAAATATATCATTAGAATGGTTGCCCTAAATCTTATTCCCTTTCCCCCAAACCCCTATTATGATACTTCTATTTTCATGATATTGGTAGGGGCGATGAAGCAGAGAACGCAAAACAAGAGGCGCACAATGTGAATTCACTTATGGAATGTACAAACATGTTGGACAAGGGTAATTCAAAAATCACCAAACAATTATTTGAATGCACAAAAAAGCACAAAAAAATCATGAAACTGTCTGATGAGCTTGATGCTATTCAATTAGAAATTATAGTCCTAGCTAAATTAGATGAGATTGAAGCCCAACAAGGAGAACGCTATGGAGAAATAGAGATAGTGATTCAATCTTGGCTAAAAGAACAAACTCAACTTCTAAAGTTTCACGAGTCTATCTATGATGGTCTGACATACATGACAACCCAACTAATTGAAAGAAGAGTTGAGCTCACATAAGAAATAGATCAATTTGGTTCAGGTATTCATGACTTGGATGCTCACTTGAACAAAACGATTAAGGCATCTCATGCTCAATTACCAATTTTAGTGGATGATGACCAACTAGTGGAGCAACAAGAGGAATTTCAACCATTCAACTATACTTTATTCTTCATATCGATGTTGAGAAAGAGTACAAAAGGAGGATGTTGTAAATAATGTTACTTTGGAGTTGAGTCAACTTGAATCTCATTCAAAAAAAAATTCTATAAAATCTGAACTAATGGATGAGTGTAAAAATGAGGTACAAGGCCCCTACATCCTAAAGTTTGTTAGTCCACGTAGACAAAACGACATTCCTCACCTAAGGGTCAAGAAGTGCAAGATGTGACATATATTACTTGGTTCTTTTATCTTCATACCACCAACCTTTGATAGGAGTAGAAAAGTTAGGGTTACAATTCATAAGTTCAAAGTGGAAAGAAAGGCGGTGAACATCGTGGCGTTAAATTAAGCGTTTATTGGGAGGCAACCCAATTTATAGTGTAACTTCTTTTTTATTGACATTTTTTGTGTTATTTTTATAGGTTTTGGAGAAGTCTGAGTATCCTAAATTTGGAGTTAAGGAGCACATTTTAGCTTAAGTGTGGGTTGACAACCCTTGATGAAAATTAAGAGAACATGCTACTAGCTAGACCTAAGGGCCACAGGGAGTTTTCTAACCCTTGCTTTAAATTTTATTTGATACTTTGGGGATATAACATCTTTTTAAGTGTGGGGTGGAAGAATAAATTCCTAATTTTTATTGTTTTAATGAGTCTTTTATTTCTTTAGGATGGTTCCTTGACTTTTTGTTTTCAGTTATTTTCCTGGGATAGTCCCTTTGAACCGAGTGCCTTTTATTTTTTTAGGAATAATTTTTCTTTTATTATATTTAATTTTTTTTTGAGAGAAAAGAAAATATCCTTTAAGTGGTCTAATACTTGCTATTTAGGTCTAATTTTGTTAGTAGTATTTTCTTGTGAATGCTTGATTGGTAAGGAAATTACAGACTCTTTGACACCTAAGCTCATGGTTGTGTCTTTGTATATACCATATTTTATTTTGTAGTTTGTTATGATCTTGTCTCTATTAGAAGTGGAATTGATTCTTTTGATTGATAATTGTGCCATGTGTGGTGAGATTTTATTTAATTCATGTTTTGCATCTTAGTCTAGAACTTTCCATGCATGTTATTGAAGCAAAATAAAAAGTGTTTCTTGGCTTAGGAGATGATAATAGGCTTTCTTTGATTTTTCTGGTAAATTTTAGTCTTTTCACATATTATATCACTAGTTAGTCTTTTTGAGCATGTAGCCTTTTGTTGGTAGTCATATTATGTCGTTGACTATTTTGTTGAATCCTTAGTTTTTGCACCTTGCTTTCTTGAGGAGTATAGCATAGACTTACTCTAATTGTTAATTCTGAAGAAAAAGGGATGGTTGAGTTAAAAGGTAATCAATAATAGCTACAAAGTGCTTAAGAAGCCTATTTGAAAGAATGTGATGTGGAAAATAAGAGATGAGCAAAATAAGTTACCTTGATGATGGCACTGGTCCTTACAAGGACATCGTGCACCTTAATTCATATTAAATATGTAAGTTGACGGTGACTATTATGAAGGATTTTTTTAATAAAAAAAAAGAAAATAAAAAAATTATTAAAACATTCTTGAGATGATGAGAATTACTTGTGAAATAATTGTTGAAGAGAAGAGTGAAAATAAAGAGGACAAAATAATGGGTGATTAAGTCTAAAATTGCAAAGTGCTTAAGGAAGTGTAAGTCACTATTATATAGTTTTCCTACCCGTCCCTCACCTACATTATAGCCCGTTATAGTCCTATATGATTATATTCAAGGATGCTTAATTAGTGAAGATGTACATAACGGGCAAGCATATGGCTCTTTGTGCATACAAGTGAATTTCATTTGTGAGTGTGAGAGTTGTTCTTGATATGAACTCCTTAATTTATATTCAATCTTTTGAATTGAGTGTATGGATTTTTTCTTCTTGTGAGGGAACTCGTTTCGTTATGTACAAGTGATTTTATTAGCTTTTTTTTTTTATGAGAGTAGGTGAGTAAGCTCAAATTTGATGAGTTCAAAGTCTTTCCTTGAGGTTAGGAGGTTAGAGATTTGTTGTTTATTTGGATCTCTTGCATAATAATTGAGAATTGTACTTGATGTTTTGAAATTGATATATGGTATAATTGTTTGTATTTACCAAATTGGTGACATTCCTAGTATGATTTATTTGAGATGAGTCTTAATGCTTGCTCGAGGACAAGCAAAAGTTTAAGTGTGGGGTGTTGATATGAGGCCAAATATATATATTTTTAATCATTATTTGTGTCAAATTTATATTTATATTTTCTCTTTTTGAGCATGAATTTTATGAATTGTGCTAAATAGTGTATATTATTTGTAAGAGTAAATTGATGTAAAGTTGAAGTAGTTTGGAGTTAAAATGAATTAAATATGAAATATTATACAAGGAAATCAAGCATGCAAATAAATGAAAGAAATTCAATATAATAATGTATAAAGAAAAGTTGCACCAAACAGTGAATTGAACAACTTTGCTTCCACGTGGAAGCAATTGAATGCACAACATATATGTAAGGCGTTTGGCAGCATACGCGTATAACATTTCCAACTCCGCTTGATTTTTGGATTCCTGATTTGCTTTGGATTTGATTATTTTATTTAGGATTTCTATATTTATAAATAGTCCTTAGAACAATTATAGAGGAGGGAGATTAATCATAGGGCATCAAGTAGAAAATCGTCAATACTTTTTAGGGTTCTTTTCTTCTTCTTCTTCTTCTTTTCTTAGAGATTATTTAAGTCTTTCTGAATTAATTCTTGGTTCACATTATGAGTTACTTCTATATTCTTGTTTTAGTATTTTGTGCTTGATCACCACGAGATAAATCTATTGTCTAATTTTAAAATCGAGAAAGGAGGGGTTAGATAGACCATATATTATAGAGAGTTCGATCGGCCCATTTGATTGAGGTGATTTGTTTTTAGGAGTGACACCCGGACAAACAACTTGCTTATGAAATAGGATGAAATATAAATGCTCGTCAGTTAGTCTAATTTTCCTCGCTCAACGGTGTAGTTAGATAGCTTACTGGAGTAGGTGACGAGAGGTGTGTAGCCCGACTTATACAATTTACCCTATAAAGCAGTAACTTGACAACCAAAATTAGTTCTAAGCTAAGGATATGATACATGAGAAATATTGCATGTTAAAGCCTTGGAATTTTCCAATCATTGTGAGTAATTTTATTATTTTCTTCTTGCATTCTTTTCTTTTGACACTCTTAAATGAATAATTAGACTTGTATAATTAAGTAAAAATAGTTAGCTAACAAGTCCTTTGGATTCGATTATCTGGTTCTTTCAAGAGTCATTTTATTACTTGCACGACCACGTATATTTGCATGTATATTGGGGAACAACAACAACCACTGTCAATTAACAAAGAAGTCGTTGAGCTCTTAGTTGAAAAACATGTTGCAACAAAAATATAATCATCTTGTTCTTGATCAACAACCCGAGCATTTTGTTTCTGTTACAGGGCTTTATTCTTTCCAATCAGTGCTTCATGTCCAAGCTTATTGCATTTAGCATCAGGTCTCCTCCAACACTTGAATGGTGCTTTACTTCCAAAGTGCTGACAAGGGGGATAAGTTTTCTTTGCGCTTCCTCCCTTACTTTCGTTGTTGGCTGATGTTTCTCCTTCAGACATTACTTTGTTTTTTTATTCTTCTGAATTTTATTAACCTGATGCTTACTGAAAAGATCCCCTTCTGTCGTAACCTCCTATTTCATGAGCCTTCTTTTCTCTTGAGCTTTCAGGGAAATGAGCAACTCTGTCAAACTAATCTTTGACAAATCATTAGTATTTTCTAAGGTTGTAATTTTTTCTTCATACCTTTAGGGAATTGTTACAAGAATCTTCTCAACAAGTTTTGAGTCTGAAAATGTAAAGTCGAGTAGCCTCACCTTTTTTGCAATATTTAGAAGTTTGTCTGAATATTCCTTCATTGTTTTAGATTCCTTATTTTTTGCAATTCAAACTCCCTAATTAAGTTTAAAACTTGCATACCTTTTATTCTCTCATCTCTGGGATACTCTTCCTTGAGATTATCCCATACTTCTTTAGCAGTTTTCAGACACATTATTCACGTGAAAATTGTAGACGATACAACAACAAATAAACTTGCCTTGGCTTTTTATTTCTTTGTCTTCTTTTCCTTGTGTGCTTTAATCTGAGTAATGGTAGGATCATTTGGTAGGGAAGGTATATCATAATACTCTTCCACAGCTTCCCAAAGATCTAAAGCATCCAAGTACGTCTCCATTCATACTGCCCAAATCTGATAATTATCATCATCAAAGACCGGCGGAGCAATTGGTGAGAAACTTGCTTCAGCATCCATGTCTTCTCCAACTCGATCACAGATCCCTTTAGATGAAAGATCTGATACAAATTGTAAGTTGTAATACTAATGAGAATAACACAATGAAGACAATGTCTAGTTTGCTACAAAAAGGAAAGCAGGGGAATACAAGGAACTAAATGTGAACATGACATAGAGAAAAAACTTATGGAGAGAGTTCTATATTCTGTAAAAAAAAAAAAGAACCAGAAAATACATAAACATAGAATTAAAAAAAAACTGAAATAGATCATGGTCCTACTTTTTAGTCATGGTGCTAACCATGATAACTACCCCTAAAATAACTGAAAAAAGAAACATGAAACTTAGAAATAGAGATTGTAGTCCTAAAGCAACTAACTAATATTCCCCAATTTGAGTTAAGGTTTCTTCCAATGTTGTGGGTATTGATGAATGTTGATTCAATTGATGTAGATTATGTTTTTTATGCTTGAATGAGTAGATTCAATGTTCTTAGGATGACATTACATGTACCCATGCCTAACCCATGTCTAGAAAGATGAAATTGATGTAAACGAGTTTTATGCCATGAAAGGAGAATTTGTGGGTATAGATGTATTCAATCTAGGAATGATAAAATATATTAGAATTGAAACTTATACGATGAATCAATATTATTAGTGCTTGCGATTGAAACTATATGATGAAGTATGATTAGAATCATTTGAGATTGAAGCATATAGACATAGATTGTTGAGGGTAAAGCTTATATGGTGATTTAAGATTAGAATTGCTTTGAGATTGAAGCATATAGAATGACTAAGAGATATAGTGCTTTGAGAGTATATCTTATGTTATGAATTTTTTATTATTGATGTAATTGTTATGGAAGGGATAGTTCCCTCATTGAATTATTCTAGGTTAAAAGAATTGCTCACCTAAAATAAATCTAGACTAAAGACTAAAATTAATGAGGCGAGAGGTCGAATACTCATAACCTCGAGATGAGAAGGATATGCGGTGATTTCTTGAAGAGTAAGAGGCGGCTACCCTTACTCCCTAATGTTGGACATGGATGCAAGTACCCAGGATCTCTTATAGAAAGATGTGAAGGTCAATATCCACTACCATATGATGAAAGATAAGCAAAAAATGAGCATGATAGATAATGAGCTTGTAGAATGGACCAAGGTCTATTATGATGAGTGAGACTAGTAGAGGATTACCCATGTAACACCCCGTACCAAAACAGACCAAAAATTAATTTTTCAGAAAAACCTACAGGTGCAACCAACGTGGCCATAGACGGACTGTAGCCTGACCCACGGTCTGTCCTGCACATCCGTCAATGGGGTAAAAAAAAACCAAAATCTCAGCCCAGGAAAATATTGTTAAGTCCTGATCGACGGACGGACCTACAGTCCATAGGTCAGACTACGGTCTGTAGTTTGTGATCGTCAATCGACACCCCATTCAGCCACTCTCTGACAAGAACCATGATTGACCAGCATGGTCCGTAGGTGGACCCACGGTCCGTAGGTCTAACCGTTGGTGGTAATTAGCAGACAGTTAGGGGGAAATGTAGTTGGGTCAACTTTAAATGATCATTACTCTTAGCAAAAAATGGATTAGGTGTCCTATGACATACCAAAAGATAGATAATTTAATTATCTTTCCATAGCCACCGACCTTGCTAAAATTAGAGCTCCGCGTAAAAGGTTATGCCCGTTTTAGTAAAGAACTGTCGAACAGACCTAATCTACGGAGCAAAAGACGGACCGTCGATTGAACGACGGACCGTTTGTCCAGGTCGTTGTTTGGTCCGACAACAACTTACTCAAGGGTCTTTTGGTATTTTCCCACTTCGTTTAAACTCTAAGATACATCCTTTCGACCCTAAATCATCAGATTTTAGTCAATTTAAGCCTAGAAATATAACTAAAACCTATATAAGTCAAATCGTTAAATCAAAACTTAGAAAATTAGAAGCAAGAAAGGAGAAAAATGTCAATAACCCTAGTTCAAGAATGCAGCAAGGTTCTAACAGTTCCAGCCCCAAAATCTAAATATTTATCCGTGAATTTCATCACCAGGTATGTGAGATTTTACTAGTGGGTATCTTTCACCCATTGGATCCCTAGTTTTCAGTCAGATTCTTGATTCCCATATCATAATTAGACCTTAGGTTTTTAGAACTTCAACAGAACTTCATGAATTATTTAGTTATATGTTCCAAATCAGATTACCATGTTAGTATTCAGTTATCATATGAATTTTAGAACCCTAGCTATGTATTTCTTTAGTTCTTGAATTACACATGCTAGAGTCACATATTTCAGTTACTTCAGATATACATGCCTCAGTTATGAATGCATAATTACCATATTAATTGTTGCATTCTCAATTTGCATGTTCAGTTTTGAGCTATCCAGTATTTATAAAAACTCAATCATAATCATTTAATTACATAATTAATTGGGAGTAGCATAATACCGAGTTGGACTAGGTTTCAGCGTACCCAATTAGTCCCAGAACTACTAGCCAAGTAGGTTGTAAGTTCCCTCTTTGGGCAATCAGTTTACTGATCATGCCAGCATATCTTTATACCTCTGGCAGGGTATATTGGGTCCTCTCGATGGGGATTATACATAGGACTCAACATTTAGCTCATGTGGTTTTATTGTCGGTTATTAGTAGCTCCCACAGTTCAGTCAGACTCTATTGCATTGACCATTTATCAGTATATTCAGTATTCAGTTTCAGCATGTTATAAATTGGTCATTGCATTCACTTAGCTCAGAATTCTCTATATCATGTTAAGATTATTATACTTGCTTTTGTTCTTGTTTAGTTATGTTTTATTTCAGTTTTACTCTATCATACATGCTCAATACCTTCAAGTACTGACGCATACATGCGCTACATCTTCTCGTGATGTAGGTTCATGTTCTTAGCATCCAGATCACGCATAGATCAATTTCCGATCTCCAGTTCAGCAGATTCAGTGGTGAGTCTTCATTCTCCGAGGACAACAGTCATGAGTTTCATTTCAGTCTTTTAATCATTTAGTTTCAGTTTTTGCAAGTTTTTGCTGGGGCTTGTCCCAGTATTTCTAGTCCTGTTTAGAGGATAGTTTCAGACATAGTTAGTTTCATCTTAGTATTAAGTTAATATTTCCTTTGTATTAAACTCATTATATTCAAATATCTCAGTTATGGAATATGGGTATTCCCCATCTTTTTAGTTTAAATTATGATTTAGCTTCCGCATTCAGTTTATTATCTTTAGTATGCTCATGATCATGCCAGCAGGGTTAGCTTGGGATCACTTGTGGTCCTAGGTTCCGTGTTCGCGTCTCGGGGGTATCTTGGGGTGTGACAAAACTTGGTATCACAGCAATAGGTTTAAGTGTCCTAAGATGTCTGAAAAGCCACACTAAGTAGAGTCCTTTTCATGGGTGTGAAGTTCACCACATCTAATGAGAGGGCGGCTATGAAGTATTTTAGGAAAACTTCACTTTGTTGTTACTCTTATCGTGCGTAAGGTATGATCTTATTCCATTCTAACTTGACGTTCTACGTTTCAGATCATGCCTCCTCGTAGAGCTAAGGCTAGGAATGCGAATGCTAGGAATGCAAATGCAGCTCCTCCAGTCCCAGATCAGAAAGTCTACAATACTGAGTTCAGAAATGCTATACAGATGTTGGCTCAGAGTATGACCAACTAGAACAATCGGGTTCATGCTCCTGTGAATGAAAATGGTGGATTAGCAGCAGCAAGGGTCCGTGACTTTGTTAGGATGAATCCGCCTGAGTTCTTAGGATCACAGACTAATGACGATCCTCAGAATTTCTTGGATCAGATCAAGAAGATCTTTGAGGTAATGCAAGTCACTGGAAATGATCGGGTTGAGTTGGCATCACACCAGTTGAAGGATGTTGCTCATATCTGGTACACTCAGTGGAAGGAGAATAGGGGTGCAAATGCAACTCTTATCACTTGGGATTGTTTTAGTGAGACTTTTCTCGACAGATTTTTCCCAATAGAATTGAGAGAGCCAAAGGATCAGGAATTCATGAACTTGAGGCAGGGTAACATGACGGTCCAAGAGTATGGGATGAAGTTTAACCAACTCTCCAGGTATTCTCCTCACATGGTTGCTGACTCCAAGGCTCAGATGAATAAGTTTTTCTATGGAGTGTCGGATTTGGTGAAGACTGAGTGCAGAAATGCTATGTTACTTGGAGATATGAACATCTCTAGGCTTATGACTCATGCTCAGCAGGTTGAGGGTGATAAGCTTAGGGAACAGGCTAAGGAAAATAAGAAGGCTAGGACTGGGAACTATGACTATTCTCAGAAAAAATCGGGTGGTGGAAATCGCTCGCAGGGTCAGCAAAAATTTTCAGCTCCAGTCCCTTTATAAGCTAGTGTTCCATCCTCCAAGAATAGGTATGACCAGAAGGGTAGTGCATCAGGCTCTAAGTCGCAGGGAAGTGTTTCAGGCACAAAGACTTACCCCACTTGCCCTAAGTGTTGTAAGAACCATCCGGGCGAGTGTC
Source organism: Solanum sitiens (assembly GCA_016801875.1). NCBI lineage: Eukaryota > Viridiplantae > Streptophyta > Magnoliopsida > Solanales > Solanaceae > Solanum > Solanum sitiens. Next base: position 48,347 of record JABWTJ010000575.1, on the reverse strand, counting down.
TCTCAGGAAAAAAAAGATATTTTAGGTACGGTCAGACTGGTCATAGATTGAGGGATTGTCCTTCTAGACAGGGTCAAGGAGGTACTAATGGTAGAGCTCATTTTACAACTTCAGCAGCACCAGCAAGTCGCCCGACTCAGCAGAGTAACTCATCTGGTACAGGTGGCGGTCAGCGCCAGAACAGGTTATATGCTCTTCAGGCTCGCCAGGATCAGGAAGGTTCTCCTGATGTAGTCACTCGTACGTTATGATGCTTTGACCTTGATGTTTATGCATTGATAGATCCAGGGGATACTCTTTGTTTTGTAACTCCTTACACAGCAGTCCAATTCACTGTTAGTCCAAAAACTATCTCAGAACCTTTCTCAGTCTCTACTCCAGTCGGTGACCCAGTTATAGCTAGACGGGTATACATAAATTGCCCTATCACAGTCTCTCACAAAGTCTCCTCAGCAGATCTTGTAGAGTTAGAAATAGTAGACTTCTATGTCATTCTAGGAATGGATTGGTTACATTCATGTTATGCCTCAGTCGATTGTAGAACTAGGATTGTTCATTTTCTGTTTCCAGACGAACCAATCTTAGAATGGAAGTGTAGTAGGTTAGCGCCTATGGGTCGATTTATTTCTTACCTTAAGGCCAGAAAGATGATCTCTAAGGGTTATCTCTATCATCTAGTTCGGGTTAAGGATTCTAGCTCTGAAACCCCAACTCTTGAGTCAGTTCCAGTAGTATGTGAGTTTCTAGAAGTATTTCCAAAAAATCTTCCCGGAGTCCCTCCCGAATGGGAAATCGACTCTGGAATTGATCTCCTTCTAGAAACCCAGCCTATTTCTATTTCTCCTTAAAGAATGGTTCCAACAGAGCTTAAGGAATTGAAGGAGTAGTTGAAAGACCTTCTAGATAAGGGTTTCATCAGACCTAGTATTTCTCCATGGGGCGCACCAGTGTTGTTTGTAAAAAAGAAAGATGGTTCTCTCAGAATGTGCATTGACTATAGACAGTTGAACAAGGTCACAATCAAGAATAAGTATCCCATCCCAAGGATTGATGACTTGTTTGACCAACTTTAGGGTGCTAACCATTTCTCAAAGATAGACCTCAGATCGGGTTATCATTAGCTCAGAGTCAGAGATAGTGACATTCCGAAAATAGTATTCAGAACTCGGTATGGTCATTATGAATTTGTAGTTATGTCATTTGGACTAACCAATGCTCCTGCAGCTTTCATGGACTTGATGAACAAAGTGTTCAAACAATACTTGGACTTGTTCGTTATTGTCTTCATTGATGATATCCTCATTTACTCTAGGAATGAGGAAGAACATGCGAGTCATTTGAGAATTGTCCTACAGACTCTCAAGGATCTCCAGTTATTCGCTAAGTTTAGCAAATGTGAGTTCTGGTTGCAATACGTTGCTTTCCTTGGTAACATTGTATCTAGCAAAGGGATCCGAATGGATTCACAGAAGATAGAAGCAGTTAAACAATGGCCCAGACCTACCTCTGCTACAGATATCAAGAGTTTCTTAGGTCTAGCGGGTTATTACAGAAGGTTTGTGGAAAGATTTTCATCCATAGCCTCACCTTTGACTAGGTTGACTCAGAAGATGGTTAAGTTTAAATGGTCAGATGATTGTGAGAAAAGCTTTGCAGAATTGAAAACTAGATTGACTACAGCTCCTGTCTTGACTCTACCAAAGGGTTCAGATGGTTATGTGATCGATTGCGATGCATCCAAAGTGGGCCTTGGTTGTGTGTTGATGCAGTGAGATAATGTTATAGCTTATGCTTCTAGACAACTTAAGGTTCATGAGAAGAACTACCCAACTCATGACCTAGAGCTTGCAGCAGTGGTGTTTGCACTCAAGATCTGGAGACACTACTTGTATGGTGTTCATGTATATGTGTTCACTGACCATAAGATCCTTCAGTATGTGTTCATCCAGAAGGATTTGAATCTTCGCCAGAGAAAATGGCTTGAGTTCCTTAAGGATTATGATATGAGTGTGTATTACCATCCTCGTAAGGCGAATGTAGTAGCAGATGCTCTTAGTGGATTATCTATGGGTAGTTTAGCCCATGTTGAGGAAGAATGGAAGGAGCTAGTGAAGGATGTTCACAGGCTTGCTCGGTTAGGAGTTCGCCTTATGAGCATATCAGACAGTGGTGTAACAGTTCAGAATGGGGCAGAATCTTCTTTGGTAGTGGAGGTTAAGGAAATGCAAGACAATGATCCAATCTTTCTTGAACTTAAGGGTGCAGTCTATAATCAGAGAGTGGAGGTTTTTTCCTAAGGGGGAGATAGTGTACTTCGCTACCAGGGTAGATTGTGTGTTCCTGATGTGGGTGAGTTGAGACAACATATTCTTTCAGAAGCCCATAACTCCAGGTATTCTATTCATCCAGGTGCCACTAAGATGTACCGCGATTTGCGGGAAGTCTATTGGTGGAATGGCATGAAGAGGGATATAGCAGATTTTGTGAGTAAGTACCCCAATTGCCAGCAAGTCAAGGTAGAACATCTGAAACCAGGGGGTATGACTCAAGAGATCGACATTCCTACTTGGAAGTGGGAAGTGGTCAATATGGATTTTATCCAGGGTTACCGCGTACTCGCAGACATCATGACTCCATCTGGGTGATAGTCGATAGGATGACTAAGTCTTCTCACTTTTTGGCGGTCAAGACTACAGATTCGGCAGAGGACTATGCCAAGATTTACATTAATGAAATTTTGAGATTTCATGGGGTTCCTTTGTCTATCATCTCAGATAGAGGTCCTCAGTTTACCTCTCATTTCTAGAAGTCATTTCAGAAGGGTCTTGGTACTCAAGTTAACCTTAGCACAGCATTTCATCTGCAGACGGATAGACAGGAAGAGCGTACCATTCATACCCTAGAGGATATGTTGAGAGCTTGTGTGATCGATTTTAAAGGTAGTTGGGATGTTCACCTTCCTCTTATTGAGTTCACCTACAACAATAACTACCATTCCAGCATTCAGATAGCCCCTTATGAGGCACTATATGGGCGTAGATATAGATCTCCTGTTGGGTGGTTTGAAGTAAGTGAAGCATCTTTGATAGGGATAGATTTAGTCCTTTATACTATGGAGAAAGTGCAACTCATTAGATATAGACTTAAGACAGCCCAAAGTCATCAGAAATCCTATGCAGATGTAAGGAGAAGGGCACTAGAGTTCCAAGTTGATGATTGGGTTTTCGTGAAAGTGACACCTATAAAAGGGGTGATGAGATTTGGCAAGAAAGGGAATCTCAGTCCTAGATATGTAAGCCCTTACAAGATCTTGAAAAGTATTGGCAAGGTGGCATATGAGTTAGAGTTGCCAGCAGACTTAGCAGCAGTGCATCCGATCTTCCACATCTCGCTCTTGAAGAAGTGTGTGGGTGACCCAGCCTCTATAGTGACATTAGAGAGTGTGGGGGTGAAATATAGTCTTTCTTATGAGGATGTACCAGTTGAGATTCTTGGCCGTCAGGTTAGAGGTTGAGAAACAAAGAAGTCACGTCAGTCAAAGTTTTGTGGATGAGTCAGTCCGTAGAGGGAGCTACTTGGGAAGCATAAGCAGCCATGAAAGCCAAGTATCCTCACCTCTTTCCTTCCGATTCCACTCCAGCTTGAGGCAATAGTTCCTCTTCAGTTTTTCAGGCATTCATGTGTAAATTCAGTCTTAGAATCATGTTCCCTCAGTTTGTACTTGCATCTTCAACGTATTTGCATGTTCTTGGAACTCAATTCAGTCAGAAACTCAGTTCTCAGTGTTTAGTAGTAGGATTTGCATCTCTCTCCCTCTATTTCATCTAGTTTAGTCTTCATTCGAGGACGAATGTTCCCAAACGGGAGATAATGTAACACCCCGTATCCAAAATAGACCAAAAACCAGTTTTTCAGAAAAACCTGAAGGTGCAACCAATGTGGCCATCGATGGACCGTAGCCTGACCCACGGTCCGTCCTGCACATCCGTCAATGGGGTAAGAAACACCCAAAATCTTAGCCCAGGAAAATTTGGTTAAGTCCAGATCGACGTACGGACCTATGGTCCGTAGGTCAGACTATGGTCCGTAGTCTGTGATCGTCGATCGACACCCCATTCACCCACTCTCTGACAAAAACCACGATTGACCAGCATGGTCCGTAGGTGGACCCATGGTTCGTAGGTCTGACCGTAGGTGGTAATTAGCAGACAGTTAGGGGGGAAATATAGTTGGGTCAACTTCAAATGATCATAACTCTTAGAAAAAAAAATGAATTAGGTGTCCCATGACATACCAAAAGATATATAATTGAATTAGCTTTTCATAGTCACCGACCTTGCTAAAATCAGAGCTCCAAGTAAAAGTTATGCCCCTTTTTAGTAACGGCATGTCGAACAGACCCAACCTACGGACCGTCGATTGAACGACGGACCGTCTGTCCAGGTCGTTGTTTGGTCCGACAGCAATTTACCTAGGGCTCTTTTGGTCTTTTCCTACTTCGTTTAAACTCTAAGATACATCATTTTGACCCTAAATCATCAGATTTTAGTCAGTTTAAGCCTAGAAACATAACTAAAAGTTATCTAAGTCAAATCATTAAATCAAAACTTAGAAAATTAGAAGCAAGAAAGGAGAAAAAGGTCAAGAACCCTAGTTCAAGAACAAAGCAAGGTTCCAGCAGTTCCAGCCCCAAAATCTAAATATTTCTCCGTGAATTTCATCACCAGGTATATGGAATTTACTACTGGGTATGTTTCACCCATTGGGTCCCTAGTTTTCAGTCAGATTCTTGATTCCCATATCATGATTAGACCTTAGGTTTCTAGAACTTCAACAAAACTTCATAAATTATTTAGTTATACGTTCCAAATCAGATTACCATGTTATTATTCAGTTATCCCATGAATTTTAGAACCCTAGGTATGTATTTCTTTAGTTCTTGAATTACACATGCTAGGTGAGATATTTCAGTTACTTCAGATATACATGCCTCAGTTATAAATGCATAATTACCAGATTAATTATTGCACTCTCAGTTTGCATGTTCAGTTTTGAGCTATCCAGTATTTACAGAAACTCAGTCATAATCAGTTAATTACATAATTCATTGGGAGTACCATAATACCGAGTTGGACTAGGGTTCAGCGTACCCAATTAGTCCCAAAACTACTAGCCAAGTAGGTTGTAAGTCCCCTCTGCTTAGTGATCACGCCAGCATGCTTTCATACCTCTGGCAGGGTATATTGGGTCCTCTCGATGGGGCGTATACATCGGACTCCATATTTAGATCATGTGGTTTTATTGTCAGTTATTAGTAGCTCCCACAGTTCAGTCAGACTCTATCGCATTGACAGTTTATCAGTATATTCAGTATTCAGTTTCAGCATGTTATAAATTGGTTATTGCATTCAGTTAGCTCAGAATTCTCTATATCATGTTTAGATTATTATACTTGCTTTAGTTCTTGTTCAGTTATGTTTTGTTTCAGTTTTACTCTATCCTACATGCTCAGTACCTTCAAGTACTGACACATACATGCGCTATATCTTCTCGTGATATAGGTTCACGTTTTCAGCATCCAGATCACGCATAGATCAATTTCCGATCTCCAGTTCAGTAGATTCAGTGGTGAGTCCTCATTCTCCGAGGACAACAGTCATGAGTTTCATTTCAGTCTTTTAGTCATTTAGTTTCAGTTTTTGCTAGATTTAGCTGGGGCTTGTCCCAGTATTTCTAGTCCAGTTTAGAGGTTATTTTCAGACATAGTTATTTTCATCTTAGTATTGAGTTAATATTTCCTTTGTATTAAACTCATTGTTTTCAAATATATCAGTTATAGAATATGAGTATTCCTAATTTTTTCAGCTTAAATTATAATTTAGCTTCCGCATTCAGTTTACTATCTTTAGTATACTCATGATCATGTCAGCAGGGTTAGCTTGGGATCACTTGTGGTTCTAGGTTCCTTGTCCGCATCTCGGGGGTAGCTCGGGGTGTGACAACACATGTCTTGGTAAGTATGTTTTGACATTACTTATGAAGTATTCCTTTTATGTTATGATGGTTTATGTAAATTTATTATACTTATGACTTATATTGTCTGACCCTTATGTTTATGTTGATGCTCATGCAAGCTATCATATTTAGTACATTTTTGTGCTTACACATACTCTTGCCTACATTTCTTATCCAAATATAAGATTCGGCAATATCGACTCTTATACCTGTGGCTAGGATCTTAGTAAAAGCAAGATCGAAGATCGCTGATTCCTCATAGAACTCGAGGATAAAGCCACCATTTCCTTATTTCCTTTTGTTTTATGTTTTGAACTATTGTATGGGTTGTGTCACAAAGATATTAATGTTTTAGATGGTTTGAGACAAACTATATTAGACTTTCGCTTCGATTTATAAAGACTTTGATTACGTCGATAATATTTTAAATTTCTGCTAAATTATATTATTTTATGCTATGAAAGCTAAGTATCTTGTATAAGGCCTCTGGGGGTCTTGTACGCCATGTCACATCTAGGGGGTACCCCTCGGTCATAACAGTGGTATATTTGAACTCATTTGAGGTCTATTTAGCTCAACAATGAGTTTCCTCAATGCCTAATTATGTCCCATTCCAATTATATTTTATTATTTGCATATACGAAGGTTAAAAGACAAGGCAAGGATGAATGAATGACCAAAAATGTAAAAAGAAGTGTAAATTATACATTGTTGATCGTCAAACAAGAAAGCAGATCGTCTAATGGGTATGACCTCTCCCAAATTAAAAGTGCACAAAACTTGCATTAATTGAGGCAAGTCGGCGAACTTTAAAAGGAAAGGTGGCATGCCGAAAGAAAAGGAAAAACTTGTTGACCATCACAGAAAGCGACAGTGCAATGAGAAAAACTGAATGCTTGAAAATCAAACTAAGGTGATACTCAGTGATACGCCGAATGTGAAAAGGCCGACTCAAATGAGCTCTCCAACTGAGGTTCAAACACCTTAAGCCTAGAGTAAGAGAAAGGTGACTTGGAGAGCAATCGACGATCCACCCATCGTGATCGGTGAACCAGACTAAAGTCACCTAATGAGTAGCGTATTGGGTTTTGGGCCAAATTTTGGAAAATCGTAAATATCCTAAAGGAGAGAGAAAGAAAGATTTCACAGAAGTGAGGAAAACTGGAAAGACTGAGAGAAAGTTCTGAATATTTTATAGAGAGAAACAATTACCTTGTGAAAAACACTTTCTAGTTTTGGGGGGGGTTTCAATTTTGTTCTCTAAATTGATAAATTAAAGTTGAATCCAAAGTGAGTTTTCTATTAAATGATTAATCTCATGTTACCCATTGTCTTCATTGTGTTATTTGACCAATTTCTACATCGAAACAGAGAATAGAGTAAGGTATTGGGTTGTTTAGTATAACATATAGATGAGACCAAAAGAAGATTCTATACAAGGATTCAATGAGATCGAAAGAACATTAGTTTCATTGAAGATGACCCAAACTATTCATGAATGTTCATCACTATTGAGCAACACAATTACCCCTATGTGACATTGATATCTAATCTCCTCACCCTTAGATTGCTTGTTACTTCTTGAATTTTCCAAAATTTTAGTTTAATTGTGAAAATTGATAACCATATCCTTTTTATTAATTTGGTGGAATCATCCACCCAAATTGTTTTTACTACTACAAATAAATTAATTTACCATTCAAATTTCTTGATAGAATTTTCTACGATATACCATTCTCTATGGAATTCGACCCGACTCTTACTTGGGTATTTTTTATTAACGACAATTGTTGTCTCTTTTAATTAATTTTAAAGAGTACATTTGAGTGTTATCAGGACTAACAAAGCAAAATAATATAACTATTCTTATATATTAGGGAAAAATAATAAATAAGGCTCTATACCTAAAATAAAAGTGTAAGTATAGAAGGCTCGGTGGTGTTGGAAAGAGGACTCAAAGACCTTTGATGTGATACATCACAGGTCACATAACTGTTTATGTATGTTCTTAAAGTTATGGTCCTTTGAAGTTGAACCAAAACTAAAAAGTGAAGTTTAACTTGTATGGCTTTTCAAAGTATCTGATGTTATATCTTCACATATAACTTTATTGAGCTCTGCTCGCCTGAAAAATATATGTGAGAGTGCATGATAAACGTGAAACAAATTATAAGTTCAAAGATGGAGGTTCAATCTAATGGCTATCATTTAGGTTGTCACTATGTTATCATTCAGGTCTAAAGCGATTCAATTAGCTTGCGCTCATTGATTTAAACAAATTTCAGTACCATCGATATCTTCTTGTTTCTGGTTAGGTAGTTCCTCCTCGAAAGAATCCTTTTGATCCTTTCTTATGTTGCTCTCATTGCGTTCTTTAAAATATCTCATTTTTTAATTCAGTTTAAATCCACTTTATTTTATTTTTTATAAATGATTAGAGATAAAAAGAAATTGTGGAATATAATAACTGTGCTCAATGAAAAAATAATGTAAATGGGCATAAGTGTTGCTAAATTATCAAATAAACGGTTTGGGAACATATTGGAGTTTTATAATTAACGGCTTACAGGCGTGAGGCGGATTATTCAATTTCGATAAATCGTTAACTAGTTAAGAGTTACCAGAGTGTAGAGAAGTTTTATATCATATGATAATAGTTGATTGACTTTCTTTTAGCTTTGTTGAGAGAGAAGGTTTAAGAGTTTACAAAAGTGGTGCAACCTCATAAAACAAATTAATAACATGTGTATCACTGTCCATTGGATTAACAGTGAATGTAAATATGCATAAGAAAATACTTAATTTGTTAAGTGCTTACGTAAGGATAAATCAAGTCTTCACTTTCACAGTTGATAATGTCAGCTCAATTGATGTGACTATAGGAACTTTCTAAGCAATTGACTAAGATGGAAACTGATTTGATGAGCGGTAATAACATTCAAGTGAGTGTACGCCGCAGATTGTGAATCTTATCATTCAGGATAATTTAAAAGAAAAATGTTCTTTTATTTAATGTGATAGACATGTCGTGCAATATGTTAGGAAGTCTTTTAAAAGGTTTCAAGATAAAGTTGTGATGGTGAACAACTCAATTGCAAAAATCTTTATGCTCTACCTAATGTTAAGTAGACTTGTTGAATTTGAGAAAACATTTTTAAATTATGCTTCTCCTGAAATTGGCCTGAGACATGGCGTTGAGAATTCTTTTGTTAAAGTTGGAACCATTGCAGGTGAATGAGTGAGCAACGATATATCGGGTGCACGTGAAAGAATTATCAAATTTCTTAAAATCGGGTTTCTCCTTATTTTAAAAATATCTGGATTAGTTTATGTCACATCAAATATTCATTTTCTTGAAATTTGTGGGATCATTATTTATTTGAATCAATTGATTGTTGTTGACACTGAATTTTGGACAGACCTTTTTAGAGTTAATACTTTAAATTTTTATCTTTTAAATAGTTCAAAATACATTTTCTCCAACTTTATACGATTATTGCTAATTATCCTTATTTTTTAAAATGTTATGATTTTTTATTAGCTTATTTTGAATTTTGATTGATTTCAATTTTTAATATTTTTTTCACAGTAGGTAGAATATGAAATATTGTTTTCATTTTCTAAACCATCATTTTTCATGGAATTAAAATTTTTAATGCTATTAATTATACTTATTTGACCACAATCTATTAATTCATTAAATACAACTAATGAATTACATACATAAATATATAAATATTTAATTATCATATTGTTTTTAACACAATTTAAATAGTCAATAATTTTAATTGCTTTTATAATGCTTTACTTAATCATGAAGTAAATAAGTGATGAAATATTTTAGTTTTTTTTTTTGGGGGGAGGGGGGAGGGGGGAGAGAGGAATTTCTAAAAGGAAGAGTCCTACAAAAAGTTTTCGCCTCCATGTGTAGATCTCAACTCACCATTGTTTTTTAAAACAATTCAAACCACCACTCGTCTTCTATACTTATAGCTGGAGAAGACAACAAACAAGAAACCACCAAACCACCAAAAAGCCTCCACCACAAACCACACTCTAGCTTTCTCCCTCACCACAACCTCTCACCGATAGAAGAACTCATAGGTGAGCTCCAAGTTTCGGCAGAACACGATAATCAAATGCGCTCAAAGCCCTACGGGACCCAAATTCACTGACTTACCCTCTTTTCTCCCTTCTCACGCTGCTATCCGTGAGGAGCTCCACCCTCCGATGAACCAGAGCACCAAACAACAACTAACAGTAGCTCTACTATACAACCACACCGACTGAAACAAAAACCACACTCCATCCTCTTTGTCACTCCAACAAACGGCAAAAGAAGCACCAGATATGACCACCAAAATCCCATCCCGTCCTCTTCACCACTCCGATGAACACAAAGGAATCCCCAGATCTCACAACCAAAACCCCCCTCCATCCTATTCATCACTCCAGTGAACACAAACAAACCCCCAGATCTTACAACCAAAACCCCCACTCTGTCCTCTTCGCCACTCCAGTGGACGACAAACGACCCCTCCCCCCCAAATCTCACCACCAAAACCCTATTCCGTCCTCTTCGCCACTTCAGTATATGAAAAACTAACCACCAAATCTCACCAGAAAATCATCACTGCTCCACTTCGTTTGTGCTCAAAACTGCGACTAGCACGATCAAGCTCAGGCTCACGCAACCAACAAACAACTCTCTCGCTCACTCCCCTTTTATGTTTTTTTTCTTCTCATTTTCAGGTTTTTTAACAACAATGAACTAGGTCTTCATCAACCCTTTATTTCTGGTGAGATTTGCTACTCTGGCGTCATCTGTTTTGAAGTCTATTTTGACTTTCTTATGTTTCTTTTACTTTTTATTTGTGAGAATGTCTTTTTTCAGTTGACTGATTCAAAAGTTTAGTGCTATTAGTGGAAGTACTTTTAGGAGTCTTTTTGTTTCCAGTTAACTAGCTCTAGGAGTCCTAATTAGTTGATGTTAGTCAGTTAGTAGGTAATGAGTTAGTGCAAAACCAGGGCCCTATTTTTTCTGTTGGTTTGTTTGTTTCCAAGTTCTATTTAAAGGCTTGTATCGTTGTTTTCGAAAACAATAGAAAAGATCAGTTTCTTGTGTTAACATCTTATTTGACGAGTCGTTCATCTCTTTTGCCAACAACTTTGGCAGTGTTGTTTAATTTTACTAAGGTTGTTGTTATTTTAGTACATCTTTAATCTAATCTTTTGATATGGATAGAAAAGTTAAAACTCCACGAGTAATATTCATTTTTTTTGTTAAGTTTGGTTAAGTATTATTACATTTTTTTAGTGTTGATAATTTTAGTTTAGATGGTTGTTGTAGTTTTGGTTGTTCTCAAGTGATGGTAAACTTTTCCAGACAACATTTTTGTTCATTAAATAATGATTTGTTATTATGGTTAGTTTTTGTTAATTTTGATGGCAGTTCATGTTTTTTCCCACGTTTGTTAACCTACTTTGTTTGATTATTAATTTTCCATTGTTAGTGATTGTTGTTAAGAAATATTTTTCATTAATTCTTTAATTCTCTATTTGACTTTAAGTATTGATTAATAATTTACTTTTAGTGATTATTGTTAAGAACTATTTTGCATTAATTCTTTACTTCTATGTTTACCTTTAAGTATTAGATAACAAATTTACTTCGGTTAAATTGGCCAATGAAAAAACTTTCATCGATGGTTTTCGAGGCCTCCCTATTTTTTAAAAGTTGAAAATTTTAATTTATACTCATATATATTATATGTTGAAATTGGTCGATAAAGAAATAATCGTTGATTTTGAAGTCTTTCGTGTTTATAAGATGGATTTTATTTTTCTTAATGATTATTTCTTTCTGTTTATTTTATTCATATTAAATCATAAACAATATTATTATTAAGTGTGTTTACAAGTACCTAGTTTTGCTTTCCAAGGAAGATACTGGAAAGACATTCGAATAGTATTTTTAATGTATAGTTTTTTTAGTGATAATGTTGTTTTTCATATTATTATTTAATATAATATTTGTATATATTTTATGTTTCTTATATTTGTACTTTATTTTTATCTCCTTATCAATTTGTTTTTTACAAAAAAAACTTAGTTTAGCCTGGACTCACAATTGTGATTTCTGAAGGATGCTAATACTTCCCCTTAAAATAACTTGAACTCTTACAAAGAATATATTGGTTTCGTTGGATATATTCTAATTAATTATTTATTGGTTTCCTAGTTATTTCCTAATATTAGGCGTGGAATCTTAAATCTTTTTTAAAGATCTTTTTAATATAATTTGATTGCGTTATTATCATTTTTTTTAGTCTCATGACGTTGCACCTTACTTATAAAAATGAGGATGTAAACAATTGCAAGTGAAGATACTGATTTAAATGTTATCGCAACAAAGATGAAAGAAAATTTGATAAGTATTTGGGTGATCCAACATAAACAAAAAAGATAATTTTTATTTCATATCTTTTGGATCCTCGTTACGACCTTGAATCAGTTGACTATGCACTTATAATGATGTTTGAGTAAGTGTTATTTATGGCATGTGATGTATTAGTTGTTCCAATTTCAAGTGTCACATATGAGTCTATATTTGGTACGGGGACGTCTTCTTGATTCATTTAGGAGTTCATTGACTCCTAAATTGGTGCAAGTTTTTGTCTATCTTCATGATTGGCTACGATGTAAAAATTTAAACTAGTGTTAAGAAGATCTGGATAATCTCGAACAAATTGAAAAGAGTATTAGTATTTTTGTTATATTTATTGAGTATTGTTGTTACAAATGATTAATATTTATTGTATATTGTTGTTCTCTACAAGTTCAGCTAGCACGGGAAAAGATCCTAATGTGGTTGACGTGCAGTACAATTGTACCTAGAAGGTGACTTCTACGAGTATAGTTTTTTTTAAAAAAAACTTTTGATGCACATCAATAATCCTTCTCCACAAAATATGAAAAATGGATGATCCTAATCTTTCTCAATAGTTTTTTTCATTATGTTTAACAAATATTCTCTGACTCTTCAATTTCTACAGAATGGATGATCGCAAAGAGGTAAAGAAAACCAAAAAAAAAATCTTGGCTCATTTTTCTTGTTTGTCCTGGCTTTTTTTCTTGCTTATTTTATTTTCTTGAGAATTCAAAGTTGGGTAAGAGTTTCTTGGGTCTTCCTGAAGTTCATCATACTCATAGTTTTCAGTATGGGTGTTCACGGTTTGGATAAAAATGACCCAAACCCAAAAACCAAACCAAATCGATAAAATAAAAATAATTTTATTTGATTTTGGCTTGGTTTGTTTTAGATTTTTCAAAATCGATAATATTTAATTTGGTTATGATTTTATTAGAAAAAATAATCGAACTGATGAATTATATACATATATGTTATTAATAGGCAAGGAAGCCTTTAAGACTTGGAACGCTAAGAGAATGCTTGGAAAGACTTAGAAAGAACAAGAAAGAGAGCTTTGAATAAGGCTTTGTATATTGCTCGGAGAATGCTTTACAACTTGGTGCCTTTGCAAATGAGGGCTCCTCTATTTATACTACTTTCTAGGGACTAAAGTGCAATTAATATTTACTTTACAAGTTCCTAAAATATTTACACTTTGGTCCTTTCTAGAGAATTTTACAATGCTTTGGGACCTTCCCTAGCCTTTTTGAGACTTCAAAAAGGTTCTAGAGTCCTCCGCACAACTCTAGAACGTTCTGCCCCTATCCGGATGCGGAATCAGGCTGAAATTGTGGCGGGACGTCACACGCTCCCCACCTGATGATGCGACGACCGCGGCGCATTGCTGCAGAAACTCCTGGACTTTATCTTTGAATTGCCACAAGTCTTCATATTTCTCCCATGTGGCCTCCTCTGGAGTTTGTCCTTTCCAATGCACAAGGAACATGGCGCTGGCTTGCAGGAGTTTCTGCAGCAATGCGCCGCGATCGTCGCATCATCAGGTGGGGGAGTGTGTGACGTCCCGCCATAATTTTAGCCTGATTCCGCATTCGGATAGGGGCAGAACGTTCTAGAGTTGTGTGGAGGACTCTAGAACCTTTTGGAAGTCCCAAGAAGGCTAGGTCCCTAAGCATTGTAGAATTCTCTAAAAAGGGGACCAAAGTGTAAATATTTTAGGGACTTGTAAAATAAATATTAATTGAACTTTAGTCCCTAGGAAGTAGTATACATAGAGGTTCCCTCATTTTCAAAGGCACCAAGCAAGTTGTAAAGCATTCTCCTAGAAATATACAAAGCCTTCTTCAAATCTCTCTTTCTTGTTTTTTCTAAGTCTTTCCAAGCATTCTCTTCGCACTCCAAGTCTTAAAGGCTTCCTTGAGCTTACAAGACCTTGAAAGATTAGTGAGTAAGTTGTTGATATATATATATATATATATATATATTAAAATTTCATTATAATTTACTTATTGAAAGCAAAAATGTCCAAGAGGAAAACATTTATCTTATTGATTTCATATATATGAGTGTGTATGACAATTCTTTGTGGGATTGAAAATGTTATTGTCTCCTCCTTCTAGGCCAATATAGAGAATTATAAAGTTTTATTGATAGTAAATTTAGTGATCAAAAGTTCAATAATTTAAGTCATTTTAACAATTTTTCGTTTTAAATGGATTGTTGTCATTTTTCCACATTTTGAATGAATTGTTTCTTTTATTTTTGTATATGATTAATAACTGAATAACCAAAACAAAACAAACTGAAACCGATAACCACCAAACGGATAAATGTATATTTTAGTTGTTTGGTTTGGTTTTGATAATTTTAAAATTGATTAAGTTATTTTGGTTTTGGTTTTGACCAATAACCGATCCAAATCGACCCGTGCACACCCCTAATTACAACATTAGGGTGTTGACATGTTGGTTTGGATAGGTTATTGGTCAGAATCAAAACCTAAACAACTTAATTGGTTTTAAATTATCAAATCAAATCACACCAAATATAATATACATTTATCGGTTGGTTATCGATTTTGGTTTGGTGTAGTTTTGTTATTCGATTACTAACCATATACAAAAGTAAAAAATAAAACAAGACTATCCAGTATCAGTTTTGCATAGTTTTAAGTTTTAACTAGATATTTTTTTTTACTAGTGAGTTGAGGGCGGAGTTTCGAATTGTCTTTATTTATTTTTTTAGATATCCTTTAAGGAGTATTAAGTATATGACTATGTAGTTTGAGTTGTTGCTTCTTCTTCTTGGGGTTCTGAATTGTCTTTTTTTCATTATTTTTAGATATCCTTTTGACTTTTATATCCTCCTCCTCTTTGAATTATGTAAAAATGAAATGAATTTTGATTTTTAATCAAACAAAGTAGGAGAATGATATACAAGTCTCGTGGTATATATAACTGTAATTTCCTTTGTAACTTAGAAAATAAGGAGAATGACTATATAGTGACTTTATGTTGTAATAATAAGATATTGAAGATATGTCCTTAAAAATATACAACAATTTATTGAGTTATTGACAAAGATGCTTTCATTGGACATTGAAAATGGGACAATTCATTAAAAATCAGAACCAATTACTGGTAGTCAAGTAAGTAACCTAGGTAAAGGACTTTTTAGATTAACTCATGAAGATCTAAAGCATATAGAGTTGTTAGTTAGTGGAAGTGTGGATGCTAGAATGGAATTACATAAATATTTTGTTGAATAAACTAAGAATGGCACTTAAGATTTTAACATCCCACTTTGGTTGAAAATGCCCAAAGTTCGATTTAGTATTCAAGCTTAAATGACTTGTGATATATTAGTTTATTCATTATCAAGTGCTCATCTGAATCTGTATTTAGTATGGGAGTACGGCTTCTTGATTTTGTTTAGGATTTCACTGTTCCTAAATTGGTGCATATTTTAGTTTGTCTTCAAGATTAGATACGAAGTGAATAATTAAAATAACTTATTAGTGTTGAAGAAATTCTGGATAATCTCGAGCAAAAAAAAACTACTAGTACTTTTATTATATTTATTATATATTGTTTTTACAAATAATTTGCATTTGTTGTATATTTTGGTTCTCTTCAACTTTTGCTAACACGGGAAAAAATCCTGACTCAGTTGACGTGTAGTACAATTCCACCTAGAGGTGACTTTTAGAATGTTAGTTTTTTTACAAAAAAAATAGACTATTGGAAACCCGAGAAGCTCTTTGGTTCATGCAAAAAGTCTACTGAAGAAATGTAGGAACAGTTTAATGGCCACAAAAAATGCAAATATCAAAAGGAAATGGTATGAATCTAACTTATATAACACATGAATCAATAGAGGCAAATACATAAAATGGGTAAGCTAGATAAATCTCAGATTGAGAAGAATGTGAAACACACTTAGATAGATCATATTGTTCTTGCTGACGAATTTTGAAATAAATCTCTATAATGGATAGTTAATAAAGACGAACCAAAGAAGTCATTGAAAAGAGTTTATAAGGTGACTTAACTTTAATATTGTTAGTGAATTGATACAATTCAACCGTCCCCAAAATGATTAAAATGCAGACTTGGAGCTAAGTGAATGAAGTCGCAACATCCTTTTATTTGTTTCGTGATTATTTCATCTTCCTTTTCTATTAGGACCAACATTCGTTTTGCTTATTTTGATACTCGAATCTTTTCTCTTATCGAATGATTCATATTTAAATCTTCTTTAGTTGATAGATTCCAATTAAATTCAGCTTCAACTAGTGCGATCTTGTTAATACACTGTAGAGTAGAGTGGAAGGAAACATGACGAGGTAACCATAATAAGATTAAAAATTTATTTTATTTGTAAAATACATACTAACCAAAAGTAAACAAGGGAAGCAAACTATTATCGAACGATACTAGAAATTTGCTAAAAATATATGATATTATAAAGTAGGATAGACATATGGTTATATGAATTACCTTATAGAGGTCATTGATGGAACGAAATTTTATACTTCTAGCTATTCCTTGCATGATACGATAATTTCCATCATTTACATATTTTGTCAAAGTTTTGAACCATATTTGACAATATTTTCATTTAAATATCATTTTTATTAATTGAAAGACTATCTTCACATATATCACACAATCTCAACCAAGTTATATGTGAACATAGTCTTCCGAATAATTCTGTTCATATTTTAGATGACACTATTGTCAATTATGGATCAAACTTTTTGAAACACATGAAAATGATGGAAATTATTGCATCATGTAAGGAATATCGCGAAGAACAAAATTTTGTTCCATCAATAACCTCTATAAGACAATTCATATAAACATTATGTATATCTTACTTTAGAACATTAGATATTTTTAACAAGTTTCTAGTATTGTTCAACTATAGTTTGCTTCTTCTTCACTTTTGGTTATTTGATATTTGAAAAATAAAAGAAATTGTTAAACTTATTCTTATAATCTTGTCATGTTTTCTTGTATTCTAAAGTGTATGTACTAACAAGTCTCTCACTAGTTGAAGTTGAATTTGATTGGAATCTTTCAACTAAAGGAGAACTAAATATTAATCATTCAGCAAAAGGACACTCAAGTATCAAAAAAATAAGAAAAATGTTGGTTGTGAGGGAAAAAAAAGAGAGATAACAATACGATAACAAACAAAAGGATTATGATTTCTTTCATCTAGCTTCAAGATTGCATTTTAATTATTTATCTGAAGGTTGAATTGTACCAATTCATTTACAATTTTAAATTTAAGTCGTCTTATAAACTGTGTCAACTACTTCTTTTCTCCGCCTTATTAATTACATTTTATAAAGGTTTATTTCAAAATTCATCAATTGTATTGACACTTGAGGTCATTTTTTGTGTTTTTACTATTTTCCCTTTCTCGTAGCTTCCGTGTAGCTTTTTTATGATGCTGGGTTGGGTGACATGTTTCCCAATGTGGTCGGGTGAGTATTGAGTGGTTTTTTTCCATTTGGGAGGTTTAAGGTTTGCAAGAGTTGACTTTAGTTAACAACTAGATATTTTGATGTCCAAATGGAAAATTTGTTAGTTCCATCAGTTGTAGAAGGGTCATTTTGGTCTAGTGTGATGACTGGTACATGTGTCGAGACTTTTGTTTGGAGTTTGTGTAATTAGGTGTTTTAGCTTTTGAGGTTTGCCCAAAGTTTTATCTCGGTAAACTTTCTTTCTAAACACGCTTCAATGGAATCCTAACAGTCTGGTTAGCTCTGAAATGCCGAGTTTGGTGTAGAGTGACTTTTAGTTTAATTCTCAAGGTAATCATGATGACCTTGTGGCGTTTAACATTTTGTTTGGCATTTCTTTATAAGTGTAAACTTTAGTCAACATTTTAAACAAATCACATGTCACGCCTCGAGCCTACAATATGGGTGGGACTGACACTCGAGAACCATTGTTGGCCCCAAGTGAACCCTTGCCCTAGCTTATTACTCAACGGAAGACTTGAATTAATAAAGACAAACCCATATAACTGAATAATGTTAATAAGAAAGCATTCAACTAGCCAATAAGGTGAACTCAAGTCCTTAAACAACATCTGAAATGAGTAAGCCTAAAGAACTATACCTATACATCTATGAAGCCTCTAAACAATAAGGTATGTGGGGACATGACCCCCGATCATCCTAACAAGTGAAATACTAGAAAGAAAAGTAAAAGCATTCCCCCTGAAAGCAAAGAGGTTCACCAACTGACTCTGAGTGCTCAACTGGATCAACGAGGCGCTGGATGCCGATCGTGGTTACCAGTACAATGTACGAGTATGCGAGGGGAATACTAAACATAACATAAGCTTGAAAGAAATCTGAAAGAAACACTTACCTTGGCTTTACTCAACTCATGAATAACTTAACACAATATAAAGCAACAATACACATGCAATATATGGAAGGCTTTTAAAACAGTAGAAAGCAACTCAGTTTGTTAAAGAAATGCAATAACAAACTCAACTTTACTCATATGATAAAGTAATCTAGTTTTTGTGGGAATTTCTCTAACAAACAACCATCATTATGAGCCTAAGTGAAGATACAACATCTTGCCCATGCTACCAAAATTGTCCTATGCTTTATCATCATATATATAGAACACCTTAACTAAGTGGATCCACTAGTCTATGCTAAAAAACACTAAGGATCTATCTAAAAAGTATGATCATTTTCTACCCATGATGGCTACATGGTTTATGGAGACTTGAGTTATTATGAATTCGCATCCCCATATCGGTGCTAAATACTAATCCCAAAATATTTTTTAAAATAAAACTCTTTCTTTTGTTTGAGATAATTACTCAAAACTTAGATTAAAAGCTCGCTTGGAAATTAGTGTTTCCTTTTATAGATCAAAGGTTGAAAATATTTCAACTCTTGGAAATACTTAGTTCCCGTATAATCTTTGAAGAAATGAACTCTTACTCTTAATTCTTTACTCAACTCGAAGCTTCAGTGTTAAAAACAAACTTAAAACATTTTTGAAAGAGTATGATCATTTTCTACCCATGATGGCTACATGGTTTATGCAGACTTGAGTTATTGTAAACTCGCATCTCCATATTGGTGTTAAATACTACTCCCAAAATATTTTTTTTAAAACAAAATTCTTTCTTTGGTTTGAGATAATTACTCACATGTTAGCTTAGAAGCTCCCTTGGAAACTAGTGTTCCCCTTTCTAGCTCAAATGTTCAAAACATTTCAACTCTTAAGAATACTTAGTTCCCATATAATATTTGAAGAAATGAACTCTTACTCTTAATTCTTTACTCAAATCGAATCTTAAGTCTTAAAAACAAACTTAAAATGTTGTGAAAAACTTTTGAAAACTTTATGAACTTCTCTTGACTTGATTCTTTAACTTCTAGACTTGACCCTTAACTTTTATTGAATTAAATTATGGGTTTAAGGTTCACGATATCATGTTTATGGATTATTTCATGATTTATAAACGTACCTTAGAATCTTGGAATCACTAGAAAACATAGGTACGTTGCTAAGGAACCAGTACGGAAAGATGGGGGGGAAATGGGAAGAACTGGCATCACTAGCGTTCTGAGAGGCATGGGGCGCCAGTCCTTGAATTTTAGGAGTTGGGTTGGGACGCTCTGGCTGGAGCGGCACCCCAGAGCCCAAATTTTAGAGACCCTTTTGGGAAGCTCTGGCTGGGGCGGCACCTCAGACCCCTGCCAAGGTGCACTCTGACTTTTTTAGCTCATTTTTCAACTCGAAACTCCCTATGTCAACTTGGTTCTTTCCCCAAAACACTTAGAATTGATTAATCCTCAATATTTACAAGATTCAACTCTAAATCACACCTAAATACATGAATAAATCTCAAGAAACTTCAACAACGTAACAAGAAACCATAGTTTTTTAACAATTTTACATCAAGAACTCATATGATTTACTTTCAAATTAATATACCTTTGCTGAATTAAATCATGATTGGCGTGTCGGCGAACTAATCCAATTCTATGTGATCTCACATACTTGGTAGGGATTAACCCTTGGCAAAATCTAGATGAAAATCTTTAAGAAATCTATGAATCTTGAAACTTTCTTCTCCTTTCTCCTCTCTTCTATTCCTTGAAGAGATACTTAGTGTAGGTAGGACTATGGACCCTACTTATGCATTGCACAAGTGGAATTTAGGGGAAGTTATGATTAGGTTCCTTTATGAAATAAGTATTATGGTTCATTTATGTTGATATGAATGCATGTTAAGGTTGACTTTACTTATGTCAAGACATGAATTATGATTATGCATGTGAATTACACTTATGGCTTCTAAATGGGTTTGCTTAGTATATGTGGGGGTATGGGACTCCATGTATACATTGCACAAGTAAGCTTGTGAAGCGGCTGTGAGGGTGGTTTACCTATGATATGAGCTTAATGGGTTATGACGAAGATGTAACGAATGAAAGAGTTCTTGTATGACTATTAATGAAGTGTGTTGTTCTCATGTCTAATGATTAAATATATGTGTTGTATCTGTTGGTCATTTTGACATTTTAACATTAATAGAATGTATCAAGTGTTATATGTGACCATACATTTTGACATTTTAATATTAATAAAATGCATGTGTGACCATACATTCTTATTTCTGAGGTGCACTTCACATGTGACACCTTGACTTTAATACCATGCTTAATGCATATTAATGTTGCAGTGAACGTTGGATATACGTTGAGCAACTCTTCACTTTCTGCACGTTAGTGGCATTGGCTTCCCTCACATTATTGTCACTCATTATTCTTCCTCCATTACTCTTTGTAACCTATGTAACATATGTAACTCCTAAGGCCATTTATCTTCACTATTTACTACACCATTTATCTTCCTCTTCATTGCTAGGAAGACTTGTTCTAATATAAATATTGGTGGTCTTCATTTGATTTGTACACACAACATACAAGAGAAAATATAGAGTGAAAGAGTTAGTAAAAAAGAGAGTTCTTATTAGTTGAAGGGAGGTGTTCTTTTTTTTTTTTTTTTTTGGACTCAACTCTTGTCCAGAGTTGTTGAGTTATATTTTGTAAAGGTTGTTGTATCATGGAGGGGACAAGTCAAAGAGTACTACTGCTGGACCGGTGAAAAACATTTGCTGCAGTGGGCTTGAATCTCCTTAAAGAGAGCGAGATATCCGCGCCTCAGCCTTGAAGAGATTTATTTTCTTCATTTCATTTTCAATTGTAATCTTGTATTTTTTGTTATCTAGTAAGTTTTTCACTAACAATTTTAAGGAGATTCAACATGACTACAATTGAAAAAACCGCGGATGTCAAGTTGGGAGACCTTAACAAGCCATTTCGGTTCAATGGTAACCATTTCAAGAGATGGAAGGGTAAAGTACTTTTCTACTTAAGTCTTCTCAATGTTTCTTATGTGTTAACTGAGAAGAATCCTAATAAAGTAGACATCACCACTATGAATGATGATGAAACTATTACTCATCTAGAGAAAGTGGAAAAGTATGATGGCGATTCCTATAAGTGTCGGTATTATCTTCTTAATTGTCTGTCTGATAATTTTTATGATTATTATGATAGAACTTACTCTAGTGCCAAGAAAATTTGGAAAGCATTGCAGAGTAAGTATGATACCGAAGAGGCAGGAGCGAAAAAATATGCGGCTAGTAGATTTTTTCGTTTCCAAATGGTGGACAACAAATCAGTGGTAGATCAAGCTCAAGACTTCATAATGATTGTTGGAGAGCTTAGGTCTGAAGAGGTTAAAATTGGAGATAACCTTATTGTTTGTGGCATAGTGGATAAACTTCCACCTACTTGGAAGGAATTTCAAAAAACTATGCGCCACAAACAAAAGGAAACCTCTCTTGAAACCTTGATCATGAAAATCTGCATGGAAGAAGAAGCAAGGGGCCAAGATGCACTTTTACAAACAGAAGAGAACAACATCACATCGAAGGTAAATTTAATTACTTCGAATAATGCTACTCCTGAAACTCACAAAAATACTTCTTTAAAGCCTAAGAAGAAAAAATTCAAGAAAAATAATGGTAGACCTCCCAAGAAAAATAATGGTGAAAATCACCAAGCACAAAATCAACATGTTCAAGAAAAAGGACCATGCTTTGTTTGTGGCAAGAGTGGGCATATTGCTCGATTTTGCAGATTCCGGAAACGTGGTCCTAACCCTCAGGCAAACGTTACCGAAGAACCTTTTGTGGCGGTGATTACCGACATAAACATGGTTGAGAATGTTGATGGATGGTGGGCTGATTCTGGTGCAAACCGTCATGTCTGTTATGACAAAGACTGGTTTAAAAAATATACTCATTTTGAGGAGCCCAAAACAATCATGCTTGGTGATGCTCATACTACTCAAGTTCTTGGAAAGGGAGATGTTGAATTGTGTTTTACTTCTGGAAGGGTATTAACATTGAAAGATGTACTTTATACTCCTTCTATGAGAAAAAATTTGATGTCTAGTTTTCTTCTTAATAAAGCAGGCTTTAAACAGATTATTGAATCTGATCAATATGTAATAGTGAAGAAAGGTATTTTTGTGGGGAAGGGATATGCATGTGATGGGATGTTTAAGTTGAATGTTGAAATGAATAAAATTTCTACTTCTGTTTATATGCTTTCTTCTACTAATTTTTTGCATGCTCGTTTGTGTCATATTAATGATCGTTATATTGGAATCATGAGTAGTTTAGGATTAATCCCAATGGTTAAAAAGCATTTTGAGAAGTGTGAGGCTTCTAGTAAAGCCAAGATCACTAAAAGGCCTCATTTTCAAGTTGAAAGAAAAACTGATTTGTTAGAATTAGTTCATACTGATATTTGTGAACTTGGTGGAATTCTAACTCGTGGAGGTAATAGATATTTTATCACTTTCATTGATGATTTTTCTAAGTTTACATATGTTTACTTGATGAAAAATAAAAGTGATGCTTTTGAAAATTTCAAAACTTATCTCCATGAAGTTGAAAATCAGTTTGGAAGAAAAATAAAAAGAATTAGAAGTGATAGAGGCCGTGAATATGAATCAAATGAGTTTAATTCTTTTGTTAGATCATTGGGAATAATTCATGAAACTACTCCTCCTTACTCTCCTTCATCTAATGGAGTAGCAGAAAGGAAAAATAGAACATTGGTTGAATTGACTAATGACATGCTTATTGAGTCACATGCACCTTTGAATTTTTTGGGTGAAGCTGTTTTAACTGCTTGTTATGTGTTGAATCGTGTGCCTCATAGAAAGTCAAAACTGACACCTTTTGAATTGTGGAAAGGTTACAAGCCAAATTTGGGATATCTAAGAGTTTGGGGTTGTCTAGCCTTTGTGAGGCTAATGGATCCCAAGATTACAAAGTTGGGTAAGAAAGTTACTGCTTGTGCTTTTCTTGGTTATGCTTCAAATAGTACAGCCTATAGATTTTTTAATCTTGAAGATAATATTGTGATAGAATCTGGTGATGCTATTTTTCATGAAAATAAGGTTCCTTTTGATACTAAAAATAGTGGGGGTCAAAGGATTGAACAAAATATTTTGTCACTACCTAGTTCTTCTACTTCAACTTTGAAAAATAAAGAAGTTAATGATTTTGAGTTAAGAAGAAGTAAAAGAGCTAGAGTAGAAAAAGATTTTGGTCCTGATTTTTATGTGTTTAATGTTGAAAATGACCCTCAAACTTTGAAAGAAGCATTATCATCACATGATTCTATTTTTTGGAAAGAGGCTGTAAATGATGAAATGGAATCTCTAATTTCTAATAAAACTTGGAAGTTAGTTGATTTACCACCAGGTTGTAAAACAATTGGTTGCAAATGGGTCTTAAGGAAAAAGTTGAAACCGGATGGTTCTATTGATAAATACAAGGCTAGGCTAGTTGCAAAAGGTTTTAAACAACTAGAAGGCCTAGAAGTTTTTGATACTTTTTCTCCGGTAACAAGAATTACATCCATTAGACTTTTAGTTGCTATGGCGGCAATTTTTGATTTGCAAATTCATCAAATGGATGTAAAAACTGCTTTTCTAAATGGAGACCTAAATGAAGAAATTTATATGGATCAACCCGAGTGTTTTATTGAAGCAGGCCAAGAAAACAAAGTCTGTAAACTTACTAAATCTCTATATGGCTTGAAACAGGCACCAAATCAATGGCATGAAAATTTTGATTCATGCATGATTTAAAACGGTTATAAAACAAATGAGTGTGATAAGTGCATATATCATAAGTCTTGGAATAATTCACATGTGATTATTTGCCTATATGTTGATGATTTGTTGATCTTTGGCTCTAATATAAATGTTATTGATGCAGCTAAAAATGTTCTTAGAAGCCATTTTGATATGAAAGATCTTGGTGAGGCAAATTTTATTCTTGGAATAAAAATAACAAGAACATGTGAAGGAATTTTCCTTGACCAGTCACATTATGTTGAGAAAATATTGAAAAAATATAACTTTCATGATTGCAAGCATGTTGCTACTCCTTTTGATTCAAGTGTTCACTTATTTCCTGTTGAAAGTGAAAATGATGTAATAAATCAAAAGGAATATGCTAGTATAATCGGAAGTTTGAGATATGTGACTGATTGCACTAGGCTGATATTGCATATGCAGTAGGAGTACTTGGCAGATTTACAAGCAAGCCAGGTAATAAACATTGGTATGCTATAACAAGAGTTATGAGATATTTGATTGGAATGAAAAATTGTGGTTTGTTCTATAAAAAATATTCTGCTCTACTTGAAGGCTTTTGTGATGCAGATTGGAACACTTTATCTGGTGATTCCTGTTCTACCACTGGGTATGTTTTTACTTTAGGTGGTGGTGCTATTTGTTGGAGATCAAAAAAGCAAACTATAATTGCTAACTCTACCATGGAGGCTGAACTAATTGCTTTAGCTTCAGCTAGTGAGGAAGTGAATTGGTTAAGAGATTTATTGTTTCAAATTCCTTATTTTGAAAAACCAATTCCTCTTATTTTAATTCATTGTGATAGCACCGCTGCAATTGGTAGAGTTCAAAACCGTTATTACAATGGTAAATCCAGACCTATAAGGAGGAAACACAGTAATGTAAGATCATATTTGACAAATGGTACCATTAATGTTGATTATGTCAAATCTTGTGATAATCTTGCAGATTCTCTTACTAAGGCCTTAACAAGAGAAAAGGTCTGGAGCACATCGAGGGGGATGGGATTGAAGCCTATAAATTCTTGAGTCTTATATGAGGAAACCCAACCTGGGAACTAGAGATCCTATAACCAGGTTCAAAGGGAAAAACTAATCATATGATGACTTGTTGTGAAAAATGCACTATCTTTTTATTCTCTCCCTATGATGTGAGTGCATTGTTTCCTGTAGTTTGTGAAGGTTGAGTTGATAAAACTCTTAATGAATATCTGTAGCCCGTATCGGTGGAGTGTTAAGCTAACAGGAACACTCTCGACAGATTTCACCTATGTGATGTGTGGAAGTAGGTCGCTTCCTATGAGAATTGGCTTATTCTCAAATGCACTCATGAAACCGGGATAGCACATGGCCATAACGTGCTGGATTTAAAGATCATGTCAACACCTTGATTATTATGTGGACAGTGATATTTTATTTCCCTTAAGCAGCCATAGTTCAAGTCTGAGACCACTACGACTCTGGAGTAAAAGTTACTGTTTCACTAAGTGGAGGTTCAATGTAGAGCACACCTTCATTATGCATAGTAATCTTCCTTCAGCTGATATACTCTTTTAATTAATATTAATATGAGTGGGGGATTGTTGGTCATTTTGACATTTTAATATTAATAGAATGTATCAAGTGATATATGTGGCCATACATTTTGACATTTTAATATTAATAAAATGCATGTGTGACCATACATTCTTATTTCTGAGGTGCACTTCACATGTGACACCTTGACTTTAATGCCATGCTTAATGCATATTAATGTTGCAGTGAACGTTGGATATACGTTGAGCAACTCTTCACTTTCTACACATTAGTGGCATTGGCTTCCCTCACATTATTGTCACTCATTATTCTTCCTCCATTACTCTTTGTAACCTATGTAACATATGTAACTCCTAAGGCCATTTATCTTCACTATTTACTACACCATTTATCTTCCTCTTCATTGCTAGGAAGACTTGTTCTAATATAAATAGTGGTGGTCTTCATTTGATTTGTACACACAACATACAAGAGAAAATATAGAGTGAAAGAGTTAGTAAAAAAGAGAGTTCTTATTAGTTGAAGGGAGGTGTTCTTTTTTTTTGTGGAGCTTTGGAATCAACTCTTGTCCAGAGTTGTTGAGTTATATTTTGTGAAGGTTGTTGTATCCTGGAGGGGACAAGTCAAAGATTACTACTGCTGGACCGGTGAAAAACATTTGCTGCAGTGGGCTTGAATCTCCTTAAAGAGAGCGAGATATCCGCGCCTCAGCCTTGAAGAGATTTATTTTCTTCATTTCATTTTCAATTGTAATCTTGTATTTTTTGTTATCTAGTAAGTTTTTCACTAACAGTATCTTATTTAATGTGATGTGCCTAAGTCTAGGGTGACTTCCTAGGATCACTTGGTGTGAGTAGTATTATGGGATGCTACTTGTACATTGCACTAGTGTGACTTGGGGGTTGTCTTAGGTTATGGTTCTTATGTGTAGATTATGCCCTATGATGTGCTTATGACTTTATGAAGGCTTAAGTCATCGATAACCCCTTAATGTTGTCTGCATAATTCGTTTAAACACCTCAACTGTAGTTTGTACCTATTGAACACCTTGACTCTTCTGAATTTGAATCATTTAGACACTTTGTGCACACGTGGCACAAAAAGTGTAACCTATACCTTTTTAGGCGCGTGAATCACTTAATCAATGCCTTTTTAATTTTTTCTTTTTTGTTTCTCATACTATTTTTTTCTTTAAAAAATAATTTTCTTCTTTCTCTTTCAAAATTGCAAACCTGCTGCCACCAATTATTCATAATAATAAAATCTATGACCTTACATTTTATTTATAGATTTACTTATTCTAAACTTATGTTTAAATTTAATAAGAAATGTAGTCAACTGCCCTCATTTCCTTTGTTAGAAAAAATGAAGAACATAATATAAGTTTTTTTGCCGGAAAAAAAGGAGATCACCATTCATTTATTTAATTTTGACGGAAAATATGGAGGCCACACACACAGCCTCCGTTTCACACTCCTTATTTCTTCATTATGAAACAAGAACATAAAGTAAATTTGAAATCAAAACAAAAAGACAATGAACAGATTCCTTTTTATAAGAAAATAAAACTATCAATTTTGAAATAGGAACAAAAAAGAAAACATTAAGAGAAAAAGGAAGAATATAAATTCATACTTAGTACATGTCAAAATCTCCATTTATAAAATCACAATGGTGGACAAGAGGTGATTTTAGTGAGAGAAGAAAAGGAAAGGTTTGAGGTGGTGTCGGGTGCAGGTGGGTGTGAGGGTGGTAACATGAATTTTTCTTTCTTCTTTTTTAAGTTGAAATTCTTTTCTTTTTTTATTTAGATTCTTTTATTTTCAAAATTCATTTATAAAAATAATTTTAAATTTAAATGCCGCATGTCTTCATTTGATTTGGTATTTTGCCACATCAGCTACATGTGTATTACACGCTCTTCCTCTTTTGACCAGGTCTTAGAAAAATGTTTGATGGGTACTAATTTTTTAAGGTTTGAGCGTCTAATAGGAAAATAGGCATGTTAAGGTGTCTAAGTAAATTTTTCGAAAAACTTTAAGGGGCCGCACATGACTTAATCCCTTTATGAATATATGTGGTTGTATTGATGAAGCGTATATATGAAAGATCATCTTTGGTGACCTTAAGGTGATACATTGTACTAAGTATTGCTTAAGGGTTGCTTAAAGAAAGGAGTTAAGATTAAAAGGAAGGTAATGTATGGTGTGTATTGAATGTAACTCAATTGTGTAAATGGCTTCATTTGTTGTTATGAGTGGTATTCCATGTCGATGTGATGTATGTGAGCTATATTGTGCTTATTATATCAAATGCTTATGAAGTTTTACTATAAATACATGATGCATGGTTTCTAACTAAATGCCCTCTTTAAAGCATGTTTTTGCACTGTTATCATACTTAGTTCATTCTTATACTAATATCATTCTTCATCATCTTTTTACACAAAGTGTAGGTGGTGATGGCTAGAGAATCTTTCCAAGAATGAGGAGCTTGGATTACTATTCCCAGTTCAAGTGTGTCCTGAATGATTCAAGGACCTTCATGTCAAGAGTTTAAATTAAGTTCATGTAATAGTATAGAGATATTTTTTTGTATTGTTAAGGGTCGTGTCTCTATTCTATTGATGTCGTGTGTAAGATAGAAAGACGAGACTTAATGTTCGAACTATGTACTTATGGTTTTTAAATGGAATGGCTTTTTAGTCTTGTGTATATTATGAAAAAGTTTTAAATTTTCCGCCATTTTAATGTCTATGCGAGAAAGATGTCTAAGGGCTTATATAAGACCTCCAAGAGGTCAAGTACGCCATGTTACGTCTAGGGGGTACTCTCCAGTCGTTACACTAGCTCACTCTTGAATTCGGAAGCACCGATCACAAATCTTCTAAGATAGGTCTTTCAATAGCTGCCAGAAGATGCCCTGTACTCAACAAAAATAAGAGCAAGTGCAGTATCAGTACACAACCACCGTGTACTGGTAGGATCACGCGACTATCCCACTAAGTGCAATATCAAAAGACAAACAACATTATAATCACATGCATATGTATAGACATGTACAATATTGTCAACATTTATGAACAACGATCAACTTCACATTTCTCAAATTACACAATTATGTCAATTATTTGGTCCTTTAATGGAACCCAAACCCAAATTGTTAGTGCACGAGAACGTGAAACCGATCCCGTAATTATACCAGAACGTGGCAATCTGATCTCATTTTTATTGGAACATGGCAACCAATCCCAGTTAGTTATGTCGGAACGTTTCAATCTGATCCATCAAAACATCACAATCACAAACACAGGTGTACTTTCAAGTAATAGAGTCAAGAGTGATTCATGACATATACTCATTCATCTTTATCATTTAGAACAAGTGTGATCAATAATGCAACATTCATATACATACATGTATCATAATGAAACAAGAAAATGCATACATCACACAATCATAGAATCACAACCATTACATACCTCGAAACAAACTTGAAACCCTAAGAAACTTGATCCTTCCCTTTCTAGTTTCATTCCACTTGTTCTTGGTCTACAAACAATCATAATAACACGGGAATCAACAAATAAACAATAACTACCCAAAACTATAATAATTATATGAATCCTAGATCAAACCCATGATCTCAATTATTCAATTAGGATTGTTTCCACCATAGAATCTTTATCAAAACCATTCCCCATCATTATTAATTAATCTCATTATGTTCTACGGATCAAAAAATGGATTTGTGGAAAATCTTACCTTTAGCCTCAGAATGGTGAAAAACGAGTAGAAATCACTTGGGGATTGTTCCTTATCTCAAAAAGTCAAGAAGTGCATAATGAGGTCGCTTAGGGGTTCATTAACAACTTTAATTCTTGTTCTGCCCACCATAACGGCCATCACACCATCACATCAGCGGCGCCAAAGAGGCAAAAATCCCCCAGGGTGGGATTCTCAAACTAGTGATCTATTCAAAGAATTTCCAAATCCCCATTTCACAATACATATCTAATCCACGACGCTCATAAAATATCCTTTACGCTAAGATCGATTCCCGAAGTTCTATAAGTCTAAATTCAATTTTGTAAAGTTGTACGGATATCTTAACGAGTTATCTAACTACTCATGTAATAAAAATCATAATTGATTCACCCGATTGTTACCAAATCTCCCTACATCTTAAAGACTCCGATTTCATTCAAATCTATACTATGTTAGGGAAATTCCAAATACTACGAAAAAGTTTTCCGACCCAAAATTTTTCCCATTAGCTTTTCTATAATGATGAAACCTGGTCGTTACAATAGATACCAATTTACCCATCACTCGTCCCCGAGTGACAAACTTAGGAAAATAGGCTAAGGAAAGAATGAATTAGTACCTGATTTGACGAACAATTGGGGATACTTGTCTCACATATTCTTTTTGGTTTCCCATGTAGCCTCTTCAACTAGAGGATGCTTCCATTGAACCTTAATGATCTTCATATCCTTGGTTCTCAACTTACGCACATCATGATCAAGTATTGCAATCGTTTCCTCCTCATATTGAAGGTCTTTGTCTAACACAATTGAGTCCCACTTAATGATATGATCCCTGTCACCATGATACCTTTTCAACATGGATACATGTAATACCGGGTGAACATTTGATAAATTGGGAGGTAAGGCAAATATAACTGCTAACAAACCCATGCATTCAAGAATCTCAGATGGACCAATATATTTGGGATTTAGCTTACCCTTCTTACCAAATTTCATCACCCCTTTCATGGGAGATACCTTAAGAAGAACAGTTTCACCGGATAGAAATCCCATGTCTCTCACCTTATTATCTACATACTTCTTTTGCCTATTTTGGGCTGCTAGAGGTTTAGTTTGAATACTCCTCACCTTATCGTGAGCATCCTTCACTAAATCAACACCAAAAGGTTTCACAACTCCAGCCTTTAACCATCCTATGGGTGATCAATATCCTTTCCCATAAAGTGCCTCAAATGGTGGCATATCTATACTGGGATGATAACTATTATTATAAGAGAATTCGCACAAAGGTAGGAATTTATCTCAAGGCCCTACAAAATCAATCACACTTGTTCTCAACATATCTTCTAACTCTTGAATAGTCATCTCCAACTGCCCATCTGTCTGCTGATGAAAGGTTGTACTAACAATGATTTGTGTGCCTAATTCATCGTGCAATTTCTGCCAAAACTTGGACATAAATTGGGTACCACGATCTTAGATAATAGAAAGGTCACTCCATACAACCTCACTATCTCTTTCACATACACTTTATCCAATTGTTCAGTGTTATATTCTATTTTTACCAAAATAAAATGGGCTGACCTAGTCAATTTATCAACCACTAACCAAATAGAGTCAAACTTCCCCAAGGTCTGGGGAAGACCAACCACAAAGTCCATGGATATCCTTTCCCACTTCCATTCAAAAATTGGCATTCTTTGAAGCAAACATGCAGGCCTTTGATGTTCATACTTCACTTGTTGACAATTTTTACACTTCGTCACAAACTCTGCTATGTCTTTCTTCATGCCCGACCACTAATAAATTCACTTCAGATCTCTATACATCATGGTCACACCATGATGAATAGAATATCGTGAACCGTGAGCCTATGCCAATAGTTTCCCGATCAATTCATCTACTCTAGGAACACATATTATCCCCTTGAAGTTAAGCACCCCATTCGCATCAAGAGTGGTCCCTTTTGACTTACCCATCGCAATCTTCGCTCTAAGCTCCTTCAAATCTCCATCTTCAAATTGCTTGGCCTTGATCTCATCAATGAATGTGGCCCTCACTTCAATACTAGCTAACACCCACATCTTTCTAAGATTCTCAATTGCACGAATTTTGACTCCAAGGTCTGAATTTCTTGGCCAAAGGTCGCTTGGTTATGCTCAAGCAAGCTAAACTACCCATGCTCACCACTTTTCGATTCAAAGCGCCTGCCACCACGTTGGCCTTACCCGGATGGTATTAAATGGTCGCATCATAATATTTAAGTAACTCCATCAACCTTTGTTGTCCCAAATTTAGATCCTTTTGAGTGAACACATGCTGCAAACTACGATGATCGGTAAACACTTCACACTTAACGCCATAGAGGTAGTGTCGCCAAATCTTAAGAGCAAACACTACCGCTGCCAACTCTAAGTCATGCGTTGGCTAATTCCTCTCATGCACCTTTAATTGTCACCACGCATAAGCTATAACATTCTTACCCTACATCAACACAACACCCAAACTAGAATGTGAAGCATCACAATAAACAATAAAATATTTACCTTTAACCGATAATGCTAGGATGGGCGTGGTGGTCAAAGAGTCTTAAGATTTTGGAAGCTCTCCTCACATTTTTCTGTCCGTTCAAATTGTATCTCCTTTTTAGTCAAATTGGTCAAGTGTGTGGCAATGGACGCAAAATTCTTCAAAAACCAATAATAGCAGCTAGCGAGCCCCACAAAACTCCTAACTTCCGTTATAGAGGTAGGTGAAACCCAATTCTTAACCGCCTCAAACTTTTGAGGATCTACCATAGCACCTTCTTTTGAAACTACATGACCCCAAAATGTAACCGATTTTAACCAAAATTCACACTCAGAAAATTTAACATACAAATTTTGTCTCCCGAGAATGCTTAAAACAATATGAAAATGGTCGACGTGCTTTTCCTCACTTTTCAAATGGACCAAAATATCATCAATAATACTACCACAAACAAATCAATAAATGGTTTGAACACCCCATTAATTAAACTCATGAAAGTTGCATGTGCATTGGTCAAACAAAAAGACATAACCAAAAACTCATAGTGCCCATAGCAAGTTCTAAACGTCGTCTTGGGCACATCCTCATGCTTAATACTCAATTGATGGTAAGTGTATCTTAGATCATTTTTCGAGAAAATTGTTACCCCTTACAATTGGTCAAAAACATCATATATTCGAGGCCAAGGATACTTGTTTCGAATAGTGACCCTATTCAATTGTCGATAATCTATACATATTCTGATGTTTCCATCCTTCATATTAACAAACAAAAAATGAGCACCCCTTGGGGAAGCACTAGGGCGAATAAATCCCTTATCAAGAAGCTCTTGGATTTTAGCCTTAAACTCTCTTAATTCTGTCGGAGCCATGCAATATGGAGGGATGGAAATAGGATGAGTATGAGGCTCTAAATAAATGCAGAAATCTATATCTCTATCCGAAGGCATACGAGGCAAGTCATTGGGAAATACTTCACCAAATTCAGACACCTAGGAATAGACCAAATGGATGGTGTCTCAATCTCCACATCCCTAATATGATCCAAATAAGCCAAAAAACCATGCTCTACTAATTTACTAGATCGAATGGAGGATATAATCTTAGCCTGCTTAGGCTTGTACTCCCCTTTCCACTCTAATCTTTCCCTTCCCGGAATTCATAGAGTCAAAGACTTAGTATTACAATTTAATACAACATAATAGAGGAGCTACCAAGTCATGCCTAAGATAATGTTGAAGTCAATCATATCTAAAAATACCAAATCAGCCCAAGTCTGAAAACCTATAAACAAGATAGGACAAGCATGATAGACATGAGTAACTATGACTGACTCTTCCACTGGGGTAGAAACATGAATAGAGTCATCAAGTACATCACAAATCATATCAAACTTGGAAGCAAATCCCACGGATACATAAGAATAAGTAGAACCCGGATCAAACAACACAGTAGCCATCCGATCACAAACAAGAATAGTACCTGTGATCACCGCGTCAGACGCCTCTTCCTCATTCATTCCTGAAAACACATAACATTGAGCCCTATTATCTTGACGAGCTACTTCCCTGCTTGGTTGTGTATTATCTCTGCCTCCACCACCATTTTCTCTACCTTTACAACCTCGTTGATTACCTCCTCTCCCACCTTCTAGATGTCATCTACCATTATTACCATTCCCCATAAGTACCACTGCTCTAGATAACTGATGCACGGAGTCTAGAACACGTGGATGGGGGTAATAACTTCTCATATCTCCAAGTTCTCCACAATAATAGCAAGTACAGTAAAAAAATGGTTTGTTGCCCGTTGAAAGCGCAACTTCCTAGCCATCCTAAAAATTATAAGATAGAGTTCCCGAATAGTTACCTGTAAAGGAGGGCATAGCAGATTGAATTGGCTTGGCTTGGCTTGGCTTGGCTTGGCTTCCAGCATTGGCCTATCGGATCCTTTAGAATAGGAGCCCTGAAAATTTCCAGAAATCTTGGCTCTTTAATCCAACGCCTTAGTCTAACTTTCTCGTCTCACCCCTTCCACTTTCTTAACAAAGTCTATCACCTCATTCAAGCTCCTCCCTATAGAGGTAATACGAACAGATAATGATTGCAACTCAAAATTTAATCCCTTAATAAATAAGCGGATCCTTTCGTCCTCTGTAGTCACCAATTGCGTAGCATATCTAGATAAATTATGGAACTTCGCCTTATAAGCAGTCATAGTCATACCACCTTGCTCCAAGGTCATAAACTCATCTTTCTTGCGATCCCCCAAAGTTCTAGACACATATTTCTCCAAGAACAAAGCATGAAACTAGGTCCAAGTGAGTGGAGGTAAAGTAAAAGACTTGCACTTCATGTAAGCTCTCCATCGTTGCTTAGCCTCACCTGGAAGTTGGAATGACACAAACTCAACCCCATGTTGATGAACAATACCCAATTTATCCAACCTATCATAACAGTCTAAGATAAATCCATAAGCATCTTCAGTTCCATAACCCAAAAATACCAGAGGCTTAAGCTTCAAGAACTTAGTCAACATGTCATGCTCATTACCGGTCATAAGGAACCCAACAAAGGATGGAAGAAAGCATCCTACCTATATTTCCAACCGTCTTGGGTGCATACTAGAAACATGAGAATTAGCATGAACTTGAGAAAATGGAAGCACTCCAGGACCAACCAACCCTTTCAAGAATGCCATAATCTATTGAGCTAACACCGGACCAGTAGGGGAACAACAGTAATCTCTGTTGGAACCTCTTCCTCTTGTCCATTTTCCTCAACATCTTCGACCTCAATATCCTTTTCTAACTCCTCATTATGCACATGAGGGTTCTCATTCATAGGAGCATTTTCAATTGGTACCTCATTCCCAGCAGGCGTTACTCTCCTATGACCTCTACCCCTAGCTCTTTCTCTACCCCTGTCTTGACCGCAACCTCTCGCTACACGTTCTTCAGCTGGAGCGTTGATGGGCGCGATAGGACAAACATTGTTAAATCTTTTATCAACTATCTGCGGAAAGAAGAGTGAAGGAACTTAGATATATATCACCCAGATGCCAATTTGACCCGAAGTATAGCAAAAAATGAGATGAGAAAAATATAAAGACTTCCTAAAATCCTATAGCCTCTCAAAGAAAAGTAAAGGCATCCTCGTACCGTTCCATGAAATTCTAATAACTCATTTTGGTACACAAAGATAAAAAAATCTAGGCTCTGATACCAACTCTGCCACACTTAGGCCATCTGATTGGTACCCACACGAACCCTCCAGTAAGAGAACAACTATTACAACTAAACCCATGCAACTAGAGTAATAACTAAGGCATTTATGTTACGAAAGCAAGTTAAATAAACTAAGTAAAAAGTTGCCATAAACTTGAAGAGGGATTCTAAGAACTAACTAAACAAATGCAGAAGTAAACAACCTAGAACCAAAAAGTCAATGTACCAAAACTACTAAACAATAACCAAATCTAAAATAAGAAGGGATGTAACCACAAGCTAATGAACTAAAGCAAATGTCTAAGTCCGGAAATAGTGAATATTGACTAAAGAGAATTTCATGGAAGCCCGGAAGATGCTAGCTCACCCTTGGATTCGGAAAAAACGATCACAGATCTTCTAAGAAAGGTCTATCAATAGCAGCTGGAAGAGGCACTGTACTAAATTAAAATAAGAGCAAGTGCAATATAAGTACACAATCACTGTGTACTGATAGGATCACGTGGATATCCCACTAAGTGTAACATAAAAAGTCAAACAACACTATAATTATATGCATATATATCAATTTGTACAATATTATCAACATTTATGAACAGCGATCAACTTCACCTTTCTCAAATTACACAATTATGTCAAGTAGTTGGTCCTCTCATAGAACCCAAACCAATACTGTTAGTGAACCAAAACATGGTACCCAATCCCATAGTTATACCGAAACGTAGAAATCCGATCTTATTTTGATGCCGGAACATGGCAATAAATCCAGTTAATTATGCCGGAACGTGACAATCCAATCCATCAACACACCATAATCACAAACACATGTATAATCATACAATCAATAGTGATTCATGGGATATACTCATTCGTTTATATCATTTAGAACAAGTGTGATCAATAATGCAACAATCATATATATACTAGTATCATCATGAAGCAAGAGCATGCATACATCACAGAATCACAACAGTCACCTACCTCAAAACAAGCTTGAAACCTTAAGAAACTTGATCCTTCCCTTTTCAAATTCGTTCGACATTTTCTTGGTCTACAAAACAATTATAATAACGCGGGAATCAGCAAACTGTTACACCCTCAAAATGAACTAAGGTAGATAGAGCTCACATGTGACTAAAAAGGTAAATAACATGTTAATAAAGTGTTTTACAACAGGTATAGTTGATTTCAAGTGTTTTGGAGGTCAAACGTCCAAAACGTTTGAAAGTTAGCCTTTAGACGTGCTAGTGTGTTCTAGAGTGTCTTGGCATGTTTTATGTGTTTTTTGGAGTTTAAAGTCAGTGGGGATGACCCTAACATCTAAAAGAACCTATTTAGGGCTGAAACATCCAGGCACGACTCCGCAAGGACCACTCTAGGGGTCCTTGAGGAGGACCCAACCTTGGGCCAACAAGCTGCCCATGGCAGCAGCTTTTTGTTCCTTGGTGTAATAGGTCCGCGATGTGGACTAGGTCCTCCATGGGCCAAAATTTTTGGTCCATGTCGCGGACTCTACTGTTCTAAGAATTAATTCCAAAAATCATATTGGAACAGCTTCGCGTGGCGGACTTGTTCCCCGACGAAGATTTCAAAAATGAATGTTAAGTTTAACATGTCTAAAAGTCAAAATAAGTATGGGGGTGTTTTGGTAACTTTGGGAGTCAGTTATAAACAGTTTTTAAGACTTATTTAACCCCTTTCCCAAGTCAAAACCCCAACACCCAATAAGAAAATCAAAACCCCAAAACTCACTTTTCTTCCAAATTCTCACGAACCTCCATTGGAGACCAATACTCAAGTTCAAGGTAGGGGATAGATTTTGATGGTTTCTTCTCAAATTTTTCATGGTTCTTCAATCAATAAGGTATGGTAATCGTTGATCCTTAGTTAATATTCCATCTAAGGAGTTCAATCAATGATTTTTAAAAGTGATTCAAAGATCAAAATTCCCAATTTTCAATATAGCCATGGGTTCATTGTCAAATTGATTTAAAAGTCATTGTAATGATGGATTATGTTTAATTTCTGTTTTAATGATGAATTACAATCCAATTTTATGAAGAACCCATGATCCTCCTAATATGTCAAATTCGCCTATAATGTGGGTCTTGTGATCTTGATGATATGATGATTAGATATGTTTAGATTATAATGAATTGCTTAGTTCTATATTCATTTATGTCAATTTATTATGAATTGTTAGGAATTGATCAAGGATGATCATTAGCTTAGAGATTTGGTAAGTTAACCTACTTTCCTCTATTTAGATTAGAATGTATATTGAATTGTGATGGTTGGTATGATCCACTTATATATATTTATTTGCTATGATCATGGCCTTGAAGGCATTAGATGTAAGATGAATTGATATGATGATTTAGGAAGTTGAAGGATATAGCCTTGATTATAATATCATGTCTAATTGAATTCATGTTATGTGAAGTATTATATATAGTCTTCTACACTACTTGCTTAATCTAGGTGTGTCGATGATGTTGTATATATGTGGATGACCATGTTAGGGTTAGGTGTGGTCTATGTGGCTAATGATGATGAATGCTCTTATAGTGTGACCCATACCTATATGAACCCTACATGAATGTGTGATCAAAGTATGCTAGGAGTCTTCTATTCTAATGTGGAATATGTTCTTGCCTCCTATGATGTGTTGTGAGTGTGTGTAGTCTATAGTATTTAATACTCTAGATGTGTTTGACTCAAGACTTGAAGAATGTTGTACATGTGTTGTGACCTTTAGAGAGTGGATTCCTCAATATTATGTTATGGCTATTATGTGATCATGTTGACCAATGTACACACAATTCATTCATGTCTATGAATAGGATAGAAACATGATGATTAAGGTAAGGATAGTTCTCCTATACATCATTACCTATTTCTCTGCATGTAAGTATATATATGATATTGTATGTGCACAGACACATGATTGTATGAATATGTGAAAGGACATTCTCACATGAAGTAGGGTCTATGATGAAAGGATGTTCTTATCTTAGAAACCTTTGAGATGTATGATGTATGAAGGGGCAAGCTCCTAAAGCCTTCTTTATGAATTAATACACTAAAGGCTTAAATATGTTTAAAAAGGGAGTTTGAGCTTAGCGCCGAGTGAACATGAAAAATGAGAGTGGGATCTTCACGTCTAGAAAGTTCGGCTTCTCACAAAAGAACCTTCTCGTTTAGCAAGTCCGGGTTCCCAACATAGATGTTATCTCATGAGATGGAAACCTCCACGTCTAGCAAGTCAAGGTTTCTAGTAGCAATATTCATGTTCCATAACTACGTGCCCCCGTTTTCTATAGCTATTGGATCTACTTATATAGCTATGTACTATTGGTTACACCTTAGGCAAGTGTTAAACCTCTCTTTTCGGTGTGGGAGGAGAACACTGAATTTCATGTAGCTCACATGGTCTATGTCAGTTATGGTTATGTCTGCCAAAAGTTAAGAAATGAACTAAGATAAGAATATGAATTCTAATAATATTCTTTGAGAAGTGTATTGATTGTAGGGAGGAATATGGACCCTACCTATGCATTGCACTAGATGACTTCAAGAAAGGATAGGATTTTAGCCTCTTATGAAGTAAAAGACTTATGTTATGTATGACTTGTATGAATGCATGTTAAGTGACCTTGTTATGCCAAGACATGAATTATGACTATGCATGTGAATTATTCTTATGGCTCCTAAATGAGTTTACTAAGTATATGTGGGGATATGGGACTCCATGTGTACATTGCAGAAGTAATCTTGTGAAGGGGTTGTGAGGGTGGTTTACTTATAGTATGAATTAAGTGAGTTATGACTAAGGTTTTAGTAAAAGAAAGAGTCATTATATGATGATATGACGTATGTGGTCTTATGTCTAGTTATGAATGAAAGTGTTATGACTTGTTGAGTATGATATGACTAGTCTAGGTGACTTCTTAAGTACACTTGGTGGAAGTAGTATTATGGGATGCTACCTACACATTGCACTAGTGTGACTTGGGGGTTGTGTTAGGTGATGGTCCTTATGTGAAGTTGATGTCTATGATGTGCTTATGACTTGTGAATATATGTGGTTGTGTTTATGAAACATATCTATGAAAGACTATTGTAAGGTGACCTCAAGGTGATATATTGTACTAAGTACACTTGAGGGTTACCTAATTAAAGAAGTAAGATAAAAAGAGAAGTGATGTTTTGTATGTATTGAATATGTCTGAAAGTTTGATAAATGGCTTTAGGTGTTATTATGAATAGTATCCATGTCTACTTTATGTACATGAACTATGTTGTGGTTATCGTGCTAATGTTCATGAAGTTTACTAAAAAGGCATGTTGCATGATTTCAAATGAAATGTCCTCTTTAAATGCATATTTTTGCATGGTTGTCATACTTACTGCATTCTTGTACTAATACCATTCTTCTTTATCTTTTTACACAAAGTTTAGGTGTTGATGGCTAGAGGATGTCTCCTAAGTGAAGAGCTTGGATAGATCTCGCAAGTTCAAGTAAAGCGACCCTTATGATCCAAGGGTTACCTTTGTGAAGATGTTCCTTAAACTTATGTAATAGCTTAGACTTATATTTTTTGTTGTTAAGGGTCGTGTCCCTATTCTATTCTATTGAGTTGTGTCTTAAGATGGCAAAGAGACTTAGAGTCTAACTATTTATTATGATATATATATATATATATATATATGAACGATGTCTAAAGGGTTGTATAAAACCTCCGGGAGATCGAGTACGTCATGTGGCAATTTGAGGATACCATAAATTCTAGGGTATACCCTCGGGTCGTAACACAAACAATCACTAATTACCCAAAACTATAACGATTCTATGAACCCTAGATCAAATCCATGATCCCAATTATCCAACTAGGGTTGTTTCCACCATAAAATCTATATCAGAACCATTCCACATCATTAATTAAACCCATTCTATTATGTTTTACGGATCAAAAAATGGATTTGGAGAATGAAAATCTTACTTTTAGCCTTAAGAATGGTGAAAAATGAGTAGAAATTGGTTGGGGATCGTTCCATTGCTCTAAAAGTTAGAAAAATGCATAATGAGGTCGTTTAGAGATTTATTAACGACTTTAATTCACGTCTTGCCTGCCACATCATCTATCACCCTGCCACAACTGTGGTGCCAAAGCGGCAGAAATCCTTGCCATGATGGGATTCTCGAACTAGTGAGCTATTCCAAGAACTTTCGAATCCTTATTTCACAACACACCTCTAATCCACGATGCTCAGAAAATACCCGTTACGCTAACATCGATTCCCGAGGTTTTAAAATCCCAAATTCAATTTCGTAAAGTTATACGTATTTCTTAACAAGTTATCTAGATACTCATGCAATCAAAATCCTAAATAATTCACCCGATTATTACCAGATTTCCCTACACCTTTAAGTCTCCGACTTCATCCAAATCTGGACTTGGTTGGGAAAATTCAAAATACGACAAAAAAAAATATTTCGACCCAAAATTTTCCTCCGTTAGCCTTTCTATAATGATGGAACCCAATTGTTACAGTGTTAAGCTCAACAATTAGTTTTCTCAATGCCTAATTATGTCCTATTATAATAATACTTTGATGATTTGTAGCTATGAAAGCTAAAGAACAAGGCAAGGATGAACGAATGAAAGAATGACCAAAAATGTAAAAAGAAGTGTAAGCTATACACGGTTGACCATCAAATAAGAAAGAAAGATCACCTAATGGGTATGACCTCTCCCAAATTGAAAGTGTCACACCCCGAGCCTACACCCTGGGTAGGATTGGCACTCGAAGACCATTGTTATCCCCAAGTGAACCCTTGGCCTGACTTACTTACTCAGCGAAAGACTTAAACATAAGAGATAACCTCAAATAAAGAACTTATGGGAAAAAATCTTAGATTGTCTTTAAAGAAATCATTCAAACTAAACAAAATATCTATTCAAGTCTCATAACAAAACATTTGAAATACAAAGATAAAAGAATCATAATTAACTGTCTTACTATCTATGAAGTGTCTAAACAACTGAGATAGATGTTGGGACAAACCCCACAACATCCTAATGAACTAAACCAAAAGGAAATAAAAGAGTCCTCTGGAATGCAAGGAGGCTCCCCAACTGACTCTGGAGTGCTCAATTGGATCAGCGGTGCGCTGGATGACGATCCTCGTTACCCGCATTTGCATCATAATACGATGCAGGTCAACTGACACCAGCACATTGAATATACGAGTATGCGAGTTGGAATGCTTAAACAACATAGTCTTGAAAGAAAATAAATAAATTACCTGGCTCACTCAACTCAACATAACTGAACTCATTTCAATGTAAAACAGTTTAAAAGCAAGTGCATTATAAAGAAAAGTTGTTTAAAATCATGATATCAACTTTGTGTATATGCAAAGATACAATTAACTGTGAGATGTATGTAAAAATACAAATAAACTGATGTATATAAAAATACAATACTTATGTGGGAGTTTCACTAACCGATAACCATCACATAAGAGTTGTACAGATGAAACGCGATCTACCTCACACTGTCAGCGCATCCTATACCCATCCAAAGGTATATGACCTGAACTGCTTAATGGATCCACTAGTCTATGCGAAAATTGTTCATCTAAGTATGACCCTTTTCTACCCATGGTGGCTACATGGTTTTATGGAGAACTGAGTTATCTAAACTCATGCTCGTCCCCAATGCGGTATTCAATACTACTTCTAAAATATATTGGCTCTTATGTTTTAGAAACATACTTCTTTTGTGATTTTAGATTAGTTCTCAAAAACATAGCTCAAAGTCTATCTTGGAAATCTTAGTTTCCCTGTTTGCTTCATTTAGAAGGATATTACTCTTTTTTGAAAAATGGCCCGAAGGCTCTTTGGAAATCTTAGTTTCCGTTCTTGTTTCAATGTGAAAACATTTCTTTTGAACCTCTTTGGAAATGCATAGTCCCCGTATACTTCTTTGAGGAAAGAGCTTCAACATTACTCTTAAGTCTTAAAACAAAG
Source organism: Solanum sitiens (assembly GCA_016801875.1). Lineage (NCBI taxonomy): Eukaryota > Viridiplantae > Streptophyta > Magnoliopsida > Solanales > Solanaceae > Solanum > Solanum sitiens. The sequence continues at coordinate 5,568 of JABWTJ010000575.1, read as the reverse complement.
TTAAAACGTTTGTAAAAGACTTATGAAAACTTGAAATGAACTTCTCTTACTTGACCCTTTACTTTTCATGAATTTGATTCTTAACTGCTCTTGACTTGACTCTTAATTGATCCTTGAATTGAATTAAGGATTCAAGGATTAAGATTTGTGTTTGGAATGATCACATGATGTTTAGGAATGATTCTAGATAGCTAAACATGAGAAAAGACCAAAATTCAAGATTTGGAGGTGGGTCTGCATCGCGGAGACAAATGTATATACTGGTTTTGAAAACGTCTTTTTGAGGCAAAACACCTCGTATCAGCTCCGCGTCGCTGAGCTAAAAAATTTCAAAACTGAGCACTAGGCAAGCGACACGCGGCCACCCTGAAATTTCGCCCGTCAAAATTTCTTCTTCATTCTTCTTCCCCAATTCACCCAGACTCGGTTCTTTTTCTTAAATTAGATTTACCTACAGATACCCAACAAATGTTCCTAAGAAACTAACCCTAAATGACCCTTTAACGCGACGTAACGGATTCCAAACTTTCCAATTTAGGCTAATTCAATAACAACACATGAATTCAAGAATAGGTATTAAGATATTAATATTCTAATGCTTTTAGGAAGAATCCAAACTGAAATAATATGCTTGGCACATAGGAGAACGACCCAACATTATGAGAGCCTCACATACCTGATAGAACCAATCCTTTGGCGAAAACACCAACGTTCTTGATCAATCTTGATGAATTTGCTCTTATTCCCTTCTTTCCTTCTCTTTTGCCTTCTCCTTAGCCCTATCATGAAAATTCCAAATTCTAAAACTGACTAAGTTCATTATTCACCCCTATTAAACTCCTAAAAACAGATTAAAATAATAGGGTAGTGAAAATATTAAAATTCCCTTTAAAATCTCGAATTTGGATATTTCCTTAATCCAACAACCCAACTTACAAAAGGCATAACTCACTCATACGAACTCGAAACCGCGCAAACTTGGCGATATTGGAAAAATCGTTCTAACAGATTTCCAACCATATCTAGAAGTACCTCTAACTCATCATGTGCTACAAGTTATGGTTGTTTGAAAATGACCAAAAACTCAATTTAACTTCTTAAAATTTTTCATTTCCTTACACTTTCCAAAATTAACTATTTCAAGATTTTCAACTTCCTTCTAATTCTTTCTAGTTGCGAGATGTTACAGAAAGTGCACACACTTGTATTAATGGATGCAAGTCGGTGAACTCCAAAAGGAAAGGCGACATGCCAAAAGAGAATGGTGAACTTCTTGACATCTCCAAAAGTGACAATTGATGAGTCTGAGATTTGGACTTATTTAGGGATTTATTTGTATAGGTTTAGTGTCCTCAAATGCTCATTTTTTGCCAACAACTAATGTGAAGTCCTTGATTTTCATGATTATGGATTAAGGAACAAAGCATAGACACTAAGTTGCAAAAGAAATAAAGAAAGCCGAAACAAGAAAGAAAAGAGAGTCTGGTGATCGTCAAGCCTATTTGGCGACTCACTGAGTGTCCTTAATGACCACCTAAATTTCCAGTGTGCTAAGCCCTAAAGAAAAAAATCAAGTTAGCGAGAGAAAGGAGCAGTCGGCGGATAACCAAGTGGTTCCGAAATGCAGTGTTGGTCGCCCAAAGTTACAGACATGGAGGATGCTGAAGATCTAGGCAAAAAGACGATGGAATTGACAAAAGGGCAGATCGTCGAGTTGCTCGGCGAGCCCGACTTACTGCATCGAATGGCTCTTCGCAGCATTATTTTAGCGACTATAAATACATTTTTGAACAATCATTATATAGATATTATTATTGTAGAGATTGTTATCTTGATTTCATAGTTTTGAATTGTGAGACAAGTTTTCCTTAGCTTTGAAGAGTTGAATCTTTACACCTTTGAGATTTTGAAACTGGGTCTTTGAGATTCTTCAATTTTGTAACACTCCAGAAGTTTATGACTTAGTATAGAGTCTCACATGACAAACCAAGCCTTAAAACAATGTATTAAAACTAACTAGGAAGTGTTAGAGTCAAAATGTCAAAAAACGACCATGACGTCCAGTGAGATAGTAACTTGAAGTAGTGTAGTACAAGTGGTGGTAGCATGGTTTCAAAAAGGTGTCTAAATGGTTGTTGATGGGAAGGTGATGGGAGTTGACATTAGTGCCTAAGAAGTGATTGGAGGAAGCAAGACAAAGGGAGGAGTGCCAACCTTCAAGGGAAAGACAAAGACAAAAGGCCAAGGTTGCCCAATAAGGGAGGCTACTGCCTTAACCTTCACGATCATGACCACAGCTCGTGGTCATGACCACAGCCAAGTGGGGAGCTCGTGAAGATGCCTTGTCCAAGGCAACACGAGCCACTTCACGACTAGTGGTGCAATTGACGGAAGGAGGAAGGCAGTCGTGAACATACCTTAGACGTTTGGGAAAAGGGGGGAGTTTTGAAAGAGGCTACTACCTTAGAGCACCACGAGCCACTTGACGGGCCGTGGTGCATACTCACGGAAGAGGGGAGATTGTCGTGAAGTATACTTAGATAAAAATGGAGTTGGCTCATTTGGGGAGCTACTGCCTCACCTTTCACGACCACCAGCGCGGTCCATCAAGCACTTCATGGACCGTGAAGTGGGGCGTGAAGGTGAGCGAGGCATCACAAATTAAGTTAAGTTGGACTTCACTTTTGGAAGTCCAACTTAATGAGGGGTAGTTTGGATATTTTGGGGATTGACTATATATTGATTTTAGGTCAATTATCACCCATTTCCCACTTCAAAACTCAAACACAAATGGAAACCCAATTTCTCCCACTTCTCTCTACATTCTCTCTCTACCTCATCCTTTATGAAGAAACCAAGAAGCTTGAAGAAGAAGAAAAAGTCTCCAAGGTTCTTACTCAAATTTTTTGGATAAAGCTTTCTAAGATATGGATTCTTTCACTCTTGGGATTCCTTTCCCCAAGAGGTCCATTCAAAGTTGATTTCTAAATCACCTAATTCCAAGGGTTTTCCTCTACAAATGGGTTTTCTTCTAAACTTGAAATTGATGATTGATTATGACGAATTGTGATTATCTATGACTAATTAAGTGTGTATTATTGAGTAAATGATGTTGATTAATTGGAATTTAGTGTGATCCATGTTCCCTCCCCAATTTCCCCAATTCTTGGATTTGCTTGTGAATTGATGGGGAGTGATGGGTAGTATGATTATGTATTTAGATTAAGAAGATGAGGATATGATGATTTTGGTGATATGTTATGAATATGTTGAATTGTGAGTTCATGTTAAGGGTATGATGATACAAGGTTAAATATAAAGCACTTGTGTGCGTAATTATGATTATGATATGATGATCTCACTAATGATGGTTTGTGATGAAAGGAAGTTCTCATCCTATACCTAACGAGATAATGACATGATTATACAAGGGGTTAGTCTCCTATGGCCTAAACTAAGTTTTGATGATTAAGAATGACTTAAAGGCTTTTCAAAAAGGGACTTTAGCTTAGCACCGAAAAAACTAGATATGAGAGGTGTCCCTTCCCAATGTGGGAAGGTACGTTCACAATGGTTCTCATGAGATGGAGATTACAATGAAATTGTGCATAAAGAGGGTCTCTAGTATGTCTCCTAGTTCCTTAACTATGTTGCCTCCATAGGAATACTAGCTAGTGTATCCACCTAGAATGATATGCTCATGCTTTGGTTCTACCTTGGCAAGTAGAGCAGCTTCTTTCGGTGTGAGGTTCCATGACACCGGATTCCATGTTTAGATCACATGGTCTATTGTCGGTTAAGTCGATTGTTCCCAAAAGTAAAATGAATGAATGAAGTAATGAAGTTGAAAACTAACTATGGTGACTTAAGGGGTTGTTCTTAGTGTAGGTAGGGGTATGGGACTTTATTTATACATTGCACAAGGGGGCCTTGAAGGAAGTCCTAGAAAGTTGTTCTTATGTTATTATGCACTTATGATATCACGATATGTACATATGTTGACCCTATATAATGTTGCTCTTATATGATGTTGGTTACATTGATGGACATGATATTGGTCTAAGTTGATGTATATAAAGATGATTACACGTGATGATTATGTTATATGAAGCAAGACATTACTTATGGTTCCTTTTCTTGTTTACTTGTTTATGTAGGGTTTATGGGGCTTCACATGAGCATTGCACTTGTAGGCTTGGGATGGGTTTGTTGGTACGGGTCTTGTATGATGATGTTATGAACTCTTGTACATGAATTTTGGTTATGACTTTATATTGAAGCTATTCATGTTGAGATAACTTTATGATAATGCTATTCATGTTGATATGAATTTATGATGATGTTGGTCTTGTGTTGGATGTGGACTTGTCTAAAGTGATTTATTGCTTATTGACTTGTATGTGCTCTTGTGTGTGCATAAAGGCTTTCCAATATGATTTGGCATGTTTCTAAAGAAATGGTCCTCTTCATGCATGTATTCAAATGGTTTACTTGCATATATTCATACTTAGTACAAGTGGTTATATTAACCCATATTCTTTATATTTCTACTAATATGTAGGTTCGTGTCGTTGAAGTACTTTGAGGTCAATTGTAAGAAGACTTGGAAATCTTTCCCAAGTTATTGGTGAGTCCTCAATGTTCAAGAATGGTGCCATCTATCTAGCCTAGTAGGGTTGTTATGACTAAAGATATTTGTTCCTTCCTTTATCGTTTGAGACTATTGATGTAAGCCTATAATGGCATATTGTACTTGTAATGGCTATGTCCAATTTTGTACTCCTTTTTAGATGGTTTATATGTGAGACAAGATATTAGAGTCTTATATGATTTGTTTATGCTAAGCGAGAAGTCTATGTATACTTCCTAAACGAGAAGTCTATGTAAAATCCATATATGATACATGAGAAGTCTAAGTATAATTCACTATGTAAAAGTTTTAAATTTTTCGCATGTTTGACCTATGACATGTAATGCCGAATGTTATGGGATAGTCTAAGTCCTCTTCGAGGACGACGACGCCGGTTACGTCTAGGGGGTGCTCCCCGGTCGTGATAAATTTGTACCTTTGTAAAGACGAAATTAATCTTACCGAGTTGATAGAAACATAATTTGGTAACGATTTTTATCTTTTTATGATGTCTAGATAAAACCCAAATTCTTGGGGTGTGATTATGTAATTCTAGACTGATTAGCTATTGAGTGTTGCTAATTTTTAGTGAAATTGTTGTTTAGAAGTGTGTTCAATCATTTATTATGGGTTATTTTAGGAATTTCAATTGCAAATGTGATTCCACTTTTGTGTTTTTGGCTTGCTCGAGAGAGAGTTTTAGAACTAAGGTATTTGATTGATTGTCTGAGGGTATTGATTTGGCTTGGGATCAGCTCGAGAGAGTGAATCCTAAACCCTTTTCCATACATTCATCTTGAGAGAGTAAATGGACTAAGGTGTGGGTTGTTTTGCATGCTTGTTGATGTTCGAGAGAAATCAACTTAATTCGGGGTAAATTGTTCGAGAGAAAGTTTATCCCTTCTATAGTCTAGCTTACTCACTGATTTTAAGTTGTT